>JAZFAU010000085.1:437500-485000 GCA_037178615.1 Dione vanillae
TATATATATATATATATATATATATATATATATATATATATATATATATATATATATATATATATATATATATATATATATATATATATATATATATATATATATATATATATATATATATATATATATATATATATAACAATCTTTCATTTACTAAATACATTCGACATGGTTTATTGCAACTTTTTATTTAATTATTAATATTATAACATTATTTAACGTGTGTTATGTCTTGTTGAATAGAGAGGTCATTGATCTGAGTTTTACTTTTAGCACGCTATATGGTAATTTAAATGTAAAGGATTAAAAACATTCGTGGAGGAGCGTTATTAATTAGTATCGATGGAAAACCTGGCAGAGTGCTTTCGATGTAGATACGGCACGCTGAACTTTAAAAGGCCTAGTGCAGCCGTAACTACTCCAAAACTAAAATAAAATTGGTGGTTTACTTATATTTTATCAAAATATTTTAAAAAGGAAAACGATATTTTTGTGTGTGTTGAATGTTTTTTACATATTGTTTGCATTATATAGGTAGATGTTTCATAGATTACTTTACACAACTTTACAAAACCTTTCACATCCTATTTATTAAGATTATCTAATAAATCTATTCAAGTTTCTTAAAAATAATAATAATAACAAGTTATTTATTAAAAATAAATCTTCATTATTTTCCAGAGGACCTGAGCAAAGAAATGTGAAAAATAATTTAATATGAAGTATTGAAATACCGAGAAAAGAAAATTAAATAACACAAAGATAATAAGTATGTCAAAAGGAAATATTGGAAATCGAAAAAAGCACCAATAAAAATTCCGAAACAATATAAACGATAATTGGAGGTCCTTAAATATTTTCATAAAAAGTAAAATAAAAACCAGATGTTTTATATCATTTCCACTTTAAACAGAGTATTGATACGTGAAGTCCACTCAACGCTGTTTCGACTCTATAATCTATTCAGCCAGATTTCAATCAGACTACACTATTGTTTTAAAACTATTGTAGCGATTTATTGTTTTAAGTGTTTTCCAATTTCTGTCGATTCAATTGTTATGTTTAAATGTTGTGTTTATAGGTGTTTGTATCATTAATAATATAGAGAAATATTATAAGCAATGTCTTAATTCTAAGCTGGCAATGTGTTATTGCTTTAGATTCTACCTATTTTTTTATATAGGTGCATGTGCTACTGGTGAGTATGACACGCTTGACACATTTATTTTTAATCTGTGGCTATATTTATTAGCGGGAAAATGAATTATATATGTGATATAGAAAATTTTTTTTTTATTTTTTATGTGACCATGCAGGTTTGATTTTATTATTTATTTAGAAATAATGTATAAACATTATATGAGATACTACCATTGTACAGATGTTAATTTCGCTTGATTACACGTTTAGCAACAACGTGTACTATTATTGAAATGTCCTGTTTGTAAAAGGCACGACGAACTACGACTTACTGTTCAAAATTTCATAATTAGTTTTCCGAGTGCGTCGAGGGAACAAAAGGGTACCAGTATCACAAGGTTCACCTTTTCCTCTCTTTTATGATTCAGTTGGGCTACATGACAGCGTTATTAAAAAGTTTTGTACGTCATATGTAACTTAATAATTTTTAGTTATGTTTTGTATAGTGTTTATATTTATTATTTCTGATAACATAATAATATTTATCTTCCGAATTATTCTTAAATCGTCAATTTCAATAATGTTTCTTTTGTGCTATGAAACTATGAGCACATTCTATTAAGCAACCTGCAAGTATACTCGTTACTTCTTAAATTTAAGAACATGTATGTATCATATTGTATCACATTACAATTTAGCGTTGCATATTAGCTTTTTAATACTTTAACTGACAAAGTTGAAGGGAAATTTCGTAATTTATTATCAACCTGTTCCATATAATGTCGTATCATTAAAATTCATGTACGTTGCTCGCGCCCTTTTTGGTTAAAGGGTCCTTAGAGCGGCACCACTTAAAAGTATGGTAACCGTAAGACTTTGTAAAGAACTTCTTTGCGAATACTAATTACGAGGAGCTCGAATCTGGCTTACAAAAATTGCAGCGTAGACGTCAACGTTTGTGGCAGTTTTTTTAGTCTTTACTACGAGTTCATTTTGATAGTCTGATGACTTTAAGATAGCTTATGACAAGTTGTGATCTATTCGTTTTTTTGCTGTAGTAATAATAATAATGACATAATGCCTAAAATAATTTAAATTGTTAGTATTAAAAAGTAATATGTAATCGCTTCTTTTATGAATAGGAACAATACAAAAATCTCCATCTTATCGTCCTCTGGCGATTTTCCTTGCTTTTGATGAAGGCGGTGAAGTGTAAAATTAGCCCATTGAGAAACGTTTCGTCTTCCTTTTCAATGGTTGAGTGTGTGCGAAATTGCGGCCGTGTAGTACCTACCGCTGTAGGTCCGCAACAAAGGCAGTATTTCACGAGAGCCCTCACAATGTCCTAGGAGCCGGCGGCATTAAACGCTTTCCCCTAACGCACACGAAATTCCATTTTGCGACCATATTTCCTAAATCTTTACAATTTCAAGGGAATTTCATTTAAGTTGTACAAAGTGTTAAAATATGAAAATCATTAATCATTTGCTATACTTCTGGTCTAAGATTTTTACTTTTTCAACAGTAAAACCCAACCCAGAGCTTGTGTTCCTTATATTTAGACTTTCATATTAAGTATTTCAGATTATAGTATGTTTTTTATTTTCATGCTATTTCCAGTTCAGCAGGTAGGTAAAGAGAATTTATTGAATGTTTAAATTTCAGTACATTTATTTTTTAACCATATTATTTTGTCTACAGATACTCTTTTTTAACTGTTAAAAATTTTGTAGATATACTTATTGCTTAGTGTGACTACTCACACCAAATCAATAGGCTGTGTTGTTATGATAGTAATTTTAATGGAAAGGATTTTCATTGTGTTTTTTATACAATTCCAATGGAAGTTAAAAAAATAAAGTACTAAAATTATCTATATAAGTAAATGTTAGCTCGACCGATTTGCAATAATTTAAATATTTAAGTTTCTCTGTCACGTATTACACTTGGAATACCAAAATAGCCTGAGTCAAAATTATAATTTTTTTTTGTAATTATTTATATGTACTCGTTATACGCATAAAGTAACACATATATTTTTAATACGAGTCTAAATGTTAGTCTGATCCTTAATTTTTCATACAACGTTACATTCTATAAGTCTCGATTAATAAATGATTTCCGGTAATGACTTATTTCCTTTAGTTAAAAAACTTAATATATTTTTATATTCCACATATTTGTATGTATATAAGCATCTTGAATTATGAAACATGTAAACTCTTTTAGAACAACCCTATACGAGCGTGAACTACTTTTTGAAGTATTCTCACCCTCATCGTTGTTAAGGACTGAACTTCTTACTTTTTTCTCATGCCTATTTAAGGTAAGGGGAAATTTGAATATTGTAGTGTTAGTAGTTTACACATATTTGAGCTACTCGGTAATTAAAATTATTAAACAGTAACAATGTGCGGTTCATACGTAAAAAATATATACGAATTAATCATTTAAAATATTAAAGTATCAATTAAGTGCGAGTTGTATTTGAACAAATTCACCCATACCAATTTCAGGGTTGTAGGTGAGCGAAAAGTACCACTAAATGAAAAGTAAAACTTAAAAGTGCGACCGAATCACCCATTTTTTATGTAAAGAATTAGAGATATAAGTTTATGATGGTTTGTTTTTATGAAATAAAAAAAACAAATACGCAAAAATGACCAATATAAAGATGTTTTTCGAATGCGGCGAAAACTGCGCATAAACAAATTTTCACGTTTTTTGATACTGTTGACTTAGAAATAGATTGTTTCAGTTTGCCAGTTTGGAATACCTTAGAACGAATTTTGTTAGTTATTTAACAGGAGGGAAGACAGATGTACTTCTTATGTAAAGAAAGAAGCTTCACGTTAGACACCTCGCTCATGCATTCTCTGTTTTTAGATTTTCAAGACATTGTAAGTTGGGTGATGGAACTCAACGCCGTGCTTGCCTAGTTGCCACAGCGAAGTAAACTCACAAACTGTCACGTTTACAGGCAGACGCTGCCAATGAAACTGACACTTATATGAATATACTTAACACCAAGGTACATAAAGCGTTTATGCAAATTAAAGTTTACTTTACTTATTAAATACATTCAGATAAAATCTTGTCACGCGCCCAGATTTCAAAATGAACACTTCTAAGTCGTAATTGGTATTATTATGTAAATTACACGACAACTCCACTGCGGAATCTTAAGCGCTTAACTTGTACCGAGTAATTTGACTGCCACGTTAAGATTTTGTTTTAAGATAAAAATTATACAAAAATATTTTATATATCTATAAATAAACCTTATATTTAACGATTATTCGTTTTTGCCGTTAAGCGACGTGCTATCAATTTTCTATATATTTCTATTGTCTCTTAAAAATATTTAACTACGAAAAATAAACAAATAAAAAGTTCTATTTTAACATAATGTCTATATATCAGAATTATGATATAAAATTTTAACTCGGTTTATCTTGCTTAATAAGCAAGCTAGTTTCAAATAGCACTGTTGGCACCAATATTATACAAAATCCAAAATTTCAAATAATATCTATCATCATATAATTTCAGCGATTTAAGTGTGTGTGCGCATATGGTAAGTGCACATGTGTGTCAAAAGACTAAGAAAAAATCGTTCATATACACATATCACACCATCATGTGTATACCATGACATTCTGAGAATATACGAATCACTCAGACGATTAAGTGCATTAATCTCCGGACGAGTTCAGACAACGTCGTTGCAACACGCACGCTTATGTAAAGCTTTGCTGTATTTACCGTGCTCGTGGTACTACCGTTGTTACACTAGAGTTGACACTGGGCGAATTGATCCATCTTAAGAGGATAACATATATTGTTTATAATGGAGAGAACAGGTTATGTTGAATGTACTTATTCAGTATATTAAATTTAGAGGGCACTTAGAGAACTTTAAAGATTTTGAGTATTATTTCTCAAAAACCTGCCTTAAAACATAAGTAATATCTACGCATAGATTAGAGACAAAAACTATTTTGGGATATGAAAGACTGAAAATTCTTAAAAATGTGTTGCTTAGAACACTCTGGACTGCGCAGTATTCTGGTGTGATTACAATACATTTTTCAATATTTAGGTCACGCATTGGGCAGAGATTGTGAGCTTATTATGATTGATATGGATATACCGAAAGCCAAAAATAGTGTAATAATTTATATCAGCCTGATCAATTAGCACAAATATAATGGTTTGTTTAAAGACTCATCAATGAATGAAGAAATCTTCATATTTTACTTATCAACTCTACACGGCTGACGCACTTGATAAAAATCGGTGTAGGCAGATCATCCGCTAGTGACTGACTACACATGAACACATACATAGGGAAAGAGAGAGAGAGAGAGAGATAAAGAGCAAATGCCTGAATAGGCAGGTCTAGGCAGGCTTTAGGTCTAAATTACTAACTACAATTATCATATACAAAGGTATTTGGAATAAATTATGTATTTTCAAACGTAAGCAAAATAATTCCAAATATACATGAAAAGCTCTTTATATACTTTTTGTTTGAAAACAATAAAAATGATATATATCCCTTTAGAAGGGTTCGTGCAAAATCCGTTATCTGAATATATTTTCTCTTAGCTTAGTGTTAAGCTCGAGCTTCTTTCGGATGAAATATACTAAACTTAATGCTTGAAATATTGTTTATTTATGTAATGTATTTAGTAAACATGTTCAATTATTTTCTGTTCGTAAGCTTTTTTCATATATGTAGCAGGTTTGGAGAAACTAGTATTAAGATAATCTATTCTCCATTACTTGCCCAATTTTCCAGACTTGTCAAGTGGCTTTGGCGCAATCCATTTCGTAAGAACGAACCATATAATCATAAACTGTTTTGCTTTCAATTAAACAATGTATTAATTTATAATTTTAGTACAAATATATGTTTAATAGTATTTTCCGTGTTAATGTTCATAAGACACGTCATATATTTGTTTAATTTGGAACTGGTGAAATCGACCTATTTACAAATAACGAAATTATTATTGATTCACAATCCTTCATAAAAATGAATTTTAGATATCTTTATTTTTTTAGTTGTTTTTCGCTTACATTATAGGTTCCACTTAAAGTTTGTATTTTTAAGTGTGTGCAAGGAGAAATAGAGAAATATATGTAGTTCTTGGTTTTTGGTCGATTAACAGGCAATGATGTTAAATGTGGAAAATAAAATGGCTTTCTTAGACTAAAAATATATATATTTAAATAATTTTATTACAATAGTCAAATCAAAAAGCTATAATTATTGTATATACAAATTAACTTTACTTATAACACTACCGTACTATTCACAAGTACGTAGATATAAGTACGTAAGTGCACGTGGACTTTTTATTATAAATGCTTGATGTGTAATTATTTTAATTTATATTTTATCTCTATTATAAAATTGCATTTATTATAAATTATTCACATTTAAACACAATGTCTTTTAATAATAATATATTTAAATCCGTTATGTATTAAAGATATTCTGCCGCATGTTACTAAGGAAGCTGTATGTATTTTCTACTATATACGTAATTAGAAAAAATTGTATTAGTAGTTTTCAAAACCATCTTTTTTATTTGTACATTGTTCTTAATAATGTTTGGATAACGAAACATTCTGACTTATATCAGATACAATTTCAACAAAAAAAATAAACATTTCATGTTATGAGATATAATTTAAGAGGCTTCACCAGCTTTAACAGTATCAAAATGGTACGGATTCACATAGATGTGTTTGAATTTTGTTATGAAGCCTTTTAAGCCTTTATGTTTTCTCAATTTTTTACCTAATATATTATTTGTGCTAAAAGAGTATTTGAAAAATGAACAAGATATGATGATTAACTAAGCAGCATCTGTGTCACGTCTACCTGCACTATCTGTGACGACCCGTTCGCGTTCGCATTTAGATAATTGCGGGATAGTGGGACTTTGTCGGTTGACGCTTTTCCGCTCGCACTTTGAAATGCATAATGACGATTTACATTACAACACATTGTTCGATTATCGTTGACGGCGGTGTTACCGTGATTTTATAGCCACATCATTATGATAATGTGTATGCGTGTTCCTTTTATGCATTACACGCTATTGATACGCGCCCATTTGATTGGAAACATTTTGCTATTGGCGAGGCAGATAGACAGTAACGCAGTGATTTTGAAATTACTTTGCAGTTTTCTTTCGGGCATCAAAGCAACAGTTGCACTTACTTTAAATTGAAAATCTGGGCGTTTTCTTCAGTCATATCCGAGTCCTCTGTCGGCTTTAATCACACTAATGTCAAAAGTTCATTTCCAGAATGATGTTATGTCTGGCACTTTTAAGGGCGGGATATCTTATGTAACTTGTAACTTGTATTATATTTTAATTATGGTGGAATTTATGAATATAAAAAACAGTAAAATATTTTTCGTTCTATTCAAAATAATTCTCGTTTTATAAAAAAACAGCTCAATAAACGAGCTTACACTCATTTGTTTAAATAAAACAATACGTATCTCCTTCCGAGCCATTGGTCGCATCAAACTGTCCAATGGACACTGGACTGATTCCCTTCCACTGAACACTTGATATCTGTAAAAATTATCCATAAATAAAACCATATTGATAGCTCTGCAATGTAATTCATTTGGATTTAAGCGTTAAATTTAAATGTTAAATTTTTTACTCAAGGGAGTATTGCAATTGCAATATTTGTTCACGTATAAGCATAATAATGACAAGCGATCCTATTGTTGTATTTTCTATTATTTAATTTAGGTTTATATCAGTAATCTATCAAAGTATCTTTCACTCAAAGCTTCACATCCAAGGTTAACAGGACACAATTTGAATTTAAACAAGATGCAAGTTGTGGGTACATGACACATTGTGACGAGTTAGCTCTGACTGTAGGTAAGCAAGTGACATTAATATATGTAACATAGCATGTAGAAGCCTTCTTGATTAATTAAATATCCAATTATGTCTTTTTTAATGGGTTCAATAGAGTAGCAGAGCCTTCAACAAAATACTTTTATAGTTTTCTTAAATATTATCTTATGTTTTTATCATAATCACACTATACGCAGCAGTAACAGCATAGGCAGAAGAGTGTCAAGTGTCACTTGGTGTGTTCAAAGTAAATAATTCATTATTCCCAGAGGCGGGATCGAACCCACAACTCTCACATTTCAAGTCAAACGCCGTGTCAAGAGCAGTGCTACAGTCATAACATGGAATATTTTGATATTAATAATTGATTCGTAATACAGTTACTATTAAGATTTTTTAATAAGTTGTTAAATTAAATAGTAATTGAAAACGTAACATAACATTTTTCATTACCTATAAACTGCTGATAGATTTATTGCAGTTCCATTTTAATTAAGGTTCGTTCTAACTAGCATCGAAGTTTGAATTTGCCGAAATTGATGGACTAAATTAAATTTTATTAAGCTGATATTTTAGGTCAAACTCAACGGTAAAGGGAGTGTGTTGATATTTTCATAGAGCAAAGGTAAGCGCTTTATAATATGTATACAGTAAGTAGTGTACATATAACATAAAAAATACGCTATTATGTATAATCATTTATTCTAGGATATTATAATCAATAGTTTCTATATTTATAACAAATGAATAAGACATATGTCAATCAAAGGAAAAATAATGAAGACTTTTATGTTACCATATTTCTTCAAGTAAATGTTTCTAGATAATCCTGAAAAGCCGTCAACGTGCTTATTATATGTATAAATGAAAAATCACGTTGTTGTAGAATATTGTTTTTGCAGTGTTCTTTTATGTACACGAGGCAGCTGTTTGTTTTATAGTAATTGAAAATCGGATTAAGTCATTTATTGGACATATTTTTGCTTGTCATCGACTGTCCAATCAGAAAAATGTACTCCATTAATTATGTTTTTTTACGTACATACATATTTTCATGCTTTTTTCTTGGTGGAGTGGCCGAAGAGAAAGGAGCGCTTGAATTCCTTAAACGCATCTTTCGCCTCGTCTATTATCATTGACCTCTTCACAAATGTCCGGAAATGAGTAAAAAAAAATGGGGAGCCCTCATGCCTTGTACATGTTGTATGTTGTGTTTTTATGAATAGTTGTTGTGTTTTTATGAAGCAGATGGAACCAAACTATATGCATTCAATGGAGACAATGTACTAATACTGACGTATCACGTTGTAAGTTGACGAAGTTCAGAGAAGGGCCTGAAACGATTTGAAATAATGTGCATTGATTGAAGCGCTCGCTTTCATTGTCACCTCTCTATATTATTTACTTTGCTTTTGCAACATCTAGGAGTGCCTCAATGATTTTATTTAAAATAAGTAATAGATTTTTTAGGTTCACGATTTATCCCGCACATGGCAGGATAGGCAGAGGGAACTGCAGGAACCATAGGAACCTAGTGTCAAGACACTCCGTCCCCGCTTTCCGCCTTTTTCGAGGCATTGTATGTTGAGTGGCGGAACTCAACGCCGCGCTTTACCTAAGTAATAAATGATAAAAACATATAATAGTTTTTAACGTTATAGGTCAAAGGTAGCGTAGCCATTATCACAGATCAGAGTAGGTCACGCGCTAACAGTAGGCGGATTACTGTCCAACTAAAGCTTCCGATGGAGCTTTGTCGATTCTCTATTCAGAAATAAACTGGGTTTCAATTGGAAATGAATTCACAAAAATATTGTTGCATGCTGAATTTTTTTAATCCAATTCCATGTTTACTAAATCAAATATTGTACACCGTATATAAACCTAGCGACAGAATGAACATTAAAATAGTTATTTCAGATTTGACAATTATGTAAGGCTTTTGATGTATTACAGAATAAAGAGAGATATACTTTAGTTTCATTTGAATTGCTTACTAATAATGGGATTAAGATTAAACTACAAAAGGAGTAAACATGTTTAGGTGATGATTTTAAAATGATGATTTTCTTGTAGTGTTACTTTAATTTCTATCTATTATAAAACAAGTATTATATTTTATATTTTTAATCAGTAAATCGAATTTAGTCAACCAGCAAACATTTATCATATAGTTTTTATAATGCTATAATTATTTTAAACTGTAAAGAACAATAAAAGTTATTACAACGTAAAGCTATTATTTCTGAAAACATAAACAATACACGTATAATTATCATATTTCATTCAAAAGAAAACATTGCACAGAACGCATTAGCAAAACGGCATCTCATCTAAAGTATTATTATCATTACGGGAGTACAATTTCTACTCTTAAACTGTAACAGAAAATTGGTAAATATGAATTAAAAAACCTAATAACGAAAGTACCGCATTTCTACGAGAGCCAAACTGGATATCAGAGGCAAAAGAGAAAAAGTTATAATTTCCAACTCATTCATTAAAAAACTTGTTTGTTTTTATTTGATCTCGCATTACCACTTTATTTCAATGAGGAGTTGTCTATTTTTATTACTGTTTGCATTATTTGTGTAGAGAGGAATCTACTGTAATTATTGCGTTCTCTTGCTTAGTACAGTGGTTATACACAAATTGTAGAGATATTCGTTCATGGAAATATCTATTTTTGTTTAAGTACATATTATTTTACTTAAAATTGGTTGCGTCGTGGTGCAGAGGCGCAACATGTGCCTGTAACGCGATGGTTACTGGGTTCGATCCCCAGTCGGAGAAGATGGATTTTTCTATTTCCATTTTCTTCGCTCTGGCATCTAAGGCAAAGCGCGGCGTTGAGTTCCGCCACTCAACACGCAATGCCTCGAAAACGGCGGAAAGTAGGGAAGGAGTAAGCAGGGACTAAGTAACGGAGTGTCTTAACACTAGGTTCTTAGGGTTCCTGCGGTTCCCTCTGCCTACTCTGCCATGTGCGGGATGAAGCGTGAAGCTAAAAAAAAAAAAAAAAATTGGTTGAATTAGTATTTCTTTAGAAGTATTACATACCTTTCCGTCTTTATACCCCCAGATGCACTTTGACCTTTTCGACCTATTGTGCCCGTTCTTAGGACCCATCTTCAACTTTATAGGTAGACGTAATTTGGTTTTATTTTTGGTTTACAATTCAATTTAGAACGCAGTGGGATTTAAGTCCACAACTTTTGGAAACCTCCTGGAACCGTCAGAATTAAAAGCATTTTTCATTCCTAATTACGAGACTTAACTTTAACAATTAAACATTTTAAATAATACGTAACTTTTATTTTGATAAATAACTTTTGAAATTAATAATTACTATTATTGAGGACCGTCGTGGCGCAGAGGCGTAACGTCTGCCTGGAACGCGGCTAACGCGACGGTTTCTGGGTTCAATCCCCAGTCGAGGAAGATGGACTTTTCTATTTCCATTTTCTTCGCTCTGGCAACTAAGGCAAAGCGCGGCGTTGAGTTCCGCCACTCAACACGCAATGCCTCGAAAACGGCGGAAAGCGAGGACGGAGTAAGCAGGGACTAAGTAACGGAGTGTCTTAACACTAGGTTCGTATGGTTTCTGCAGTTCCCTCTGCCTACCCTGCCATGTGCGGGATAAAGCGTGAAGCTACAAAAAAAAAAAAAAACTATTATTTATTAAAAAATGTAGCGAACGCCCGCAACTTCATTGGCGTAGGCTGTATTATCTTTGCCATCCTTTTGAAAAGTGTTTTTTAAGATCGATAATTATAACTCAATTAAATTACTTTATCTTATTATTTAGATTAGCTTATTATTTTTAATTCTACATCAAGTGTTCTAGATTCTTGATATTATGTAAAAACATGCAACACATAAAAATTATCCATCACATTGAATGACTTACATTAAGATGCCAATTCCATATTTCATGTACTTTAAGCTGGACTTAATGGGTATTGGATTTTCATACGTATTTGAAAGAAAAAAGTTTACTTAGAAACTACTCTATAAGAAGCTATTCTTTTGGTTTCTTGTAGTTTGAATGTTAAGTTGCTCCACATTCTTTGTTTTTATAAGTCATGGGAAATATTTAGCACGTTCAATAATTTTTCTTATGGCAGCATTTCAAAATGTAATATAAATTATAGCCCAATTATAGCCCTACCCTGTAGGTTCTATATTGACTTAACAGATATATAACAATTCAAACTTCATTTAAATTCATCCCGTATATTTCATCCATCTAAAGATGTGCTGTGAACAGATAGACAGACAAAGATTTAAACAATCTCTACATATTTTTTTGTGAAAAATATTTCATATACAGAAAATAACAAAAAGGTACTGTTTTTCTGGCACTGTAGAAATATATAGGTTACGTTATGCATTAACAAACAATAGTAATAATATTTATATTGTTACAAAAAAGTCCACAAAAAGTATTGTCAATCTCATGGGCAGCAAAAATTACCAATTAAATAATTAAAATCTTAAAATTCTTCTTTCTTCAAAAAAAAAGTGTAAATTCTTATTTTTCACAAAATTGAATAATAGGCAAACCGAGAAAGCTTACTTACCCTGTATATTTTTGTGATTACTCTATAAATTTTTATTATGTGACGAAGTACTACTAATACGTACTCATTACAAAGTAATGTATTAAAGCGTTACATTGTAAGATGACTTCTGTATCATATTATATCTTCAGCATAATAGCAGTACTATTATGTAGACATTGTGATATGTACTAGTATACATTACATAGAAGGCTAGACCCTCCATCCATCAAAAGCTGTCAGGCCATGGGGAGTGAGCTAGTTGATTTCAGAAATAAGAAAAGCATAAGGGAAATGTAGGTGTGCTTTTATTTCCTAATACAATGCGTGCTTACAATATAAGTAGAAATGTAATATTTATAGAGGTAAAACTTTTTTATAAGAACTGTGAAAAGTTTTTACAACAGTGAATAATATTATTTGCGTGCCTCTTTATGAGTGCCTCGTGCCTCTTTATACCTGAAAGTGAATTATAAAGACCTTTTTGAAAGTTTTGTGGCGAAAAAACAATTTCAGTACATAAAAGTACTTATAAGTAAGTTTCTAAGTAAACTTTTTTGGATTATTATTTGTGATAATGTTACATAACATAGTTATGTGCGTCATTTCGACATTTCGTCCGTAGGTAGTTTATTATGCGCTCTGTGGTGGTAACTGACTGCACGTGTTCCGTCACACGTACCCGAATTATAGGGTTGTCATTACGTATCAGGCTTTTATAAATGTGCTTAATTTAATTTTACAACGTAATCTGTATTAACAGATTTTCGCATTAAATGAAATGGATTTATTTCAATACTTTCCGTGATTAATATAAAAAAAAGCTAAAAATCGATTATCGTATGCCTACAAATATTATGTTTATTGTGTTAGTAATTCTATTTTATTTTCATAGTAAGCTAAGCGGAGACAACTTAGTGGGAAAACACTCTGTTATCCGGTTTCCATTTGAGTCCTAGATATTATGTTTCTGGTGATAGAAATCAAGGCTATAAGTAGCTTTTTAAATTTTTAATGATTGACTGTTCAATGTATTTTTATTATGAAGTGAGATAATAACTAATTATTTTATACGTATAGTTTGTAGTTAATGTATTTTATTTAATAAAATGTTAATTAAATAAAAAAAAAATATTGAAAATAAAATTTTAAGCTCCTCATTCAACGTTTAAAAAGTTTTTTCATAAATATATGGTCAGAAATTGGCCCAAAAATTTAAGTTATTACGAAATAATATTTCATATTTCAGATAATCCCACATACTAAAGCCAATGGCAGGTTAAAACCAACTCAAGAGGGTCCAGGGCGGCCGTCTAAGCCCTCTCGACGTATTGGAAAATCACTTCCTTATGAAGTTAACTATCTTTAATGTACTTTTGTAGGGGTTCCTTGTAATCTCCTCACTTATATGTGACGAATTTGATAAATAACAAAAATATTTTCTAGTCCTGTCACTTAACTAATATACTGTTAACTCTACTATTAGGTACACCTAATAATTATATAGTTTCTTTGTTTTAAATTTAAACGATACATTTATTAAAAATAAATTATTATAAAACAGTTAAAAAATGTCCTACAGATTTCAGACGTTTCAAAATTTCTTCTACGAGTATTTGACATATTTCTGACTCGTTCTCATGTTAAGAACATCTTTGACCTCTGAGTTCTTGGGCATAAATAAGACGGCCTAGTACTTAATGTACATATTCATGTAAATATTCAGAATTTAAAATGTTTTTGGGGACCAATTTTCAATAATTGATTTATGTGTGAAATTGACAAGGTATAAAATACTGGTGCAGACAGAAAATTAAATATTTACCGTATTTCAGCCAATAACTCACATAAAATGGGCCGAGCGCGCATAAACAATAAAAGCTATAAAACTTCACTAGAAGTATTTTGCCGACACCCTAAAATGCTCTATTATGTACTTTGCCTGAATAATGGCGCAATTTTTATTACACTAACGCCATAATGGTATGTTGCAGTTTTTAATTACATTAATAAGGAATGAATTTGTATGTAAGGTTCTTAAGGTGAAAAATAAATTTGAATAAATTACCCGTTTTTTAATTTAGATTCATTGGTTTGTTCAATGTTTCTTTGTTTCTTAAATGCAATCTCATTGCCTTCTGTACACTGTCTATGTATATTTTCAACTTAAAATACACCAAAGGAAAATTTTATTTTCTTTTTAAATATAAACATTTCCCCGCATGGGATTGCAACCCAAAAGTGTCGCGGTAAGGTTGAGACTTCCAATCTTTTATAAATACGTCATGACGGTGTCATAGCAAATGTCGCATATTTACTATAGTATACAAAGAACTTATCTGGCAGTGTCATTCATTTTTTAAAAGCAAAGGCTTGTACCAAACGAAAATATACGCCTATGACATTTATTAGAATGTAGTATTCACACTATATACATACACTATATCCTATATAGGTACTGAATTATATATTATCATAATTTTTATCTATGCATATATATATATATATATATATATATATATATATATATATATATATATATATATATATATATATATATATATATATATATATATATATATATATATATATATATATATATATATATATATATATATATATATTGCTATTATTTTATAATATAAGTTCTAGGTAGTGCCAAAATATAATAACGTTAAAATTTTATTAGGAGATCCTTTAATAAAAGGTAACGTTTCCATTAACTGAGTAGACTTAAGGGTGTAATAAATTCTCTTTGTATTTCGGAAAATCTTAGAGTAATTTTTAGACTTAAAAGCTGTACGATGTTTCTCTTTGCTTCAAGGTATTTTTAGTTTATTAATAATTCGTATTTTTTATTATTTTACATAGACATTGGTAGTGTATGTAACATACAATATACATTCATATGTGTAAGTAAGTTGCTTGATGTCCGTAAAAACTTATACTAGTGTCATTTTTTTTTAGCTTCACGCTTTATCCCGCAACATGGCAGGGTAGGCAAAGGGAACTGCAGGGACCGTGGGAACCTAGAGATAAGACACTCCGTTGCTTAGTCCCTGCTTTCTCCGTCCCTACTTCACGCCTTTTTCGAGGCATTGCGTGTTCAGTGGCGAAACTTTACGCCGCGCTTTGCCTAGTTGCCAGAGCGAAGAAAATGGAAATAGAAAAATCCATCTTCCTCGAGTGGAAATCGAACCCAGAAACCGTCGCGTTTACAGGCAGACACTTACGCCTCGGCGCCACAACGGTCCTCAATTTCTTAGATTTAGTGTGACAAGACTTAGTGTGTTGAGTAGCAGAACTCAACGCCGCGTTTTATCTTGTGATATGTGCCTGGGAGAAAAAATGAAAAATAATGTGGCAATCGACGCTTTACTATTTCGCCATGACGATGACTGTTATAAAAAATTAAATTTAACTATTAACAAAAAATATTCTAAAAATTATTAAACTATAATAAAATATATTTTTAAACATGTGCAATTACATAAGTAATTAATAAAATAATTATATTAGATTGTAACTATCTCATTATTTAGTATTATAGTAAGTACCAACTGCACAAATATATACTGGCGTGAAGAAGTTTTTATATGAAAATATCTTTAATGCAAAGTGAGTGTATGTATGCAAGCGGCGCCAAGCAAATGATTCCCATTAGCCTATCTCCCTAATTCGGGCTTTGGCTTATCTAAGTGGTATTAAACAGCACCGCTGTTGAGATATTCAACGCTTAAAACACGACGTGATGTTTCGCCTAACATAAAATTAAACAAACATGTATGATTGTAATAAACTTAAACACGTTTGATACTAAAAGTTGTTTTATATTTTAAATTTTACACTATATTGTATCGTAATTGTGAATATTGATAACTGCAGTTAATTTAAAACAAACAATGAATCTTTTTAGGTATGCCGGTGGGAAGTCGATAATGAAAGAGTAAGAATTTTTGCGTAACATAAATTAGGTTGACCACTACTTTTCTATATTTAGCAAATGTAGTAATATAATAATTAATAAAATATTAAGCTGGGCTTATATCTCATTACAACTTGATAATATAGACTCGTTGCTTGGAAAATTCTAGTCAATTTTCTGTTTTAAAATTGAAACTTGTGTTAATCAAGATCGTTGGCTCGTTGGCAGCTATATTGCTTACAGCATTATTCACAGATTCAATGTTTGTATTTAGAGACATTTCCCGACTAAATTACTGTATTATACGTTAACCTACTTAGCAGCATTCATGTAGTGCCGGATTTTGTTCGGCTAGCGGCACTTTCGCGCGTCCGCCCCAGCGATAAAAGCCTCTTTGTGTGAACCTTCGTGGGGCTGGAATAACTCTTTCAATAGTAGACTGTACACACGAGAGGAAAATGGTGAGGGCGGGCTTTCAGAGCACGGATTTACGTCGTCGTTTCAAGTAAGCCCGTAAAAAATGTAGATATTTTAACCGGAATCGCCCATTCTGACGTTACTGAAAAATTTGAACAAAGACCTGTATTTGTGAGTCTCTTCAAAAGATTTCGTATTTAGTTTTCATTAGGGAGAAAAGCTAACTTTACCAAGCTTTTAGTAAAAGCTTTAGTTGGTTTATTATTAACCATTATCAGATTAACACTTCACAGCTTTATTTACTTTCTTTTTATATTGGTATTGTGAAAGAAATAAATAATTTTAAATAAATATTCCTAATATTATTGTTAACAATAATTTTAATCTAGTTACTAATTAAGTTTCTGTACGGATTTTTGATAGTTTTGAATTAACTTACTTCACTTCTCTCAAGTTGATGTTGCTCCATATATTAATTGAATATTCCCATAGAACTAGGTGATTTTCGATGCGAGTAATTATTATAAAGTCATAAATGAGGATACGTCAAATTGGACAAGATGCTACTACATGTTAATAATTTATTCAAGGAATCTAACCAACGTATATACACGCAATGGTTGTATGTTTTAGGCGCACTCGGGAAAATATTGTTGTTCACACTGGTTAACAAATCGCAATGTTGGATAAAAACATTGAGAAATATCTGGAAAACCTGTTAAGCACTTATAGATCAGATACTCATTGATATTGCTCCGAACAAATTGCATAATTTGATTTGAAAAATTAGTAAACTTTAAATTTACGGCAGTCAAAACGAAGAAGGTAGAGACGTAGCGTGTACTTGTAAATGCGACGGCTCGTAGATTCGATTCCCACTCAGGGAAGATGAATTTTTGTATTCTCATTTTCTTCCCACTGAAAACTAGGCAAACCGCGGTGTTGAGTTCCACCACAACACGCAATGTCTCGAAAAAAGTGGAAAGCAGGGACTAAGCGTTAAGAGTTTCTTAACACTGGGTTCCTATTGTGCCTGCAGTTCCCTCTGCCTACCCTGCCATATGCAAGATAAAAGCGTGGAAACATAAAAAAAAGGAAGCCATAAAGGAACTGTGCGTATCATTGCTTATTAGGGTGGTTGGTGAAGCGACTTATTCATTAATGTATGATTTGTGTTCACTGACACATTCAGACTTTAGATGATTTGAAGAGCTAAACAAGCTTGTGTCCGGTCATTTAGAACTGCAGCGATCAGAGATAGTGGAGCAACAGGTATGTCGTATGTACGAAGGCAAAGTGGCGGCTAATCACTTACTAATTATTTACAAAATTTGAAGCGTCTTACAGCGACCTGTAAATTTGGATTGAATTTGAAAGAGAATCTACGCTATCAATTGGCGACGAAGGCCTACATTATGAAGGGGCAAACGTACAGGGTTCAAGAACCAGAGGTGACAACATCGTGACAGTGGCAGAGTCACGACGCAGACGCGTAGGCAAGGGTCGGCGGCAGCACCTCACAGCATTGTTCACGTTTAGGAAATCTCACCGAGCGGATTGGCGCCGGTTGCAATTTATAATTGTGATGATTGTACGGGACCACTTAAAATAGACGTGTAAAGAACTTCGGTCAAATCCTCGAATTTTTCGAGGGTTAATTATGTGACTCATGAGGAGTGGGAGGACTTCTATAATATGAAAGGAACCTTCCAGGTTGAGAAGGTGTACATTACAATATTACGTTGGAGATTGATAAAAAGGCAACGAATTTTTAAGTCGATGCGGGAAGCCGAACTTCCACCATTAGTGAAGATTATTATAGACAGTACTTTAAATATTATAGCACATCAATACATACGTAGCCTACATAAGGTTCAAAAATTGAATCAATGAGTTTTATTGTTGTAAATATTAAACTCAAGGAAAAAGGAAGATTGACCATTTTTATTTCAATAATGGATCCGTGTTCTTGGAATATATAATTTTAGAATAAAAAATCAAGAAACATTAAGTCAGATGATTGTCGAATTCCCGAAAGCGTTTACTGAAAAGCTAGGCACTTAAGAAATCAATAACTTTCAAGTGTGACCATACGCTGGTATGTGAGCGCGCGCGACTGGTTACGTTCGCGTTGGAGATGCACGTCGAAAATGAGCTCGAGCGATTAGAGCAGGCGGATACGATTCATCTGGTTGAGACGTCTGTTTACGGGACGGGATTTCCCGTAATAAACGAGAATGGCAACGCAAGTATATGCGGAAATTAGAAAACAATTATTAATCCTAAACCCAAATGCGATCCGTATCCGTTTCCTCGAGAGCATGTGCGTATGCACATGGCAGGGTAGGCAGAGTGTTAAGACACTCCGTTGTAAGAGTTGCTTTCTCCATCTCCGTTTTCCGCCTTTTTCAAGGCATTGCGTGTTGAGTGGCGGAACTCAACGCCGCGCTTTACCTAGTTTTCATAGCGAAGAAAATGGGAATAGAAGAACCCATCTTCCCCCTGGGGGAATTGAAACCACAAATCTTCGCGTTTACAGGTAGGCGCTACGCCTCTGCGCCACGGTGGTATAAGTTATCTTGGTACATAATATACAATTATGATATAAATTGACTTTAGGGCGGTTTATGCAGGCGAAAGTTTCCAAAAGCATTGCTAGCCGTTTTGTTTCAATATCATAATGTGGAGCACACGACGTCGTGTCGCTCTTGCTCTTGCTGTTTGCCATCCGGCTTGACTTGTCGAGTCTAGATTTTAGATTCATTCTACAGTGACGAGTGGTGCACAGTTCGGAAGAAGGGGGGCTCTGATAGCGACATGGAGGCGGGTGAAAGTTTTCAAACAATTTCTTAAAAAAAATAAAATTTTTAAAAAATAATTGTAGAGTTATTTTATTATTAGTATAATGTAATTAGAAGTATAGCCAAATTAGTGACGTTCTATATATATATATATATATATATATATATATATATATATATATATATATATATATATATATATATATATATATATATATATATATATATATATATATATATATATATATATATACATATATATATATATATATATATATATATATATATATATATATATATATATATATATATATATATATATATATATATATATATATATATATATATATATATATATATATATATATATATATATATATATATATATATATATATATATATATATGTATATATATATATATATATATATATATATATATATATATATATATATATATATATATATATATATATTATATATATATATATATATATATATATATATATATATATATATATATATATATATATATATATATATATATATATATATATATATATATATATATATATATATATATATATATATATATATATATATATATATATCTAGAACGTCACTAAAACACATATTTCGTATATATTTTTCTACCATAAGTTCTGACTTATCAATAATTTCATAACTCTAGGTCAACAGAAAGTACTCGACAGGTTTTGAGTAAGTATTTTGGTACAGAACCCTAAAAAATATAGCGATGTATATTTCGTCATATGAATTTTTTTTTAGCTGCAGAACTGCAGGGACCGTGGGAACCTAGTTTTAAGACACTCCGTTGCTTGGTCCCTGCTTTCTCCGTCCCAGCTTTTTGCCTTTTTCGAGGCATTGCGTGTTGAGTGGCGGAACTCAACTTCGCGCTTTGTCTAGTTTGCCAGAGCGACGAAAATGGAAATAAAAAAATCCATCTTCCCGACTGGGGATTGAACCCAGAAATCGTCACGTTACAGGCAGTTGCGCCTCTGCGCCACGACGGTCATAAGAAAATCAAAGTAACAATTATTATACAAAACGATAAAATGGCCTGTTGAATAATTAGTGCTAGATTGTCATATTTGAGACGATATAACTTAAGAATATGAGGGGAAAAACAGTTTTGACAAACTTTCCTATATTAATAATTTTGTAAATGGTAATCGAAAACACAAATATCATGGTATGAAGTTTTAGGCTTCTACTACAAATAAAAAAAAAACCATTTTTACGTTTCTTAAACTATTTTACACTAAATACTACCGATTTCATGTTTACCTGTAGTATTACATTACGAAACGATTGAGTTTAAGCGTGTTGATAAATGTGTCCTGTCAGCTTATGCGGTGCTATACACGAAAATGCTTTTATCTACTATATCCAACAGAGTTTTAGTTTTCATATTTTTTTGAAGAAAAATTATATTTTTAACAAACCCCCTTTTTTGCTCTCCACATTATCCTTGCCTTTTTATGCTCATCCTTAAATTTCATATAAAAGGATATTTTAGGTAATAAAACATAGCAGTTTACCTTAATGTAGGGGCATGTACACACGGTTGGTGATAAATGAGTGCTCGTGGAGTTGCAGCAGAACAGGGAAGTGCTTTTAGCTACCGTGTCCACCTGAGTACGTATTCTGGTTTTTAGGAAATGTTGTTAAATTTTTAATTGAAAATATAAACTTTTATGATTATTACACCCATAGCACAAATATATGTATTTTTAGTGCACCAACGTGGCGCAGAGGCGTAAGCGTCTACCTGTAAACGCGACGGTTTGTGGGTTCGATTCCCACTCGGGGAATATGGATTTTTCTATTTCCATTTTCTTCGCTCTGAAACTAGGCAAAGTGCGGCGTTGAATTCCGCCACTCAGCACGCAATGCCTCGAAAAAACGGCGGAAAGCGGGGACGGAGAAAGTAGGGACTAAAACAACGGAGTGTTTTAACACTAGGTTCGTATGGTTCCTGCAGTTCCCTCTGCCTACTCCGCCATGTGCGGGATAAAGCGTAAAGCGTGTAGCTATAATGCATTTTTTTGTTTAGCAAATGTTTTTATGAACAATTATTGATTAAAATAACATTGGTATTGAAAAGAGCATAATTTTTTTTCAAAAACTTTCTATTCATATAAAACTATTAATATTCAAAGTTAATTCCTTTTGAATTATTTTAAATTTAGTCACTAAATATTAAGACAAATTGTTAAAAACAATTGAATTGTGTTAACTAGTATACGAATCTGACTATTATACTATATAAGCGTGTTGTATAAAAATCAATTACAGTATTTCTCTTAATAATAATTTAAATTTTATTTATAACTTAAACTAAGTGATAGTGATCACTACTATGATAAATTAGTATCACCGGTAAAGCGCTTAACAACTAAGCATTGGCTTACGTACTTCGGAAATAATAGAATAATCCCGTGCATATCTCTGAGCGTACCGATTTCAATCTCAAATCCTTCTGTGACGGTGAAGTAGGTATCGAACATAGTCACTTGCTCTGAGCATTTCGGATCTGCATAAGTATGATATATTGCAATACTGATATACTACTCTTTTGTGAAAGGTAGATAGATAGATGTTTTGTATTTATATTAAATATATCATTCAACCTTTATGTGTTTAGTATTTAATTATTTTTACACAAAAAATTATCGCTTGTGGTAGTTAGTGGTTCAATTCTTTCTTGGGGAAACAAATTATTTTAATTTTTTCGTTTTGGTAAAGAAAAATCAAGTGCAGCGTTGAATTCGGTTACTAAACTTGTACTATGTATGCTTAATGATATCAAATTTACCCGAGTAGAAATCAAACCCACAAGCCGTCGCGTTTACAGGCAGACGCTGCACCTTTATAGTCGATTACAATTCATTTATTTAAAATTACAATAGTTTCCGCTATTTACATATAATATCTTTACAATATATGAATATATTACAAAACCATCATTGTTTACTTTTCATTCAAAATAAAATGTGACGAAGTGAAGTTGGATATAAATTCAAGTTGATTGCTAACGTTCAATAAAACGTGTACGTGCAGTAGATTGACTGTTGTCAAAAATACTATTGATCTGAACTCATTTGCGCCATCTGTTCTCGTCCTTTAATATTAAAACTCCGCCAGCTGGAATACTGCCTACAAAGCCTATGGCAGTTATCATGTACATACGTTTGTAAGGCCAATACATTCATTGTATTTTAATAAAAATAAACAAAAATGGAATGAAACTACCCATACATCGTAAAATGTTGGAAGGCACCCTACCTTAAATCAGAAGAACAAAGATCACGCCACGGTAGGGTAGTCACTATTACGTACAAAAATGTTCACTATACTGTAATCGAAGTCGATATGCATTGTTAAATGAACAAACAAAAAGTCATCTATGACAATGGATTGTTCGCTAGATACTGGCTCGTTGCTCGACGTTCATTTGTGAGAAAACGTGTGACAACACCCGTCGCGATCCTGCTGTCTTCCATTCTCGCCGACAGTCAGCTTTATTGTTCCTTTGGCGCGTTTCAAACAAGAAGGATTTAATGTTAAAAAATTTTATTCGAGGGCGCTCGTACTCTTTGCATAAATTACGGTGCCTAGATAAATTATTCTGATACACGAATGGCGCTCGACGTTTATGAACAGAAAAATTGTTTTAATTTTTTATTTCTTTTGCTTTCAGTCTAATTAGTGGAAGTGGTGCTGCATATTTATGATCGATATCATATATATATATATATATATATATATATATATATATATATATATATATATATATATATATATATATATATATATATATATATATATATATATATATATATATATATTAGCTTCACGCTTTATCACGCATTTTGCAGGGTAGGCAGAGAGAACTGCAAGAACCATATAAACCTAGTGTTAAGACACGTTGCTTAGTTCCTGCTTTCTCCGCACCCACTTTCCACCT
Source organism: Dione vanillae (assembly GCA_037178615.1). NCBI lineage: Eukaryota > Metazoa > Arthropoda > Insecta > Lepidoptera > Nymphalidae > Dione > Dione vanillae. Next base: position 461,237 of record JAZFAU010000085.1, read on the forward strand.
TTTTTTATGGAGATGGAGAAGTAAGATATTTTATGTTATACAAAGCCCAAATAACACATTTATTACTTGCGGTTTCGTTTGTGAAGTCAAATTTGCTATATTAAGTACTCTCATTTACTTACTCTTAATTTACAACAAGCACCCAAGGTATAAATTAACCATCCAACGTAAAATTATTTTATCTAATCTAATTAGTGTAGTCATAACTGAGATATGGATGTAGCAAGCAAAGTTATTTACTCAAGAGCACGCCTTGCTAAAGCTTCATTTTAATTGGAGTTTTTAGTATCGTGCCTTTCTAAGACACACGAAATTTACACTATATCATTGATGTATTAACCATAATATTAAACAAATTCTCTTAATCTAAGAACGGGCACATAGCCACGGAAGAAACGCAAAGGACTGCTAAGGAAATGAAGGTTGTCTACAGGGAGGCGCCATTTCCGACTCGGCCGGTCCGGAAGCTCGCACTCGCTAAACAGCGCGTCTATTAGCAGCACTGCCATCTGCGAGCCATTTCCTTGTCGCGTTTCTATTATAGAAGCAAGGCTCTGCCTCGTCTCGCTTCTGCCTGTTTGTAGAGACTCTATAAATATTTAAATTTCCAAATTAATGACTGTACTCGTATCTTAATTTTAAATGTATGTTTACATAAAATTGTGGGGTTTATTTAATTTTTGGTTACTTTTTTATGCATTTAATATACTATGTGACCAAAAAATATATCAAAATGAATATATATTTATTGCTAAATTAGTAAAATAATGCTATAATTGAGGTGTAGACGAAGTATAAGTTGTCTGTGTGAACGTCATTATTACAGCGTCCGGTAGTGCGTGCGAACAATGTGGCTATTAACGTTGCATCTGCGACTTCCACGCGTCCATTGTGTCCGTAGCTTTGGTCTACTCTTTGTGTTTGATTTTGTTCACTGTTAAATTTTTGTAAGAGTTTTAATGGAAGCCATGTTTTAAGTACATGTGCATAAAATCTGCATTCTGCACTTGCATAACGTTTCCACGAATAAATATTAACTCTATATCTAGAGCGTACTTTTTAGTATCTTTGTTAATGTGATGGTTTTTAGGTATAACAAAAAGTAAGCGTGATGGTTGTGGGTTCCATCAACACTTAAGTGAATATCATTTTCATTTCTCCGTTTGGTAAGACTCAAAACGCTATGCCTACTAATAGGTGATTACGAAGTACGATGTGCATTGTCAGCAAGTTTCTCTGTTTATCCTGTTATTATAAAGCTGAAAAAGAAAGTGAAATTTATCATATAAAAGTATAGCTCACGTTGTATAAACACACAATACATAAATTCCTTAATATCCTCTTGATACACAATTCAACTTTATTGATCTATACTTAAGAAAAGTTTATATCCGAGGGTGAGATCAACAAGATCGTTATGAGGATGAATCTCTCCTCAATACTAAATGGGGCATAACAAGCCAAGTGGCCGAACTAAAACGGATACAAGGGTGGCTTATCTGTTCCGGATGTAAGCCGAGAACTTCAGGCTCAAGCCTTGATTGTAGTACCTACTGTGAAGATTGTAAATTTCATAATTACACATTAAATATTTCTCATATGTAACTATTGATACAAATATTTTGTGGTAAGAAATAAGGCTAGACTAGATAAAAATATATTTAATAAGAAAATACAATTTTATTAACTTATTTAAAATATATCGCACAAACACAAAATAAATTAACGGAAAAATAATAATAGTAATACAAAATATTTGCAAACACAGTCTTATTGCTTCAAGCAATCTAACAAACAACCTTTGACAAATGTAGGACTGGTTATACAACAAAAGAGGGAAATAGACTTGATGCAAATTACATATAAGAAGTACAATATCATATGGAATGAAAAAAATCATATATTTTATTAAATATATATAAATAATAAATATATAAAAGGACTGTCGTGGCGCAGAGGCGTGGCGTCTACTTGTAAACGCGACGCAACGGTTTATGGGTTCGATTCCCACTCGGGGAAGATGTATTTTCTATTTCCACTTTCTTTGCTCTGGAAACTAGGCAAAGCGCGTCGTTGAGTTCCGCGACTCAACACGCAATGTCTCAAGAAAGGCGGAAAGCGGGGACTGAGAAACTAAGCAACAGAATGTCTTAACACTAGGTTCATATGGTTCCTGCAGTTCCCGTTGCCTACTCTGCCATATGCAGGATAAAACGTGAAATAGATATGTAAAGACTTGTTTAAGACTATTTTAGAGAGAAACTCTGTGGAAATTTGGAATGTCTGACTTCAACATGATGTTAACTGTTTTTAAGATATTTTATTATAATTTTTCTTTTAAAATCATAAAAGATATTCAATGGATATCCTTGAGTAGCGGAAATATGTTAAAATAACAGAATAATTTATTATAAAAGGCTTTGTGGTCAGAGCGCTTGGACGATTTTCATGAGGCGCGGGTTTAAACCCTGCTACCCTTAAAATTTTTAAATGCTTTTTTAGGAAGCTCATACCACAAAGAATCTTAACCAACTAAAAGATCTTTCAGGTAAGATGGAACAAGACAGTTATAGAGGACGGAATAGAGGAATTTCAGCATGTGGAAATTAAAAATAATATTATAAATATTTTTACATATTATAGATTATAAATTTTTTTTGAGAATGAGTCAACTAGCCCAGCCTTAACTTTGAGATTGTTTAATATACTAGACTTAGCTATATTGAATTTAACATGAACTGTTTTTAAAAGAATGAAACAGTATTATTATTACACATATATTCGCGCTTCTAGTTGCTCTATGAATTTATCATAAAGTGCTTATCAAATGGAAACTTGTGGCAATGTTCCAAGAATCTTTAGACATTTGTAAGCGCCTGCCACTTAACTAGCATTGAAAGCCCACATGCAAGTAATATTTAGGCGGCTACGTCAAAACTTATGAAATGTCAAGTTTGATTTGGTTCAAATTTGAACCATTAAGATTAAGTTACTGAAACTGTCTTGATTATTAATTAATTAAATCAATCCATTTACATAACGGTTTATTACCGCGTGTAAGTGGAAGAACATGTATCTGGTAAATTCAATAAATTCTTGCTGTAAACTCCTAGTACATATCAGTTTCGTAGTCTGATTGTATATTACTTTATATTTAATACTCTATCAGGGATAATTGTATATATTTTAAAAGGTAAAGTAAAGGTACTGAGTTACTTGGAATAAGTAAAAATATATGTATATACATAAATATAATATATATTATATATTACATATATATGTAAACGACATGTAATTACTCCATATATATATATTTTACACTATAATATATATAATTTAATATACAAATGTGTATTTCATGTTTAAATTACCTGTGAACCGTTAAAGTTGCACCAACGCAGTTGCTTGAAAACTTTAAATTTACATGCAAGTTGTAGCAGCCAAGTTGGTAAACTGCTGTTGCATGAAAGAAGCAAAGTTTTGCTTCGTGTTCTAGTGACAAATATGTCAGTTACGCTATTGAAAGCCCATAATGCTTTACTTGGAAGCTACTTAAGGAAATTAGTTCGGTAAGTGTATATATTTAAGTTAATTTTTCATGTTTTACATTTTTAGGAATATTACAGTACTTATTATTGTGTTATTATTATTTTATTTTTTCTTATCTTCATGTTTTTGAAGATTTCGTCAGCACATTACGTTCTCCAGTTTTTGTATTATTTAAGACATTGACTGGCGGAATTTAGATAGAGTATTTATCAAACATTTTTTTTTAGCTTCACGCTGTTATCCCGCACATGGCAAGGTACACAGAGGGAACTGCAGGGAATCGTGGAACCTAGAGTTAAGATACTCTGTTGCTTAGTTCCTGCTTTCTCCGTCCCCACTTTCTGCCTTTTTCGAGGCATTGCATGTTGAGTGGCGGAACTCAACGCCGCGCTTTGCCTAGTTTTCCAGAGCGAAGAAAATGAAAATAGAAAAATCCATCTTCTCCGAGTGGGAATCGAACCCACAAACCGTCGCGATTAAAGGTAGACGCTTACGCCTCTGCGCCACGACGGTCCTCACAATCAAACATTAATTATTTATTTAAAGTTTTTTTTATATATAAATCGATAAACTTAAATTTGCAGGAGCATTCACAAATTTTATATGAAACAAAGTACTGATATAATTTTAGAACGATTGTTTCTGTGATATAATTCTAATATTAGGATTTATCTATACTGCAAATTTTACTTCCATGTTAAATTGCATATTTGTAGGTCCCAAAACGAAGTTTCTTTTCATTGCGTTGAGTTAAAAAAATGATTTTCTGTGTTTCTAGGGATCCTATATCTATTTAATTAATATTAAATGCAGTATTACACAAAGGTGCGTCATACTGTATTTTATACGCAATTTTGAGAAATAAGCCTTGATAAACAGACATCGACAGCACCGGTTTTGGTGCTCCCACGCCCCTAAAGGAATATATGTCAAATTTTCGATTTTGAAAAGCAGTCGATCATAAATAGAATTTTTTAATTTGATTTAGCTTAGACGACGGTTCCCTTGCCCATATCATTTTCTCTTGGCCCAAATTAGCTCGTCCCATTTATGATGTCCTCCCTCTAAAAGTCCCTCGCTTCCTTGATGTTCAATGTTTGTTAATGATTGTGTTTAGTCGTTTGTGTAATTTTTTGTGTAAATATATTAAATATTATAATATTAAAGTATAAGGTAACATCCATGTAAATGTATTGTTTATCACTAGTCCCATTTGCTGTTTACTTTAATATTATAATATTTAATATATTTACACAAAAAATTACACAAACGACTAAACACAATCATACCTGTATATTGTATCCGTGACTTTGTTATAGGTGAAGGATTTATACTGGATCTCTTTTAAACATGCATTCTCCAACTGTGTAATGATATCTCTTTTTTTACCGTATATTCTCCTTTTTGTGTTTTCCATTCAACGTGACATTGGCGAAGTGAATTGAGCTCAACTGGCACGCTCGAAACGCCATTATTAAAGAGAAGAAGAAGAATAGAAATAGGCCCTGATGTTTGTCTGTTTAGACATCGACAGCACTGACTCTGATTTCCCCCTAAAGGAATTATATCACATTTTCAATTTTGAAAAACAATCTATCATATATAGAATTTATAATTTGTTTTACATGTTCAAAAATGTTTCATTCTTAAAGAAAAAGAGAAAATGATTTTGCACATGAATTAAATGTACGTAAAGAAAGATGGTTGTCTTAGTTTAGTAAGTAATGTTAATTTTCATAGTATTAAAATTGCAATAAACCACACAATTACAAAGTAGATATACATTGTTTACGTTTTCAAAAAAGTTGTGTTATGTAGCAACGAGGTAACATTTGCTCAACGATTTACGAGCCTTGCTTGGTAGCAGCTGTTTCAGTAACGATATGAAAGTTGTAGTGAAATTTGAATGTAAAATATGTGCTTAATAAGGCTACTTAGTTGTTGTATACTCCAAGTCCTATGATGTAGAAGAATGACAGAAGCTTTTCAATGTTTTACTATTGTTTACTGATGGCCGCTGGAGCAGACGAGTCCTGGAGTGAAGACCGCGTCTTGGCAAACGTAGTGTAGGACGCCCTCCGGCCCGCTGGACCGACGACATACGCAGGGTTGCCGGAGCAGGCTGGATGAGGCTTGCGGAGGACCGGGATGTTTGGCGCAAACTTGGGGAGGCCTATGTCCAGCAGTGGACAACGATTGGCTGACGAGGACTATTGTTTGTGTATGTAATATAATTTATTTAAACATATGAACGATTCTTAGGTCTGACCTAAGTAAAGATTTAAAGCCAATTTTAAACGAATCGTTTAGTTTATTACTTAAAAATAACCAAGGTTCGAGTATAAAGTAAAGTACGAGTCATAAAAATTTACTTAAATTTGCGGTTGTATCCACTCGTTTTAAATTAATACATATTATGTAATATATATACATATATAAAAGTATACGTTACTCAGCATTCACCGTTCCTATACCAGTCTCATCGCGTTGCAGGGAGATAAGCTCATAGCAGTATCTGGGAATTGTGACATAAGTGTATGGTTAAAGGGGCCCCTTTGAAATGCACATTAATGCTCACCTCCACTGCCCGAGTTCATCTCTTTACGTAACTTAAGTTGAAACGTTTGAACGTTCTAGATACGAATTATTGACAAATCTGGACAGGTCGAGATATTTTTGCTAATTCCAGATTTCACTGCTATAACTGTAGCACTTACGAAACCAAAAGATAACGAATTTGGTTCCTTTAATAATATTGGTTTCAATATAATATTGAAATAACTCGTAAAATTTAGACGTGTAACTAAGGATCTGTTAAAGCGCATATAATAAAAATTATATAGCTCTGTTGTACATGAACAAGCGTAAGGTTGATTAAAATTATAAAATATTGATAACAAATAGCATAACTTTTAAGCTTTTACGTACATATATCCATTGTCTCCCGTTCATAATGAATACTAAACTATTGTATTTTCATAATAAATAAACAATTTTGTAAAGTAAAGTTTAATTTAATATTATCATTTTGAAATTTGAATACTAAATTATAACTTAATAAGTTATAATTTAGTATTTAAATTTCAATTCAAAACAACAACAACAATTTTAGTCTGAAGAAAAATAAATAACGATAAAAAATTTACATAATAAACATAGACTGATGAGTCACCAGATATTTTTCGAGGAGAATTATTTTATCAACATTATTTGATTTCAGTTCTATTGTATTATGTACGAATGTTAATTCAATGTGGAGTTAAGGTGGGTTCACAATATATTGCTAATTTTTCTTATATTAATATGTATTTTACTTTGTACAATGGAACAAAATCATTATATATATTAATCCAGATGACCAGCGTGCTACTGTACAGGAGGAAATTCTTTGTAGTATTAAAATTATGTTTAAAAACGACGTAAAAGCATATATCTCACGTAACTGTACGTCAGATCCAATTTATGTACTTACTACATATATTTTTTTAATAACTACAAAGTTATTATCTTGCAATATATACGCATAAATAGTTTTAAAATACTTGTACAACTCGTATTTACTTAAAAAAATAAAAAAAAGGTATGAAAGGACCTTTATTCAATATCGTTAGCCTGCTGACGCCGAGCTCTAATGAGACAATTGATTACCGTCATTTTGTTTCTTTATATTTCTTCCTCATTTTTGCCTTACAACATAATAAATATATTATCAAATATGTAGTATCGAATATCGTATTATATAAGCGCTATTATTATTTATTATGTTCATTTATATATTTCAGTTACACATTTTATTTATATATTTAATTTATATTTTATAGGTAATATAGTTAATGTACACAAAAATCGAACGGAATATAAACAAAAACTTTGATGAATAGCAAGAAAACGGTAGAGTTAACAAATAGAGGAAACAAATTAAGTCTGTAGCACGACGAGGTAGATCCAACCCAATGCTCCAATAGATTAAATGAAATCGATAACTCAGATGAAGACATTATCCGTCTTATTAGGATAAAAGGATAGGCTTCGTAATTGATGTTACGAAATCTCATCACTGAATGAGAACCTGATTTTATGTATTTCGTCGAACAGACTTTAATCAACCTTTTTACAACCTGAATTTTAGCTGAAGTGAGCAACATAGTATGTATGAAAAAGATATATGTAAGCATCCATAGAATATAGCAACTCAGTTACTATTTTTGTCACAGTTTAGTCATTAAATAGTATTCAATAATGTATGACAAAATGAATATAACATTTAGTCACTTTTATTAGCAAGTCTCAGATTCTAATTTAATGAACAGGTTGACTGGTCTAGATTTGAATTGTAGAGCTAGATGAAAGCTTCGCTATTTTTAGCCTCGTAAACCTTTTAAGAGTAAATATAATTTAATATGAAAGATTGAATATTGAGTTGAGATATAGTTTGACAAAGTTAGGCGAAGCGCGGCGTTGAGTTCCGCCACTCAACACGCAATCCCTCGAAAACGGCGGAAAGCGGGGACGGAGAAAGCAGGGACTAAGCAACGGAGTGTCTTAACACTAGATTCCCACGGTCCCTGCAGTTCCCTCTGCCTACCCTGCCAAATGCGGGATAAAGCGTGAACCTAAAAAAAATATTGTTTGATTGTACTTTATATTTTCTGTGCTATGATAAAGCAGTAAAGATTGTATCGGTATATTAAACATTTTTACATAAAAACAATATTGTCTGTAACAGACGTAATGAGTATGTAATATAATTTTGTAGGTAATAAAATTGTGTAGGTGCTAAGATATATTTCATTTTGAACACTGGTAATCCTGACTTCCTGGTTACATAGTAATACAACGAAAACATAAGAAGAATTTAAGCGCATAAGCATTTTCTTTTGACCGAAAATAGACCAACAAAACTATAAGAATTAAAAAAATTGCTCGTCTATAAAAGTTCTTGACAATGAATATTTTTCGATAAGAATTTGATGATGAGTATTTTAACATAAAAAATAGCCCCGTAAAAAAAGTTATTCATCGTAATGGATATTTTTAATTAATATTTTGAAATATTAAATTCAGAATTTTTGAATACAATAAATTGGTATATGGAAAGAAGAAGTCGCGGGAATTTACTAGTGTGAAATAAATTTATAGGACAGCTAATATATGCGGCAGCACGAGATACTAGTATTGAGTTTATGAATCAACAAACTGTCTTAAATGGAGAATTGATTTATTCCTGAGTAACCCTAGGTAGAAGAAAAAATTACAATATTTTTTTTCTTCTACATAGTGTTTTGTTTCAGGCTTATTAAAAAGTATCTTTTGAAATGTTATCACTAAAAATATTATACAGTACTGGTATAGCAAGTCAAAATACATACTTTATAATTAAGTATATCACATATCACAAGGTAACACGAGGACCGTCGTGGCGCAGAGGCGCAAGCGTCTGCCTGTAAGCGCGACGGTTTGAGGGTTCGATTTCCACTCGAGAAAGGTGGATTTTTTTTTTGCTTCACGCTCTATCCCGCATATGGCAGGGTAGGCAGAGGGAACTGCAAGAACCATAGGAACCTAGTGTTATGACACTCCGATGCTTATTCCCTGCTTTCTCCGTCCCCGCTATTTTTCTAATTTCGGATTACGGATTTTTATATTTCCATTTTTTTCGTTCTGGAAACTAGGCTAAGCGCGGCGTTGAATTCCTCCTCTCAACACGCAATGCCTCGAAAAAGGCGGAAAGCGGGGACTAAGCAACGAAGTGTCTTAACACTAGGTCCGTATGGTTCCTGCCCTCCCTCTGCCTACCTTGCCATTTGCGGGATAAAGTGTGAAGCTATAAAAAAAAAGAAAAAAAGAAGAAAAAACAAATTAACACTATATATATTTATTTCAAGTCAATCTGTATATATAATAAAACAGCTAATGTTGTGTTTGTACATTAAGTATTTTTGCAAAATAAAATATGTAGAGTTATAAAGAAATGAAAAAAGAGTAAGAATTCGAAAAAAAAAAAATTGCCTTTTTGTATGTTTGAAAGTTTGTCTGTTTGCACACAATAATCTCAGGAAACACTGGAGGGATTTTGGATGAAACTTTTTTGTTATATAGTTATTAGTCCTTGCTAACATGTAGGCTATCTTTTTTTGGAATTTCGCTCTTTAAGGGGGTAAAAAGGGAGAAGTAAGTTTGTATGAAACTCTGTCAGTTTTGAAGCTAATTCGAATTAAATTTATATTTGGCTATTTGGTTAGTAATTAAGAATGACGCAATAAGTGTTTTTGGAAATTCTACCTTAGCGGCGATAAAAAGGGTGGGTTCTATAAAACTCCGTCAGTTTTGAACCTAATCGATGAAAATTTGAGCTGTTTACGTGAATACTAAGCTTCATTCTTTGACGGTTAACTAATTAAGAAATCATAACGAGAAGAATCATCCCTCAGTTGCATAAATAGATAAATATAATTTTATTTTATTGTGTTGTAGAGGATTATGAAATATATCTTATTAATATTTCACAATATAATATACTCAAAAAAAAAACAATATAAAATCATATAACAATTTTTTCTAACTATAAAAAACAATAAGTAACGACGCAACTAACACTTCAAGTGCTATCTTGTAATATTAGAACTTTCAGTATTCATGATATGTTATTTACAGGTACTCTTATGAATATCTCTCAGCTAAAAGCTTTTTAAAGAGGCCATTTAGCTCTTTCAAAATGCTATATAACTACTATTTTTATATTACTTAAACATTCTATTTAAGGTTTAAATTCTTAACACCTTTTTTCTTAATGGATATATCTATGTCCATATATGAAAATTAAATAGTGAGTATATTTTCAAAAGTTAATTTCTTGGCTGTTATCCAGAGTTTAAATTAGGTGTTGGTAAAAACAGTGGCTTAAAATGCTTTTTTTAATACATTAAAGACAGTGATGTAAATATGAATGTGCAGTCTATTAGTAGAAAAGCTCGTGTATCATTTGAAAGCACTGGAGGTCCCTGAGGGAGGCCTATGTTCAGCAGTGGACGTCCTACGGCTGATATGATGATCATTTAAAATTGGTGTAATGTATAAATCTGTTATATATAACAGTAATTTTAATATATTTGAAAAAAACTAGTAAATTATAATTCTTAGCGTGACATTATATATGTGCATAATAATCAAGTCCATACAAAGTCGTATACAAAGCTATTGCAGAAATGTTTCATAACATTCATACATTTTTGATTGTAAGAGCAGCTATTCCAGTCATAATGGTTATGCGGCGATTTAAATGCAGCGCGGGCCAGCTATTTTGCAACGCAATTAAATGTTACAAATTCTATGGCACTTTGAAATAAGACTTTGCCTGCACTTTATGTTCAGAACAATCCTTTGTCTTTCGATGGAAATAGATTTTATAGTACATTAAAGCTTATTGTTACAAAATATTATTGATAGAAGCTTAGTAAGCTTATTTAATGTTCAACTATTGGATATAGATTTATAATGAGTCCGGAATGGTTTAATTGTGATGTTTTAAGTGATTTTATTTGCTGAAAACATACGTTTCCTAAAATTTTTTGATTTAGAGCAAAGAAATGTATATAATAACACATTTTGAATTACCCATGGCTAGTCTAAAATATATACGTCTACCAATAATATGATTTACAAAAACATATTTTCAACTGGTTCTTTTTGGGCGGAAAATATGTATATAAGTTTGTATTGGATTTTACTGTAATTAAGTATAAATTTCTAATTTTGGGATTGTTTATTTATATGTACTGTAATTTTTTATTTGATACCAAATTTTAGATCATTGTGAAGTATCCATAAATATAAACACGAAGCATAAAGAATGTTATCTCCTTACTTAAGTCATGTCATGAGATAACACTTTTCATATTTAACATTTTTTAAGTCCGTAGAGGACCATCGTGGCGCAGAGGCGTTAGCGTCTGCCTGTAAGCACGACGGTTTGAGGGTTCGATTCCCACTCGGGGAAGATAGATTTTTCCATTTCCATTTTCTTCGCTCTGGCAACATACAAAGCGCGGCGTTGAGTTCCGCCACTCAACAGGCAATGCCTCGAAAAAGGCGGAAAGTGGGGACGGAGAAAGTAGGAACTAAGCAACGGAGTGTCTTAACAATAGGTTGAAATGGTTCCTGCAGTTCCCTCTGCCTACCTTGCAATATGCGGGATCAAGGGTGAAGCTAGAAAAAAAAAGAAAAAAATATTTTTTTGGTCTCCAAGGCAATGATAGACTTATATATTTGATGCTAATTTAACCTTGCTATATTGTTATTTTTATTAATATTTTTGACAGATAAATATACAAAAGGTACAAGTGATGCAATAAAAGCTTTGCTAAAAGCGGGGCGGAGCTATCTCAATAAGGTGAAAAGCTAGTGAACCAACTTTATATATATATGAGATGATAAGAAATGATACAAAAGAGAAGAGAAAAGTTTTTATAATTAACTTTTGGCGGTTGAGTTTGAGTCTATATAAAAATATTTTTTTAGTATTGTTATAAATATTATAGCGCGCAAGCAATTTTTAAGTGTTAAAACATATTTACAATCATTTAAAAAGATTCGCGTTAAATTTCTATTCAAAGCAATCTCTTAGTATGCTAAATACTAAAAATCGCCTTAAAAATGAAGTAACTTTCCTTTACAGTATGTCTGAAAAATGTGAATATTACGTAGACAGTTCTATCTAATTGAGCCACCCTGTAACAGTATAGCTATTATCATCTGAAGAGAGGGTGGCATTCACTTCACTACGGGCTCAGTCCGCGCGCGAACTTCACTCGAAACGCATGTGTTGATCCTTTTTGAACTTTCAAGGGAAAACTTTCGCGATATAACGAGTTCTGAATTGTGCCAGTAAATTAAAAAATACACAAAAATATGACAATTAAAGCTCGTGTAACGTGAATTTTATATATATTTTTATGTGAATGTAAACTTTAAGAGTGTATTTGATAATGATTGTAAGGAAATGTTATGTGCAGTGAATGCGGGATGAAAGGTTTGTTTATGTCTAAATTTTTAAAATTGATACATTTTTCAAAAATCTCAATTACAAGTTTCAACAAATTTTAAGCAAAAATATATTTTTGAAGGAATTTTAATCTGAATGATTTTTTTATAGATGTTTGTTTTCACACTGTGCATTCATTATTAAAAAAAAGGACAACAAATTCATTTAGTATGGTTGGTACGCTATTAACATTTACATTAGTAATATGCAGCTATTTATAAAGTCAAAACACACATACATTTAAATTTAAAATGAGACTACACGTTTACATTTAAAATGAAAGTGTAAAAATATAAATAAATTATATTATATATATACATATTTTAAAAAATAAAGTAAATACTGTGAAAACTAGGATTAATAGTAATAGTATATATTCATATTGTAAAACATTTTGCTTGCTTTTCAGGATACAAGTAACTATTTCAATTGAACCAAAGTTTTTGTATTCATAAAGCTCTTGTGCGGCAAGCTGCAATTTTTAGAGTTGAACTCATATAGTTCACGTGGTTCACAAAATATTTCATATTTGATCAAAAATTGCAAAAAAAGTTATAATTAATGTTAAAAATTTTCTGTCTACCGAGCTTAAAAAGGATATACATATAAAATTATACGAAAATAATAATTCCGACTTTTATTCTTTTACTTCCGACTTTTTATTTTTTACCCTTATTTCAAAAGCCTAAAAAACAGGCGATATCATTATATTTTATGAAAGTATTTTATCGGGCCATCATAATTCAGCAGTTAGGCCATTATTATTCATGTCACGAGCTGTGTTACGAAACATAATAATATTCCACTCGTATAAATTAACTATGTAGTACAAATTTTTATGTGCAACTGTGAAATTGTGACTCGGAAATTTTATTCTTATATGATATTTTTAAATTTATTAACACTCGTGTTGACATTCAGAGCAGTGAATAATAAATACTGACGACAGATACGATTCCTGATTTATGATATGGTATGTTATGGCTACATAAATATTTTTTGCAATAAAATTGTAAGTATTTATTACAGATATAGATAGATAACAGTGAATTTTGACATACATGACAGTAATTATATATTAAATTCGAGAGTGTAGATATTTAACAAATTTTGAATCTTTAAAATCAACGTTAACAATATATTATAACGTAACATTCATTCAAGTCATCACTTATTAATATTATAATATTAATATTTGTGTAATATTAAATTTTGCTAAAGTCGTTTTACATTTAATGGACATAAGCTTGATTATGAATTGCGATTGCGTGTTCGACTTCCAGTTGAGGACATTACTCTCCTATATAATAATAAATATGTTTTTTTTTGCTCTAGTAACTAAAAAAATGCGGCGTTAAGTTTCGCCAATCAACATTCAATATTTCGTAAGGCAGTAAGTGGGGAGCGGAGTGTGTTTTCACTAGATACTCTCTAAGCTATTATAATTAAATTTACAAACTATCTACTATTCTCTCAAAGGCGCAACGTCTGCCTTTAACGCGACGGTTTTTGGGTTCAATGCCCACTCAGCGAAGATGAATTTTTTGTTTCCATTTTCTTTGCTCTGGCAACTAGGCAAAGTGCGGCGTTGATTTCCGCCACTCAACATGTAATGCCTTGAAAAAGGCGGAAAGCGAGGATGGAGAAAGGTGAGACTAAGCAACGGAGTGTCTTAACACTATGTTCTTATGGTTCCTGCAGTTCCCTCTGCCTACCCTGCCTTGTGCGGGACAAAGCGTGAAGCTAAAAAAGTCTAAAATTCTAATTAAATAATATTTGATATTGTACTCAATTAATTTATATTTTTATTGTAACAGGTAATAAAATACAATGGATCATCTGCATCACAATAGCAGTTGGCTTGGCAGCCAGTTCGGGGGACAAGCGTCCTCACTTCGCGGTGGAACCACCGTCGCGCGTGCTATGGCCGGCGACGCGCGGCGCACACGCAGTTTGCCGTGCGATAGGTCATCCACCGCCAGACGTACATTGGGTTACTGCTGAAGGACAAGTTATTACCACTATACCTGGATTAAGGTATGACCCGTAATAAATTTTATATATGATTAATTAGACATTTTTAGTATATTCTTGTTAATATTTATAATGTAATATACGTTAAAATGTAAGTGTTATATACATCAGATACAGCTTACAATGTAGACAATTAAAAGTGAAAACGACTGATATGTTACAAAAAGGTATAGCTACATAAGCTCGTAGACATTTAGTAGAGCCTCTACGGATTATATGTATAATAAAGTAATATCTCTTCTAAATATTGTAGGTATTTTATGTGCAAATATAAAGTTCAGATTAATTTCTAATATTAGTCGCCTAAAGTAAACAATTTCGTAAAAAAAAGGAAACCTTCGTTAAACGATTTCTTTTTATCCTTTATTTTTATTTTTCCCTGCAAAACAGAATTTTATTCAATTGAACTAGTGAACTTTCAAGCTAAATACTAGAATATGCAGAGTTTTATTTTAGCTTTATATATCAGCACTTGGTATTTTTTTAATTTATTGTTTAGCTTTCATACAGAAAACGTACAAATCATAAGTTTTCGTTCAATTCATGCTCAAAATAGTCGTAGTTATAAAACTATTACGTACATAAACGAATGAATAGTCTTAAGATTAGTTTGGTATAGCAAATGGAACTCGACGACGGTTACATTAAATAAAGTGCTGAAACTTTGCCCATATTTTACAAGAAGGCGATACGAGTTGAGTTAATATTGTATGCTAACACTTGGGGAAATTCGCAACTATACTAAAGTATAATTGTATGAAATTTTTCCACTTAACTTTGCTTTTGAAGGTACAATTACAACATATTGCTTGGAATTCATTTTACTAAACTTGATATAGACATTGTAGTAGTTTCAATTTTTTTTATAATTCATAGCAAAAATTGAGGATAATTTATAACTTAAACCACTTTTAAATAAAATTTGGCATTTTACCAGAAAGGAAATGAAAAACTAAAAAATATATAAAGAAAAGTTAAATAAATCGATTGATATTTATTATATGGGACAAAGAACGAGGAAATAGAATTTTATAAAGCAGTCATAGAGCGAAATTCAGTGACTTTTGAGCGGCAATAACATGATTATAAAATTTTACTAACGTTTAACTTTATAATTACGATTGGTAAAGTAACTTGACCTACTTTGATTAGTTAATATCTTATTCATCTCCCGTATTTTTTTAACTAAGCACCTTTGTGTATTTACAAAAAGTAATGGTCTATTATACCATTACTTTTTGTTAATAGTCAATATAGATATTCGAATATTAGGAGTATTATTAAAAATTATAATAAATAAAAAATAACTAATTTAGAAAAAAATCAGAAATGAAATGTTGAACTTAATTACATTGAGATTCAATATAAAAACATCAGAACTCTTAAAAGATCACTCTGTTGTCCCTCTGTCTTTTCGTCTGTTAAGACTGTTTTACGATTAACATTTGTACTTACGCTTTAAATATATTTCCTATTTTCACACAATTACAAGATTAGCACTAAGAATCCTTGTAATTAGAATCCTTGGCGCGCGTATTTTACTTGCTCTGAAACGATTTTTAAATGTTAATCTGTTTAATATGATGATTCCTTATTATTTGCAACTGAAGAAAGTTTCTAATTAATGACTTGTTTCTTGATAATTAAATTCTTCATTTGATTGCTCTCCGGAGATAAATGCGATCTTCTCACAAACTTCGAACAAACTATTGAAAGTTTCGACTGATATGTGGTCGGTAATTAATTTAGTTCATGGCTCGCCAATAATGTAGGAAGGAAGTAAGTCAACGTTAAATTGATGTAACAAACATTAAGCACTATGTTAAGTAAAAAATTTTTCATAATGCGTCCTTAAATTTAGGCTTTATAAGTTGTGCTTTTCGTTGACCTACAATTATTAAATTGGTGCGAAACCCTCAATGTGCAAATATATACAACTCTTTCATTGACTGACACTTTAAAGTATTGTTAAATCTTTATGGTATCAATTTTCATGATATCATTTTAGTATAAAGCTAACAAGTGTGTCTGTTGTAACCGTTTTTTTCTAAATTTAACAATTTCATTGTGATAAATGCAGTTTAATTATATTCGTCAGATGAAATATTCCTGCAAGTTAAGTAAAGTTAATAGTCCTAATATAGGCGACAAATCCTTTATTTACGTGTTCTATTTTATTTTCTATTGCAAAGCTTTTTTTATGTTTTCATTTGTACAGTAACTTAAATAAATTGCTTTTACATTCTACATATTTTCCTTTGCTTCTAATATAAGTTCTAACTTGATGCTAAATTTCTAGTTAATTGGAAATTGGGCCTGTTCGCGAATATCAAGTAAAACATGGAAAAGATAAAGCATAAGCACTCAATTCTTTAGGATTGTGTCAGGAGTATACTTTCTTCTTTGCTTCAAGAAACTGACGATTTGGATATTTAATATAAGTAACCTTGAACCTTAAAGGTTTCTGATTTTTTCATTTGAGGTTCAGTGAAATATAATGTATATATGAAACTTTTCGCTAACTATTCCAACTCCCGAATAATATGTGGCATAACTTATACGACTTTCCCAAAGGATGCTAATAAATTGAGTATATGATTTGTCGGATACACGTGATCTTGTTTCTAGGACAGGAAATCTCCATTACTTACATCAATTCTAAAAAATAACTTAAATTTAATTATTTCTATAAAAACGTAAACATATTTGCATAAGAGGTAGGTTTTATACTTACAAAATCCTTCCTATCCTTAAGTCACGACTCAGGCACTCTCTCTTCTCTCAGCTATGTTATGGTTATTCCGGACATTGAGTGTATTAAATGTTATGAAGTTTCTTCTTTCGATAAATAAATTTAAAATTGAACGGCATAGCAAGCATATCGTCCTGTAACTTAAAAAAAACAGATTTTTGTATGACAAAGTATGTTTGTTTACTGATGTAAATAAACTAAAATATATAAAGACGTTTGCTAAAATAATAAAATTTATAATTTGCTGTATCCATCATAATAGCATGCGATATTAATTTTAAAAGATAAAACGTAACTAAATAAATTGAGGACCGTAGTGGCGCAGAGGCACAACGTCTGTCTGTAACGCGACAGTTTCTCGGTTCGATTCCCACTTTGAGTGCGTTAAGCATTTGTGTTGAGTGGCGGACCACTCAACACAAATGCCTCGAAAAAGACGGAAAGCGGGGATAGAGAAAGCAGGGATTAAGCAACGGAATGTCTTAACACTTGGTTCCTATGGTTCCTGCAGTTCCCTCTGCCTAGGGGCCTGCCTATGTGCGGGATAAAAGCGTGAAGCTAAAAAAAAGAATATTTTTACCTGCATGCATTATCTCTATACAACCGCAGGAAATCTACGAACCTAGTGTTAAAACAACCTGGTTGCTAGAGCTATGAAAATTTAAATGTAAAAATCCATCTTTCCCGAGTGGAAATCAAACCCACAAACCGTCATATTAGCAGGCAGACACTACGCCTGTGCGCCACGACGTTCCTTTAAGCAACTATTAAATCATATAAAACTAATTGGAGAAAGTTGTCTGACAATTTAACTCTAGGTAATTGTTATGAGTATTGATCATTCTGAGTATTCTATGAATATGATATCTCTATGTTTTAGCATTTATTGTAGCATGTTTTTTATTATTGATCTATATTAAAAAAATAAGGAATATGACACTATTTGTTTAAATAATTCATAAATATATTATAAAAATCACTGGAATTTATACTCTATTTAAAAAAGATTACATTTTGTTATGATCACCATAAATAAATCCTTTAGTGATGTGATGAACGATTCACGATTGAAACATATTAAAATTTTTATTTTATATAAACTTTCTAGAATGGAATTGAATTAATTAAAAATCAATTGATTCTCTTAAGCAATATTGATGAAATTAATACAATTTATTGATGTTGATACCAGCAAGCTTGACCTTAATTAAAGTTAAAATTATAGTTTCAAAATAATAATTTACTATATGCAAAATATTTTACAAAAAAGAACATTTTACTTAAAAATAAAACAGTAGAAAGCATATGAAATAAGCGATTATGGTGACAGTTGACTCACGGTACGTGTTCGAAGACAAATGACCGCAGCACGTGCTTCATATTTTTCTACAAGTGACAGACATTTTATGGAATTGAAAATATATCCTTGTCATCAAGAAGGGAAATACACTTTTAACACTTATGTGAAAATGCTTAAAATATGCCACATATTTCAGTAAATATTTTATTTTTGTATAATAGCGAATATTATTAATAAAAGCTACAGATTTTTAGCAACTCAAAGTTAGTGGTATACCACTAACCAGTATTCAGCTGTCAAAAGCTTAACAAAAAAGCTTATTTTTTTATTATCACCTTATACAATATGTGTCCAAGTATTCTTGTTAATATTACAATAATTCACACTTTTACGTTACATTGTCTAAAATAAAGTTGAAGTAAACTTAACAATATTCTCAGATTTTATAATATATATTTTTTGCGTCACTGTTACTATATACTTTGTTTAGAAAATTCTCGTTGATCGAGTGTCGAGAGATAAAATAGATAACATGTCAGTACGAGGGAGAATAATGACGAAATATTGAATAACAACATGGGGGAATTTACGTGAGTTATATATGGTGCTCCCTTCAACCTCGCCTCGAGACCTTATTTGTTTATAGGCACGCTTTTGGTGGTTTTGTGGATTACGGCTGTATCTGATGAGGAAAGGGTTATTTGTTTTTATTTACTTTCCATGTATATCGTTTTAAGATTTAGTTACTGCTGACTTAAATAGATATATGAGTCTAATATGCGTGTATATATATAAAAGTTACTTATATTCTGCTGTATGTATAATTATATTTTTCAACAAAGGTATATATAAAATAATTAACTATTTATGTTTGTGGCAATACAAAGGCAGTTAAATTTCAAAACCGAATTCGAAAAATTTTCATATAAAACAAAAATATGTTTTTTTTTCTCATTATAAATATTGTTCAAAAATTATGTAAATTAGTAACGATAACATTTTTAATCAGACTATATAATGGACGAAGGAAATTATGATTATTTCTTGTCTCCCATAACACCACTCTATTGAGTCATATATCTTATTACCCATCAAATATTTTTTTATTAAGGACAGAAAATAGACAATTCAGTGTATTAACAATGCGTAAATATGAGGAATAAAGCATGAAGAATGAAGAGACCCGTTTTACCAGATATTCTTTTTAGATATCATATTAATTCCACTATGACGCATTTTCACACCGACATACATTTAAAATTTGATACTTAGTGTTAAGTAAACCTAATAAGAAACCTTTTATTGTACAACATTTTATAATTTAATACATATAAAATATATCTATTATAATGAAAAATTCTTTGCAGGCATGTTTTGAGTGATGGCCGCTTAGTGGTAGGTGCAAGACGTTCTTTAGTAGATGCGGGGGGTGGCGGAAGTAGCGCCGTACTCAGATGCAAAGCTTCGAACCGCGCAGGAGTTACACTATCTAGACCAATGCTGTTGCAGCCCGGTAAGTGATATTGTTTTCTTGAAGTTAATAATTTAAGAATATATTAGTGAAAAGTGACAAAAAATAACGTGAAATTATTAATTTCTTTTCTGTTTGAGTTTAATAAATATACATGTGATTTTTGTAAATAAGGTGATTTTTTTTATTTTTTATGCTATAGGTTCACTTTGCTTGCAGTGCTAAAAGACATTTCCGTTTTAACATTTTTGGGTCTGTTTAAACAGGACTTTGTTTAATAAACATTCTCTACCACAGCTCAAAAGCGTGGAGAAGCTAAATCTATGTAAAAATTCATTAATTTGAATTACAAAACATGTATTTGTCCTTAAATAATTCAATGTAAATTAATTTTATTTCCAGGACGATGTTATTAACTGGCTATTATTATTATATTAAAAATTCAATTACGTACCAGTTTCTATCGATAACAGCTCGTCTAGACTAATCATATTAAAAAGCAATTCTTATTCATAGTAAGCACTAGATCAGGTTGTAGTTTCATAATGGAATATGGCTTGTAAAATTTTATAACACTTGAAATATAAGTTAGACTAAACTATCTACTTTCTACTACTTATTTTTATATTTGACATTTATTTAAATGATACATATACACTTTTTTAGCTTGACGCTTTATCCCTCATACTGCAGGGAAGGCAGAGGGAACTGCAGGAACCATATCACTCACTCCGTTGATTAATCCCTGCTTTCTCTGTCCCCGCTTTCCGCCTTTTTTGAGGCATTACGTGTTGAGTGGCGAAATCAACGCCGCTTTTGCATAGTTTCCGGAGCGAAGAAAATGGAAATAGAAAAATCCATCTTCCCCAAGTGGGGTTTGAACTCACAGATCGTCGCGATTACAGGCAAACGCTACGAATCTGCGCCACGACGGTCCTCTTACACACTTAAATTATATAAAAAACTACAAAAATCTTAACGTTGCAGCTCCAATTGGAGTCGTCTAGCTCTCCGGCTTATATGTATATTTTTTAACAATATGTTAAAAAAGCCAATTAAGATCTTCAAGTTTGAACAACAAGCGCAAGGAGTAAAAATAGGTCATATTAAAATTTTATCACTTAAATATACAAAAAAAAAAACAAATTTTAAAACCGCTGAGATTTGTTATATTTAAGATACTTACGCTCGAAGTACAATGATAATAACGAAAACGTAAACAACAGATCGTATAATAACAGATGTACGAGAAGAGGCCAAAACAAATTACAACTTCGAGTTGAGTTGAACCAATTAACTTTCCGTTACAGCGAGGAAAATATGGAATAAAATGAAAAACAGCCCACGGCCGCCTGAATT
Organism: Dione vanillae; assembly: GCA_037178615.1. Classification (NCBI taxonomy): domain Eukaryota; kingdom Metazoa; phylum Arthropoda; class Insecta; order Lepidoptera; family Nymphalidae; genus Dione; species Dione vanillae. The sequence continues at coordinate 482,742 of JAZFAU010000085.1, forward strand.
TTTACACGGGAAAACTTTTAATTAAGGGATTAAAAATGACATTAGAGCGAGTTTCAAACAAGTCTCCTTTTGTTCATCGCATGTTTTCAAGAAAAAAAATAATAAAATAATAATTACATTAAAGTACAGTAATGAAACATTGAATAAAAAATAAAGTAAGCAATTCCAAGTTGATTACTGACATTATGACTTGATAATTTTTTTTATTTTTAAAAGAGAATTTCTTATAGCAAAATATTTATTATCTGTTGTTTAAAATTTTTAAGGCAATAGAAAACTTTATCTTACTATGTAAAGTATATTCTAATAAGTTTTACGGTAAATATAATTAAGTATCAACAAATTTAATATACAAAATTCGTTATACTGTTTTGTGAGATTTTTCTATTATAAAGCCTATTTGGGCTAGTTAAAAAAAAGATAATATTTACTTTAGTTCAGGGTATTTAATAGTAATATATGCTTTGGCTGATGTCAATTGCCTTGAAATGTACAGGGATCATGTCTAAGCCATCAAAAAAGGCGTTATATTCACATAACAATATATTCTTACAAAAAAGACATAGTTGAATTAAAACCTTTGTATTAAAGCTTTTGATTTGAAGAGCGTCGTGGCGTAGAGGCGCAGTGTCTGCCTGTAAGCGTGACACTTTGGAGGTTCAATTCCCACCGGGGAAAGTTTGCTTTTTCATTTCCATTTTCTTTACTCTGGCAGCTAAGCAAGCGCGGCGTTGAGTTTCGGTACTCAATATGCAAAGCTTCGAAAAAGCGGCAGCGGTGTCTTAACACTACGTTCCCACAGTTCATGTTATTCCTTCAGCCTAACCTGCTATGAGCGCGTTAAAGCGCGAACCTAAAAAAAAATATAAAAAAATACTTCGAAGTAAGTAAGCAAGTTATTTTTAAGGACATGGGCATTACAAAACAAATTTTACGTTTGAACATAAATTTTAGCCTTAATAATTGCGTTTGCGTCATTCAAATGAGTTCCGTCATTCACAATTATATTAGGTAGATGAAAAGAAAAATATTTCATTTCCATTATTACTTTTCTTCTAAATATTATGGAAAGTTTTAATTAAAGATTAAACGACATTATATTTTTTGTTCTCTGGGCTTCTTGGAATATTTCTTATTTTTTATTCGTTGTAGGGAATGTTTTTGCAGAGACATCGAATTTGTTGCTAGGCTTTTAAGGAATTGGCCGAGGTAGTAACCTTGATTTTTGTTTAACGACCTTTCTAATAAGCCTTCAACAGAAAGGACGATAATAAAATTAATATATTTTTTTATAGTAAAAGTATACTAAAGGTGATAAAACTGATCATAAGTAACTGTTACTCCTATCTCAATATTTTTTATCTGTTGTTATTTCGAGCTTAGGCTGTTTGTAAGCAATTTTTTTATATCATGCTCGGTATTCAGTCTATGATTTTTATATTTCTTTATTTCTTATGGAGTAGAAATATTGTTTTGTTCTTAAGTTATTGTTAATATAAAGAATATTTTACCAAACCATAAATTCAAAAACGCCAGATAGTGGGTTTAATGTATATTATATATTTATAAGTCACTTTTACAAAAAATAACCATAAAGAAACTTATATTAAATGTGATACAAATTCAAATTTAAATAATTTTATTCAAAATAAGAATACATTATTCATTTTTTGAACATCTAAAACTTTACCTTCGCTGGTTCACTAAAGTTAATGCCTCATACCTAAGCGCTCAGGAAATTCAGCTAAACTTTTTCCTCTAATTTGGTTATTTAAAAGTGTATAATTTTTTAGCTATGACGACACCTTTGAAATAGACTAGACTCTGCATTCCCAAGACGTGTCACTGACAAAACGCTTGTTCGTAATTCTATTATTTGTGATGTAGAATATTCTTAGAAGATTTTTGGGATTTTACTGTAAAAAAAGCACTATCTCACGAAAGAGGACTCATGTAGCTGAGTTACAGGTGCAGTAGATTTCAGCCTATTTATAATTTTAATGTTGCGTACAATACGAATTTTTCATATACATTTCGTGTTTAAGATATATTGTAACGTTACTAATTTCCTAAATTCTTCTCTAAAGGACTTAAAGTCTTAAATTATAGATTTAGGGAATTGAAGGAAGGAAGGGAGATAAAAATTTAATTAAGAGGTCTGCATTAGCCTTAAGTTTTATGCCACAGGACACTGAGTATAATATGAATATAAATTTTGTCAGTGCATGTGGCTGTACAATTGATATTTAAGCTTGGTCT
>JAZFAU010000085.1:487500-852500 GCA_037178615.1 Dione vanillae
AATGTATAATTTTGTAATCTATTAAACTGTTTAAATTAATAAATATTAAGGAATATAATTTATAATTACAAATTTAATATAATATAAGTAATAATCAATTATATACAAGTACTTAAGTTCCATATATACATATATAAATTAATATCCTAGAGACGCGGTGGATCTCGGGTGCGGGCGGGCTGTTACTTGGCTCGGATCTCACACAGGCGGACTTACAAGCTGAATATTCGTGTTTGGCTCTCGACACGCCGAGCCCCACGTTGAAACTGACAACAGATGGTACGATGTACTTTATTACAGTACGTACTGTATTCAATGACAATGTGTTGATATTTTATTATTATTGAGAAGGAAAAAATACTATTTTAACACAATATTAATATAAATACTTGTTTGTGGAGGATTTGGGGAAAATATAAGACTATATTGCTTAATTTTTGAACATGTGATTGAAAACATGAAGTAATTTTGTAAAAACTTTTATTTTAAGATGATAAAATTATATTATACAATATTCTCGGTATTTTGAAACATTCGCAGCACTAATTGCCACTACAGTTTGCACTTTACAAGTTTTCTCACGATCGTAGCATTTTATAACGTGCAGAGCATATTGCTTTTCAACTTTTGTATTGTCGAACAGACAGCACTTGGCTGGAAAACATCGAAGTCAATACAGTAGAAGCTCGCGCTGGGGATACTGTTTTACTTCCATGTATTTTGAGACATATCAACAAACATACTATTACGTAAGTGCCTTATTATATTTTATGTACTATGTAAATTCGTTATTAGATACATTTTTAATAAAAGTTGAATAAAAAAAATTTTTAAGCATAAATATAAGTATCGATAAAATTTACTTGGTGATAAGCATATATAATTTAAAATAACATTGAAAAAGGCCCCAAAATACTTTAATATTGAAATTTCTGTCATTAAGACGTGTAATTATTTACTAAATTTCTTCTTCTTCTTCTCTTTATTTATGGCGTTTCGAGCGTGCCAGTTGAGCACAATTCACTTCGCTAATTACTAAATTTTATACTTTAATAAAACAATTTATACACAATTATATTCAGTGCAAAATTAAATCATCAGTTGGCAGCGACAGGAAGCAAATGCCGTATGGGTAACAGCGGGCGAAGGGATCGTACGCGGGGGTACGCTAATATTGCCAAGCGTACGTTCGCATCATGCTGTACGATACGCTTGCTCACAAGGAACCGAATCGTCTCCCCGAGTTATAGTACGACTGGTTGTTTTTGAACCATTAACGGTTACTGTTACACCTAATCCTTTGGTTAGTATATTATGTTTTATATTCAATATATTTATGTAAAGTTTTTACATTTAAAACCTCTGTTTATTTACGTTGTAGGTAAATTTCTATTTTCCCAATCATTTTTAGATGCTAGGTACAGGAGGCACAGGTCATTTCAATTGCTCAGTTCACGGCGGTAGAGGCGGAGGGGTAACTATAAGTTGGCAGCATGAAGGGCGTCCTTTACATTCTCCTCAATCTAAATTAGCTATTGGTCCCGTCCGACCACATCATGTTGGCCTCTATCAATGTACCGCCTATGATCATTCAGATTCTGCTGTTGCTGGAGCTGAACTTGTTATAGCTGGTAATATTTTATTTAATATTATTTAGCGCTGTAGTCATTTACATATATTATGTTTTCTTGATTATGTTATTTATTTATTTATTTTTTAGCTTCACGCTTTTATCCCGCACATGGCAGGGTAGGCAGAGGGAACTGCAGGAACCATACGAACCTAGTGCTAAGACACTCCGTTACTTAGTCCCTGCTTACTCCGTCTCCGCTTTCCGCCATTTTAGAGGCATTGCGTGTTGAGTGGCGGAACTCAACGCCGCGCTTTGCCTTAGTTGCCAGAGCGAAGAAAATAGAAATAGAAAAATCCATCTTCCTCGACTGGGAATCGAACCCAGAAACTGTCGCATTAGTCGCATTACAGGCAAACGTTGCGCCTTTGCGCCACGACGGTTTTTTTAAAACATTCGAAATCGAAATTATTATTCTGTCAAGCTATGAATGTTTGTAGAATAGAGAAATACTTTTCTGTAACAGGAAACGTTAAAGAGAAACATTTTTTATAGTTATTTAAGGATTATGTGCTCTGGAGTATTTAGAAGTTCATCAATTAGTATAAATATATTTTTTTTCAATACACGAAGATTTTACCTGTGTGAATTAGATTATGCGTTTTAGACAGGCCGCCGAGACTGATATCAACATTTAGTGAAGCCATTACGAGAGTGGGTCAAACTATAGCGTTCAGGTGTGCGGCGACCGGCATACCCTCACCTAGAATACTTTGGACGTTGGATGATAGACCTTTACCATCTGCTCCTGAAAAGTACGTAATAACTACACCAACTTTTATTACTGTCGTAGATTTTTATAATTTATAATTTAATTTGTTATTCACGCTTTATACGCGTTATTGCTATTTATAATGTTTATACTTTTAGATTTTTTACTAGATAATAATAAAATTAATAATTCCAACTGTAGGTATAGTGTAAACACTAGAGCTGAAGCTTTAAATGGAGGCGATGAGGGGAGTATAGTGTCTACTCTTAGTATAACAATTAGGAGTGCAGATGAAGGAGGTCGGTACGGATGTAATGCGACGAACACTGGAGGTTCTCACGCTCATCATGCCAGATTGAACGTTTTTGGTAATTATTATAGCCGTTCTATATTTGTAATGTAATATATATATATATATATATATATATATATATATATATATATATATATATATATATATATATATATATATATATATATAAATATATATATATATATATATATATATATATATATATATATATATATATATATATATATATATATATATATATATATATATATATATATATATATATATATATATATATATATATATATATATATATATATATATATATATATAATATATATATATATATATATATATATATTTAATTTAAAGTACATTTTAAACAATTTATTAGTATTTTTAATAAAATATTTCTTTTAGGCCCTCCAAATATAAGATATTTACCGCCAATGCACGTGAAAACAGACGTAGATGTAACTATTTACTGTCCATACTCTGGCTATCCTTTAAAGTAAGTCATACCATAGATTACAAGTATATTTAATATTCAGTTTTCTTTAATACAATATAAAATATTTTGTAACAAAATGTATTAAAAAAATTATTGGTACTGTTTCTTTTAGAGAAGTAGTTTGGAAACGTGAAGATGGTTCTTTAATAGAATCTCCTTTGGAAAGTAACGATGAGCGTGGTATGTTGAGATTGACGGCCGTCAGGAGTGCTATAGCGGGGACCTACACTTGTGAAGTGAGGGCGGAGAGCGGAGAACTTGCGAGGAGAACTGTTCGGATCGATGTGCATAGTAAGATCAACAAATAATTTGGAATTATATTTTTTATCGCATTTTGCCATTATGATTTTTTTGTTATCATTTCATTTTGCAAACTTTTTGCTTCACACTTTATCTCGCAAGTTTTGGGCTAAGCTAAGAAAGAGTGAGTGAAATATCAAGTAAGTAATGTGATGTCGCATTATGTCTTGCCAGATAATATAATATTAAAAAAATGTTTATCCAGTATATAGAACGTATAACCACCGATATCCTTTAAAGTTTTATTTGTATTTATCTCAAGAGGCTTTTTTAAGAGTTCCTTTGAATTTCTTGAACAGAACCTCCAAAAATAGCGCCATTTCAATTCCCTGAAGAGCTAGAAGTTGGAGGTAGCACACAAGCCACTTGTAGTTTAATTTCTGGAGATAAGCCAATACAGTTTTCTTGGTTGAAGGATAATTTACCAATACCATCGACGCTTAAGGTATTTGTTTATATCTTTGTCATAAAACTTATTCTATTTTATATACAATATTTACAATTGCTTATGAGAAAGTAATATTGCTGCAAATTCTTTATCAGGTTGAACAAAAAAATATGGACTTTTTCACAATATTAGTGATTCAAGACTTGAATTCGATGCACAGTGGAGAATATTCCTGCAAAGCGACTAATGATTTTGGAACTGTTAGCCATAGTGCAGCTTTGATTGTTAAAGGTATTTATTTACAGTATATATGTATATTGTGGTCATTCAATATATACTCTTAGTATATAGTGAAAATTAAAAAAAATACATAAATATATATACATATAAGTAATATACGAAATAAGAACCTTAATATAAAAAGGTTAAATTATTGTAAATGTCGTCTTAAAATAGAAATATAAATATAAAAAAGTAGAAATATACCAGATAAAAGCTTAGAATAGCATAATAAATAAAGCAGTCTTTCCACACAGAGACTCCCACGTGGGTGTGGCGTCCGCAGAACACGTCGGTGTCGGCTGGTGCTGCGGTCCTGTTGCCTTGTTCCGCTAAAGGCCAACCGATGCCAAGGATATCTTGGGAATACTCTTCAGGTAAGTGGAATAGTATAAAAATGTTTTTCACTTATATTTTTTATTTTTTTTAGCTTCACGCTTTATCCCGCACATGGCAGGGTAGGCAGAGGGAACTGCAGGAACCATATGAACCTTGTGTTAAGACACTCCGTTGCTTAGTCCCTGCTTTTTTCCGTCCCCGCTTTCCGCCTTTTTCGAGGCATTGTGTGTTGAGTGGCGGAACTCAACGCCACGCTTTGCCTAGTTGCCAGAGCGAAGAAAATGTAAATAGAAAAATCCATCTTCCTCTAGTGGGAATCGAACCTAGAAACCGTCGCGCTTACAGGCAGACGCTTACGCCTCTGCGCCACAACGGCCCTCTTATATTTCTTTACAGTTACATTTATATTTAGAAAGTAAATATATTATACTTGCAGCTATTTATTTATTTAGAAATATCGGATATTTTGTATGTTATACATATATTCGATAAAAGATTCAGAAATTTTGATAAATAAATTGAATGTTGGAGTCAATGTTTGGTAAGAACTTCGGCCACTTATGGCCTGGTCTACCATACATACACGGCAATAAACATATAAACATAAAGTTTAACGCAATTGATCTGAAGAAATCTGTTCCAGCTATAGCATGAATCAGTTTATTATACACCACTATTTAAAGTTAATATATTTTTCATATTTTCCCAATTTCGAAAAATATCGAGTATCTTATCTTTTTGCAATATGCATACTAAATTAGATTAAATCATGTGTCAATATGTTTGTCGTTGATGATTAATCAATATTCTATAATTGCTAAAGAAAGTATGTATATAAATAAAAATATAATTTACATAATAGAAGGAGAGAATTGGAGACATATACTTTGGGGACAATCAGATACAGTGGACAGCGAAGGAGCGATCTTGTCGGACGGTACAGTGTGGTTACGAGCGGCTTCTCCCGAACATGAAGGCTGGTACCGCTGTACGGCCAGGGTTCAGCATTCTTTTCTTCATCATTCTTTTTTCCTCGATATAAGGGGTAAGTTAAATGGAATACACATATATTTGTTTAAATAATGACGACGACGATAATGGACGGTTACCAACAAAAAATATAAGTGAAATAATAAGTGAATTTTAAAAAAAACATTAAATTTTACATCACCGATTTGTATCATTTCAAAACATAAAAATCGGTGATATGAAGCATGATGTTACATTAGGATTACTTCTTAAGAACAATTTAAGCTTAGTGAACAGTTGTTATAGTAATAATTGAATTCAAAGTAAACAAATGGAAAACGAAATTGAAACATTACAACTTTATAAAACAATATATTTTTTACCCATAAACTGAGTGTTTATGTTCATCATGTTTATATAACAAGTTTTAATGAGACTTTCAAAGAAATGATTGATCTAAATGGATATTTAATTTTAATTTAGTATTATGCATGCATTTTAAACAAAAATATGACAATGTGATTATTTTTAATTTAACGTAGCGAATATATATTTTTGCTGACTAAACTTTAATTAAAAAAATATATTAAATCTTATAAATCTGAGAAAAAGTAACTGAAACAGTAACACAAAATATAAACAGCATACTAGAAGAAAAATTTAAAATCTGGGATGAAAAATACGAACACCTAAAAGAAAAATTAGAAAACCAAGAAAAGCGAATTTATTTCCTAGAAAAGCAGGCACGAAATAATAATTTCGTGATTTTCGGCATTGAAGAAACTGAAGCCTCATATCAAATAATGGAAAACATTATAATTAACTTTGTAAAAAAGTACTTCTCTCTAGATCTGGACCACAGAGACATTCAAGAAGTTAAGAGAATTGGTAAAAAAAGTGAAAGGCCCCGACCCATGATTGTCTCATTTACTACACTTGGCACTAAAATAAAAATATTTAAACAACGAAGAGAGGCACTAAAAGATACCACATATTACATAACCGAAGATTACCCGAAGGAAATACTAGAAAAAAGAAAAAAGCTACAATCGCAGGCTAAGATCGAGAAGAAAAAAGGTAATATAGTAAAGTTCAACTACGATAAACTTGTCATTCAAGAGAAAAACAAAACCACGGGAAACAAAAAGAGAATGCTTACATTATCTCCCGAAACACCAACGGAGAACGGAACAAAAACACAGGCCAACAAGAAAAATAAACACCTAACACAAATAAAAAGAACTTCTAGTCTGTCTGAAGGAATAGTAAAACCAGGCATGCTTAATTTCTTAATAAATAAAAATCAAAACAATGCGCATGACTCTCAGTGCAACAAAATTGACAACTTGTAGCAACTATCGCCCCCCTCCGACATAGGAAACATGCAGGACAGAACAATTATAAACAAACCACATCTTCCAACCCGGCTGGTCACCGTGGAAGATCAAGACCAAAACCCTCTAAAGAAAAATTCTCAAGCTTCACCAAGGCTACAACAAGCGGCAAAACGACAAGACCCACTTAACCCTACAAATAAAACAAGAGATAAGCTGTACATAGTAACTTACAACGTCAGAACTTTATCCTCTCGCGAACGCTTAATTGAACTAAGCGAAGCACTCGAAGGAATTAAATACGATATAATGGGTTTATGCGAAACAAGGCGAATGGGCACCGTAATAGAAGAACACGAAAATTTCATACTATGCCACACGGGTCACACACCTGGTAAATATGGAGTCGGATTTATAATACGGAAAGTTCGCAAGAAATGGATTGAAAGTTTCACGGGCATTAGTGACAGGGTAGCATTATTAAACCTAGAAATTCAAGGTCAGGTCATGTCACTCATACAGGTATACGCTCCGACTGAAGCAGCTTGTGAAGAGGAGATGACCATGTTCTACTCGGATGTTAATAAGGCTATCAACCAAGCTTACAAGAACTACCTAGTCATGGGTGACTTAAATGCCAAAATAGAACAACCGAGAAAAGACGAGTGTTTAATAATGAAAGCAAACGGTTATGGTGAAAGAAACCAGAGAGGCCAGAAGCTAATAGACTTTGCGCTTGAACACAAACTTGCAATCTTAAATACTTTCTTTTACAAAACACCTAATCGAAGATGGACCTGGCGATCACCAAGCGGTCAATACAAAAACGAAATTGATTACATTTTGTCAAACCAACCTAACCTCTTCCAAAATGTAGAAGTTTTAAACTTAAACTATGCGTCAGATCACAGGCCAGTCAGAGCAACTCTGACCTTTACAAAACAAAAAAAGAATCGCACGGGATATAAAATCAATTTATACTCTTCATTGAAAACCGAGCAAGAAATATCAAATTACCAACAAAATATTGCGTCCCACTTACAGAAAATAAATAATAATATTCAAGAAAAAACATCTCTACAGTCTTACTTAACAAGTATTATAATCCAGAGCTTACGAGACGCTCGAACACCTAATGAAACATCAAAAGGTACGCACAAAGTTTTACAAGAGCGCACACTGGCACTTATTAGGAGAAGACAGGAGCTACAAATCGTTAAACCTAAAACAAGGGCTACAAAAAACGAGCTGTCAGCACTTTACAAACTAATAAGTAAATACATAAAACACGACTATAAAACTTACAGATCAAAGACTATCGAAAAACATTTGGAAAAAGCAGGAAGCTCAAAAAAAGCTCTGAAGGAATTAAGACCATATAAATACTGGATAGATGGTTTACGGCGCGAAGACAAAACCGTAAATAAACGTAAAGAAATTTTAGAGGTAGCAACTAATTTCTACAATGATCTATACAGTGCTCGGGGAAAAGAATGTATTGATCATAGCTGTGAGAACTCTATAAACGTAACTAAGAGCAGTACGGTGACACCAATATCTGAAAACGAAGTAGTACAAGAAATAAAAAAGTTAAAAATGGATAAAAGCCCAGGACCAGACGGCATTACGAATGAAGCGATAAAATTCGCATACTCTTCATTGGCTCCATCCTTAACGTACTTATTCAACTATATACTAGAAACTGCGGAAATACCATCGCAGTGGCTGGAGTCAGAAATCATTTTAATTTACAAGAAAGGAGACCCGAAAGATATTTCGAATTATAGGCCAATAAGCTTACTCTCGTGCCTCTACAAATTGTTCTCTTCCATCATCAACAAAAGAATAAGTGTCACACTAGAAGCAAAACAACCAATAGAACAAGCAGGTTTTCGAAAGAGCTTTTCGACAATCGATCACATACATACGATAGAACTAATAATGGAAAAATACCAGGAAAAGCAAAGAGCACTCTATATAGCGTTCATCGATTATATAAAAGCTTTCGATACTGTGTCACATTCAAGTGTATGGAATGCCCTGCAGGATCAGGAAATTGAACAAGTGTACATAGAAATAATCAAAAATATCTATAAGAATAGCACAGCCAAAATAAAACTAGATTCGACTGGTCCTACATTTAACATCGAAAGAGGAGTGAAGCAAGGAGACCCGTTGTCCCCAAAATTGTTCATAGCTATCCTAGAGTCAATAATAAATAAATTACATTGGAACAAAACAGGGCTCAATATTAACGGCAAATTTTCAAGCCACCTCCGTTTCGCAGACGACTTAGTTCTCTTATCCGAATCTAGCATACAGCTTCAAACCATGCTTGATTCACTAAACACAGCCAGCAAACAGGTAGGACTAGAAATGAATCCTTCCAAAACAATGGTCATGACAAACAGCATAAATAGAAGTTTATCTGTAGACAAACAAACTTTGAAATACACAGAAAACTACATTTACCTTGGAAAATAAATAGGCTTCGACAGAATACATAACGAACTAGAAATAGAACGAAGAGCGCAAAGTACATGGAATAGGTACTGGTCTTTAAGCGAAATATTTAAAAGCAACATGCCAATTCATATCAAAACAAAGGTTATGACGTCGTGTCTCCTACCATGCCTCACCTACGCATGCCAAACTTGGAAGTATACATCTAAAGTTAAAAGGAAAATTATTACCTGCCAACGTGGAATAGAAAGAAGTATGCTTAATATTAAAAAAATACAAAAAGTCCGCCATACCAAAATCAGAAAAGTCACCAAGGCAAAGGATGCCTTGAACTACGCTAAAAGACTAAAATGGAAGTGGGTGGGACACGTAGCAAGGCTAGAGGACGACAGGTGGACTAGCAGGATAACAATGTGGAAGGGTCCGCATGGAAAGCGTCTCAAAGGCAGACCTCATACTAGATGGGCAGACGAAATAACAAAAATAGCTGGTCCTCTCTGGCCGCAAATAGCTAAAGATAGAGACGAATGGAATTCTTTAGAGGAGGCCTTCACCTTCACCTGAGGAGGGGTTCTTGCACTGCAATTGTTTAACTTAAGACTCAAATTATATCACATCATACTTTTTTTTTTTATTATTATATAGCATAAAATTAACTTTATAATTCTTTTAAAACTCTGTAAATGTGCAAGAAATAAAAGGCTTTTTATTTTTTTTATTTTTATTTATTTATTTATTATTAAATCTTATAAAGATCTAAAAAATATAGAGCTTATCTATATTATTATTTCTTTCTTATTTTATATTTCACTTCAAAACATATTTTATATACGGTATTTCTCGGTAAAAATTCAATATTATTCCTTTAACAATAAAATCTGTCAGAATTTTTTGAATAGAATGAATATCAAAATTGTCGTTTACAGCAAGCATATCATTGAATTGAATGTTTCTGTTATAGATCGCTATCGCTTCGGCTGATACGTCCGTCGCTTGTAGCAGTAATTGAAAGCAAAATGATGTTCTACTATAAGTAACTTTTACATTTTGACTTCATCCGAATGATCAAATTTGTATAGAATACATGGTATGGTTCATAATACATGACATGGTTCTATGAGCTTAAGATAACTCTGACCGCAAGCACAGTCAATAAATTGGAGCGAGTGTCGATAATTAAACATAAACATACATTTTCAGTAGATAAAATATAATTCATTATATAAAATGAATTTCCATCTATATTATCATAAATATTATATATTGAAACTTGCGGCTCTTTTCTCTTGTTGTAATAATGTGTGGTTTGTGAACTGCTACCTATGAAATTAATTTTATACAACTCTTGAGCTTTATGATATAAGTATTAACACAAAGATAATGTGTAAATATTTTGCCATCGATTGAAAGAAGAAGACGAAGAAGAAGATATATAAATTTAAAGAAACTAATAAATTTGTAGTTCACGTAAGAATGTATGGCATCTGGCTTTCTTTTATTTTCATCTTGTTTGAACGTGAAAGAAAGAAATAGATATAATTGTGAAGTATACACGGTTAGATTTGGTTTTTATCAGGCAAAATATTTATTTTAGTAATTTAATAAAAATCTTACTATTTACCTTAATTAATAATTATGAGGTAAATTAAAATCATCTAAACTTCAATAAATATTGGACTGTAACTTTTATACTTATTGCAGGGAATATATACATTTTAAGTTGCATACAAGTGAATTACCTAATAATATGACTTAGGTTTTCCTTCAATTATTAATAATAATATTATGTATAAATTTAGACTTTCATATTTATTTTCATTGAATTTCAAAATCAAATAACACTGAAAACTTGTTTTTCTTAGAACCACCGAAACTTTCTCGAGGAGGTGGCTCTGGTGAGACTAGGTGGGTTGTGCGCGGGTCCACCGCACGCCTCACGTGCACCGTCCGAGGTGAACCGGAGATACATATTCATTGGACACACGATTCAAGACCCTTGGCTTTGCAGTAAGTTTTTTTGTATTTTTATGATTTATTTAGGTAAGACTTTTTGTATTATGGGTATAATAGGGCAATGTACATGTTTTTTGTTATTTTGCTTAGCATTCATTAAAGGCAATGTCGAAAATCATAAAAATAACTGTTTCTGAAATATTTTACCGATTTTACAATTTATAGACTGTTATAAATTTTTGTACTTTGAATTTAAATAGGTCACTTCTTCATTTGTGTGAATTATTCAGTTATAAAAAGAATTTCCATATACTCGTAAAAATTTTGAGAAATCATTTTCTAAATTCCAGGGCTTTCCATTTCTGTCTTTTTTATGTCTTCTTTACGTTATATCAGTAACATACGAGGGGCGTTCAATGTATTCTCGGTATAGGTATGAAGGAAAAGGCGGAAAATTCTGAATAAATTTTATTTTACAATATACTCTCCTAACATCTCAATACATTTATTTGTTCTTGAAAGTAACTTTTCAATACCCTCTGAAAAACATTTTTCTTCATGGCCCGAAAAATGTTCGTTTATTGCTCCCTATAACTTTTCATCGTCCGAAAAATGCTTTCCACGAAGGTCTTTTTTAAGATTAGGGAATAGATAATAATCACTAGGGGCCAGGTCCGGACTGTAGGGTGGATGATTGATTTCTTCAAATCCATACTCCCGCACAGCAGCCTGGGCAAGGCGCGCCTTGTGAATCGGCGCGTTGTCGTGAAGCAACAACACACCTGCGGTTAATTTTCCACGTCTTTTTTCTTTAATTGCCTCCTTTAAATCACGCAGGGTGGTTGAGTATGATGCAGCAGTAATACTTTGACCTTTTTTTGTGTACTCGATTAGCAAGATTCCCTTAGAATCCCTAAACACCGTGGCCATGAGCTTTCCTGCGGACGGAGTGACTTTGAACTTCTTCGGCGTGTCTGATACTTTTTTGTGCCACTGCATAGACTCTTGCTTACTCTCAGGGTCATAGTGATGAACAAACGTTTCATCACCAGTAACAATCCGATGGGAAATACCTTGCGGATTTTCACCACAGAGGTCCAAAAACTCCTTACAACAGTCAACTCGCACTTGTTTTTGTAGCGCGGTGAGCATTCGCGGCACCCATCTTGCATCACCTTTGACAAATTCAGGCACTCATGAAGGATTGTGTGAATGGTACCCACGGATAGCTTAGTCATTTCTGCTAATGTTTTCACTCTTACACGTGCATCTTCAAGTACAAGTTTTTCGACTAATTTGACGTTTTCTTCAGTAGCGGCACAAATTGGCCCACCAGCGCGGGGGGGTCGTCTTCAATGCTCTCTCTACCCCGTTTGAATTCACTTGACCACTTCTGAATTGTAGATGATGATGGCGCAGAATCTTGGTAAACAGCCACCATTTCTTCATGGATAATTTTTTGAGTTTTTCCTTGTTTTGTAAGGAATTTTATCACTGCGCGATGCTCGATTTTTTTCATCATTGTCGAATCAGTCATGATAGTTGTCTTTTCACAATGATATCTTGAATACTAATGGTGGTAATTAAATGAAATTTCGTATTTATACCCTCAAAGAGTGTCATGAACTAATGAGATAATTAAATTACCCTTATCATTAGTATATCATCTCGATACCGAGAATACATTGAACGCCCCTCGTAATTATAGTAACTCCTCTGGTATTGTGTTACTGACAAACGTAAAAACGTATATAGATTTTTATATGCTTTTATATTACACACATATACTGTATATTTATTAAAGTGTCATATCTGAGTTATTAACGGACATTCTATAATAAAGTATATGGATAATAAGCATTAATTGAAAACAGTAACGCGAGGAAGTAGGTTGAATAGATATGACGTTATGACATATTACTTACTTGTAGCGATGACATATAAGTTACGCTTAGTGTCGCTACTGGCATTTTATACAATTGTTGTCGTTAATGGAAATATCATATCATCTTAATAATATTAGACTTCATAAAATTCTAATTTAAAAGAATTTTATGAAGTCTAATATTATTAAGATGATATGATATTACAATCAATAAATGTTATTATTTTCTCTTTTGGATGTCAACAATATAATAGCAATAATCTGATAAATCGGCGATTAAATTCATAATGAGTAAGGATTATTCCATATAATGGTTGTATATTAATTAGTGTGACAACTGTACAGATGTAAATTATCGTTTAATTGAAAATATTAAAAAGGAAATGAAGTGGTTATTGGATTATAAAAATTAACCTACGAGGTAATAATATATAAATAATTGTTTTAATAAGTAAAATTAATAATCATATGGAAAGTACTTCACTTTAATTGAAACGCTTAATATCGGGAATAGTTTTGAAACTATTTCGTGACAGTTTGCTAATTGATAAATTCCTCTTTTGATGTTATGTTAACAAAACACATTGTTTTTGCAATTTACAAACATTTAGTGCATAATTCTGAGCTTAAATGTGTATTAAGAATGGAAATCAGTGGGGTAATTGAACGTACTAATTTAGAAATGTTACACGTTTCGTAATGAACTAATTTATGAATAATCCGATGAATACAAAAGTTATTGCTACAATGAAATTCAGTTATTTATGGACATTGAAGCTTGCTATATCAACAAATACTACAATTACTATATATGTATATGTATATGTATATGTATATGTATATGTATATGTATATGTATATGTATATATATATATATATATATATATATATATATATATATATATATATATATATATATAATATATATATATATATATATATATATATATATATATATATATATATATATATATATATATATATATATATATATATATATATATATATATATATATATATATATATATATATATATATATATATATATATATATATATATATATATATATATATATAATTTTGTATATAGAATAGAAAGCTGGACTTTTAAGCAACTAAAAAATAATTACAAGAAATTACTAATGAAAACCTTTTCATTGGGAAAGATTTTGAAAAAATATTAACATTTTTATATAAAATTAAATTATAAATTTAAAAGTCTTTTTTAACTAAATTACCTCCAAACTCATTGCTTTTACAGTCACACATTTCCCTTTGCGTCATATTGTTCAGATACATTATTAATAGCTTATAATAACGCTGCTCTAACGCTACGTACTTAATTGTTCTTCATCCAACTGAATAGCTTCATTATTGGTTATTTGTACAAGTCCCCGCCAGTGACTGGGCTTAATATGTCGAGCCTGTCACATAGCAGAAATGAACTAATTCCATACTAATCTGATGAATCCTGTTTTGTTTGTTGCGTAAATTCACCACTGAGCTCTTTATCATCGATTTAACCTATCATTATTTGTTACTTCACGCTCTATCCGTATTGTATTATGTAAAGTAGGTCATATTTAGTTAGGTTAGGTTAGGATATATAATTGTAGTTGTAGGTTTAGGATATATAGTTTGGTCAAATTTTAAATTTATTTTATATTTGAAATGGTTGATAATGTTTAAAAAAAAGACTATGATTTAAAGATAATATTTTATATTCAATACACTTATTTAAAGCGAAAAATAAATTTCAAAAACAATTATTTCATCACGAGATGTTACGCATAATATGTTAAAATATTTAGACGTAAAATGGATATTTTACGACAGTGGCTCAGGTGGCGTAGAGATGCGGGACTTAGGCAACGGGGCCATGACGTCGGAAATAACGATATCGCACGCGGGTCCAGAACACGCGGGCGATTATCGCTGCATGGCAAGAAATCTGTACGGCAGTGACGAATTAGTGTTCAAATTATTTGTAAAAGGTAAGTTTATAGTACTGTAAATCTGTAATGCAGTTTTTTATGTTAATTTATGAATAATATTTTTTATGTATAATATTACACAATACATTTTCTATGTATAATATTACACAATAGGTCTTAGGTACGTTGCATATATATATATATATATATATATATATATATATATATATATATATATATATATATATATATATATATATATATATATATATATATATATATATATATATATATATATATATATATATATATATATATATATATATATATATATATATATATATATATATATATATATATATATATATATATGTATATGTATATGTATATATTAAAGTTAGAATTAAAAATTAAAATATTAATATAATAATTAAATTTTAATCTTTTTATATTATTATTGTAACCCGTGTATAAATGACAAGGAAATTTTTCGTAACAGAGCGCCCAAGCACACCAGAAGAGATGCGTATATCAGAAGTATGGTCACGCAAAGCGCGCGTAACATGGCGTGTGGCACGTGGCGCGTTCGTATCTCACTACACGCTACAATACAGACCGCTAACCCGGGACCTGACAAACGCTCCGCTCAACGCTCCTCTACCCGCTCTGCTTGACACTTGGGACTCATCAGACGTTATGAATATAACACTTGCTAATTCGGATTTACTACATGTTGCGTAAGTATTATTTAATGTATTATTAAAATTGTTTTTATTGTTAATAGTGATTATGAATAGGTAAGGAAATATGGAATTAATTTTTATAATTTGTAATGCAATATAATTTCGATGTTTAGTAAATGAATACAAGTTCTAATTCACCATTCGTTCATTTAAAATTGTTGTTTGAAAATAATAATAGAAAATTGTAGTGTTTTGAAAACAGAAGTGATTAAAGTTAATTTTTTAAAGAAAAAAAAAACATCTAAACACACGTAGACCATACAAGCCGAGGGAATTCGGAAGTACATTCTACGCAATTGCATTAAATGAAATAAAAAACTCAAGAATATTTCAAGGTATTTCCGTTCTAGTACGGGAAGTTGCCTAAATACAACTGCTACAATTGATACAATTGTATTGCTCTTATAGTCTTTATCATCTAAGTGTCTATTTTAGAAGAGATTTCTAATTATATATTTAAGAATGTACTACAACTCAGTCTACTTTGACGAAGAGTTTTGGTTTTATGGTCGAACACATAATTCTCTATAGTAACTGGTATATGCCCCTAAATTCTCATTGACTAAATAAAAAAATGCAAATGATGTGATATAATAAAAATATTCTACCAAATATATGACCATAATATATTTAATGCCATAATTTATTTCAATTTATATCAACGGCTGTTTCATTAAAAGTAATTATCACATTAACACGTTGTTATAAATTACTGTACATACAATTTCTGAAATATAAGTGTTGTAGCATATAAAAATTGCACTGCATTGTGATGAAGGACGTATAGCTTACTGGTAAGAGGAAAGTAGTTCGCAAGAGGCGCGGGTTCAAATTTTTATGTCTTTTAAGTATTTTTATCCTTAGTGTGAATTAACACTTTGAAAAATCATAAAAATATACCAAAAAATTAATAAATATTTATCATATCTTAAAACATAAACGTTATTTTGACGCACAATTATTCTGCATAAAATAACGAGATTGATGTTATTTTGAAAAAATATCTAATTTAAAAAGTATACCTAAGTTTTCTAAAAAATGAGTAATAGTGTAGTGATTAATTTATGATAAATATAAAACTTTAGAATTAATAAACATGATTAAGGAAAAGCATATATTCGTAGTGAATTTCTGTTATCGTTGCTATAGTTTCAAGTTCAGAAACCTAACTCGTGCGTGGTGAATGTGTTTTGTTTGCTCTCGTATTTTGATGCGGGCTTATTTACAGCTCTATTTACGTACGCGGCCAATTGACACCTAATTGTTTAATTTGAGGATAGACAAATGTATTAGCCCTCATTTGTTAGTACCGTATTGTGGTTATGGCACTGTACTAAAGGATAAGACGAATGAAGTGCTAATGATATTATATGAAGTTAGTGTATCACACACACATATTTTCAGGGCCTCTAGGAAATTCTAGACGCAGGTACATTGGAATACATTAAAGTGATAGCTTACAATTCGTGTATTTAAAAAAAAACTTTTCTGCTATATCATATATAGTAACTTATTATCCGTATTGCTTCGTCCATACATTGTCATATAAAATTTTATCTTTTTCTTCTATTTTGAAGGTTAAATGAATGAAGAAAATTATTTCCTATAGTATATGATTTTAATAAGATCTTAAATTGACTTTATCCTGTTACATACCTTCCAGTGCTTCCTACTTTTGTATTTTAGTAAAAAGTCTTGATTTTGCTCCAAGCTAAAACGTGAAGTTTTATATCAGCTCATTTACGTGCAGCTCGTTGAATGCTGTAGAGTAAATTGACGCCTGGCTCTGTATTTTGCCAAATGACAGTGCGATAGAGATTGAGTTGTTGAAGTGCTTTGAACTGTATGGATCCATATTGGCTGACTTCCAATATAGATAAATTATGAGCGAATTCTATTTGTGTTGTAGGTGAATTATAGAGTAAAGTTTTTTTATTTCTACTGTTAAAATATATAAAGAATTCATTGGACCCATATATATACGTATAAATACATGTATATTTATGTATACATACATGTTAAACAAGTATTTTCAAATATACCTTAGAAATGTGCAATTTTGGACGACAATACCAACTCGCTAAAATACTCCACTCTAGCTAATTCAAAATTACTACATGTCGCGAAAATTTATAGAGCATCGTAAATTTGGAGTGCATTTTTAATTTAGTTTCAGTGCACTATAGATGACGACGACCAACACTTGTGCTGCAAAAACAAATAAGTCTTTGTTTTACATACAATAACGCTGATAGTTCTATCGAGCTATATGTACATTTTAAATATTTTTATTATTTTTAAAATATTACAATTATTTTTCTTTACAACAAAAAATCCCTGGTACGAATATATTGGCCAAAGTCGATAATTATTACCTATCAATTACCTCCAGCTCATAGAAGAATTAGTTTTATTATTTAATTTAGTACATTATATTATAATTAACTTATTTTTCAGTAAAATTACACTATTCTGTAAAATTGCGCTAAACATAAAATATTACCAATGGTTACTAAGCTGCTATTTCCGCAAAGTCAGTATGAGAGTATATATTAATTAAAACACCTGCTATGTCTCCATTTGTACTTACATTGCTAGAATTGTTTCAACACATCCATTGTATGAACGAATTGCACTGTACATTTCACTGAGATAGTAATATAAATTTACATAGATATTGATCATATTTGTGTTGTAAAATTATTGCAACGTCTTAAATAATAATTAACAATGAACTTTGATTTAAAAAAAAAAATTGTATATGTATAGGAAGATAGGTACAACGGTACGGTGATGAGTATCACCTTTTAAAAAGTATCTCCAAAACGTAGAAAAAATCCTAAAACTTGGTTTTCTTCGTCGATGTAATGAAAGAATCAAAAATATATAATAAAATTTAAAATGTTTTAGTAAACATTTTAAAAATTTATATTAAAATTTCATTAAAATGTATAATTATAATCCGTAACTTTATAACATTAATATATTGTAAAATATTAAAATGTATATATTTACTGTATTTATTAGCAAGTAAGAACAATCAAATACTATATATATTTACATTCATAGTACTGAAGGACCAAGTCGTGCCGGAGCGTCCATATCAGGTCTATCTCCTGACACTCGGTATGTGCTACGGTTGGCTGCGTTTAACGACGTTGGAGCTTCAACCTATACAACTCCATTGCATTTTACTACTCGAGAAGAAGGTAAGTTATTAAAATAAGTGCACTAAATAAAAACACACTTATTTGTCGTTAAATCCCCAAAAGATGTTAGCTTTTTACTTCTATTGCGAAGTAAAACTATCGAACTAACATTATTTTTCATAGATATCATCTTTACCATACCATTTGTAACATTTTCCTATCTTGACTTATACAAAATTTTCCTTATAAAAGTAGGTTAAGTACTTCACTTATAATGGTAGCAACATTTATTTGATTTATGATTCAATAATATTTATACATAAATATTTTTTGTGATTTAACTAATGAAATAATACTATTTATTTATATTATTATGTTAGAAAACGTGATTCAGTTTCTAAATTTAACAAACTTTAGTAAAACCTTGTTAACTACTTGAAATGTATATGACAAAAGCGCCCGGAGGTGTGCCGCGTGACATCACTGTACGTGCACTTCGAGCTAGAGAGCTTCAAGTTACATGGCAGGTGAGTAACACCGAGCTGCAAGAGATTATGCAAATACCTCAAAGGAACTTACTTCTACTTTGTTCAATGTTTGTTTTTGGTGTGTAATGTTCATATTCACATAGAGATAGTGATATACTCTTTGTTATCTTTTTGGTTGCTATTTTATTGTTATGAATGCAAGAGCTTGTGTCATAAAGGTACATTTTAAATATATTTTTAATTAAATATATTTTTATTTAGTATATACAATTTTCTCATACAGCGTTACATGGGATGTGAGGTGATCTCCACCTCAGGTGACCCAAATGCTCGATTGTCTTGTCTTTCCTATAAATATTTATTTTATAATAAATATATATTTTTTAATATGTGTGAAAATATTTATAACTTTCAATAATCAGTTAATAATATTATTTTTATAAATACTAAATTTACATTCTTAAGAGCCGTATCTTGATACCGCTTTGTATGTGTTTCTGTTCGATGACTTTTTCACAAAAATATTTCTCTGTCACTCCGTTATAGTTAAAACTCAACCGAGCCATTACTAAAGTCAAGTACAGACATAGTGGGAAGCTTTCAGCATATAAGTAGATAGTCTTTGTGTTTTTTAAATTATTTCTCAATTGCAAAAACTTTCTCGTCCGTAAACCAAATTGCCTGTGCGACCCTTAATAAGTTTAAATCCCAAGTCAGGATTTCCTTGAAATTTTTCTCTTATTGTTATAATCTATCCTTCAGTACTATGAATCTATAAAATGAAGAGTACGAAGCTAAAAAATGATATATTTTTCCATGCTTCCTTTATGTAATGCAATGTTTATTATACAAATGCATTTTATTTTAACAAAATATGTTATAATATATAAGCACAAAAACAAAAAATAAAACCAATCGTATGAAAATGGCGGGATCTAGATTCGAAATAGTTATTGTTATATAATTATTTTATTTGTATCCATGAAGGCTATGAAAGTTGTTGAAAATATTAATGCTAGCTGAAAATTTCAATAATTGTCCTTCCATATATTACGAAAAAAGGAAAATAAAACAAATTATCACTTCTTAGAGCAAAGCTGCCAGCAACTGCGAAATAAAAAAGAACACCTTTTGTTTGTAAAGCTATATAAACGTGAAAAATTTCCCTGAATTCTTATTTTTCCAACTTTCACTGAAGTTTTTAGCTTTAATTAAAATAGTTTTTGCAAGTTTGTATAAAAATATACACTTTTCATCGAGATAGCAAGAGCAGTGAGTTTCAAACTGAAATGTGGATTAACTTTTGAATGTTCATATTTTCATTTTATTGTTAATTTAAAAGCTGTTTTAATTAAAATACATATATGCAAAGACTTTCAGTAATAAAATAAAGTTACATAGGAGCTTTCGCCTCGCTGAAATTAAAAATTATATAATTCTTGTGCTTATAATCTATAATATATGGGACGTATGTTTCTTTAGCCGCCACCTCGCGAATCTTGGCACGGAACGCTATTAGGTTACACAATACGATGGTGGGAAGCTTCGGAGGAAGGAAAAACTAGCGAGACAGGGTCTGAGAGTGGAGCGAGTGCTGACGCAACAAGTACTACGCTAAGAGGTCTAAAAGCTGCTACGAGATACGGAGTTACTGTAAGGACGTACAACGCGGCTGGAACTGGGCCATTGTCACCACCACATTATAGGCACACTTTGGAATCACGTAAGTAGAGCTTATAGTTATAGAGCTTATATTATAAATATTTCTTTTTAAATGCACTAAACGACGTTTTAATATAATACAAAAAAATCGGTCAAGTGCGAGCGGGATTCGTGCATATAGTATTCCATAATCTATAGAAAGAATTTAGAAAGATATTTATTTTATCATGTTTTTACTATTTGTTATGACAGTGACAGCAGTCAATTTCAGACAATGTCAAAAAAAAACAATATATCGTCTGTGATAATTTCTAGTGTCTGGCTATTATAGTTTATGACATATAGTCTGACACACGGACGGAAGGATGGACGTGCTTGTTTTAATTTAACCCTTTGACATGCAATCCTAAAAATATATTTTAGCAATCTTATAACTTGAAATAATATTTTTCTTATTTTCGTATAAAGTGAGGTCAAAGGTCGAAACTTGTTTTATCTACGGATATATGGAAAGTGACATACAAAACCTATTTAGATTATCGTAGTATATGAGAGAGTGTACTCATAAATAACATAATATTTACGTATTCTGTCCCAAAAAAGTTAGACTAACTTTTAATGGGAACAGGAAAAAACGACCTTAGGAAACAAGGCTCATTTGAATATGTAAATATGAAGAACGAGTATGTACTTTAGAAGTCCAATAAAGACGAAGTTGTAGCGGCACTCATAAGTTTTGTCACCGCCGTGAATATTCACGCCGCCACACCAAAGCGGCTATCGTAAATTTGCCCATCAAAATGCAAAATGGCTTAATTGAACCGTGGCCTTTTCGATCCAGGTCAAACGGATCGGAACAAATTGATAGCACTTTTATACGATTTTATCCGACATTTTATTGTTATTTTACATTTGGGATTTCCATGTCTAAAAATGTTAGTGGCTTATCATTGCATGTTATTTTTTCATAGCCGGCGGCTTTATTCGTATTTTATATGATACGACTCTTGTATAATATTGCTCTACATTAATGTATTATTCCATACAGTATAATATTTATGTAAATATTGTTTATATTATATAAATTATACTTAAAATAAAACTTAAATTACTGAGAACATTGGCGTTGTTAAACGTAAAAGTTTGCAAAATGTTCTATTTTATTACTTTGTAACGTACAATTCTTGTATTTAAAGTTTACTGAAGCAGTAAGTAACTACTGCAAGTAGTGTAGTACCGGCTCCCTCACCTCTTTTATACTAAATTCATATAAAAGATTCAACGTGAATTTTTATGTAAATGACCTCGCTCGAAATAACCAGACCCAAATAAATTATGCTTCACACAATAACCAAGATTTAAGAACTGCAACGGTAGAAGGTCTTTAGAAAAATTATACATTTTAAATAAACTTTGACCAAAAGAGCAAAGATTTGTTACTATGATATTTACTTTTTAAAATATTTTATCCTCGTAAAGTTGACTTTGACGTATAAATTATATTGTATTTCCTTAGCACCCACTGCGGGACCTGATGATTTGTCTTGCATATCCAGCGGTTCTACATCACTGCGTGTATCATGGCGGCCTCCAAACATAGATTCGAGAGGAGGTCAAATAACACACTACACTTTGCAATATACAAAACGGGATTCCGATCCTTTACAGCCTACGCAAGATGCACATTTACGTGTTCAAGTATGTGTTTTTACATAATATTTCTCATTTATTAATTATAGGCTATCTTTCATGTGTTTTCTGCATATGACAGTATACAGAGAAAGAGAGAGAGAGAGAGAGAAAGATAGAGAGGTAAAGGAAGAGAAAGAGAAATCGTAGTGATTCTTAAAAAAGTTTTCTGTTTTTCGTCTATTTGTTTTGTATTGGTCGATTTTATTTCTGTATCTTCCACATAACAGTAGGTAAACACTTTCAATTTTACCATTTGAGACATTGGTTGTTGAGCAGATTTCAACACCTTGTCTTGTTTACAACAAAAATTAAATACAAAAATTAAAATAATTAATTCTTAATGGGTGAGAATCGAACCCAAATCAAACGGCAACAATTACATAAATAATTCTATTTATAGGGTGAAGAAACAACAGTATCACGTTTAACGCCTTATGCGGAGTATGAGATTAGGGTGCGGGCGCACAATGCGGCTGGCGACGGCCCGTTAACAGCACCTCAAGTTTGCAAGACCGACGAAGATGGTGCGTTTCTCATTACATCTAAACGATTTCTTTTACTATAAATGCAAATTACTTTTGTTCTTTTGTTAACGTAATGAAATCCGTATATTTCTATTTTTGTCACATGCTATATTTTATATATAATTTAACATTAATAAGGTTCATTAAAGTTGAATTTCCCAATTTCCGCTTTATTAGTAAGTGCATGAAATCTTTTAACTAAAATAGGACCAAACTGTTAACTACCTACAATAGAAATTGTATTAATATCTATTCATTCTAATATTGAATCTATAAATGTAACTTGAGAATTTTTATAAACGTGTGTGTATGTACGTATTATTATTATTGTCTATATAATAGTGCCGAGTGCGCCTGGCGGAATGAAACTGATCGCATTGAGTGAACGCTCGCTACGCGCCTCGTGGCTTCCGCCTCTAGAGCCCAATGGAAGACTCACTCATTACTCACTATATGTCAAAGATTTATCTGGGTAAGCTTATCTGAAGGCTATATAAAAAAGCAAATTATAATGTACTATATGTAATTTTCTTACAATACACAATTGTAAATAATATCATATTTTAAAATTAAATACCATAGTTTACATGAAATGGTTTTAAGAAACCTTTTTTTTTGTCTTAAGCTTATTTTAGTATTTTCTTCTGTACAGTTTTATTTCTTGTCAAATTTTATAAGTTTTGGTTAATGAAGCACACATAATGATAATAGTTAACAAGTTTAAATTTTCGATCACATTTAGAGTATGTTTATATGAAATGAACTACCGATATAAGATTGTAATGATTTTTTTTATGGATGATCCTGCGATTCTCTTTGCCTACCTATATGTGGGCTAAATCGTGAAGCTAAAAATAACAAAAAACTATATGAAATGCTTATTTTCAGATATTTGTTTAAGTATTATTTCTATTTTATTGCCATATTTCATAACAGCAATGTTAGTTTAGAGGAACTACCATGAAAGATTATATTACTACGCAATTTCTAGATAAAATTTTAAAATAGGCATAAAGGCTCTTGCTTTTGATTGTGTATATATTTGATCTTAATTTAGCTTGATAACACCCTGTTTAGTATATGGAACTCTTAAAACGAACATTTAAATTAACTTTCAATTTTATTATTCAATATTGCATTCCGTTTTACTTAAATGAAATACGAAGCTGCTTATAAAATATAAGTAAACAAAAGAAACGTTTAACTATAAAAGTATAGTTAAACAAACACAAACCATAGATTTATTATTCAGATTACTAGAATATTAATTAATGTTCGCTTTTGTCCGGTGTATTGTTGTTCAACCGCCATTTTCTCAATTAAACTGACCTACTCGATTATATAAAAGGGATATAATTGATAATAATTCAATGTGTTGACAACGTTTAAAACTTATATTATTGTTGATAGTATATAAAATAAGTACATAATATATATTTTTTGGTGTAATCAAGCTAATTAACGCCAAAAAAACCTAATAAATTTGCTTCCGAATTTTCGCATCAAGAATCATTTAAGTTTTATGTTGCGATAACTTGTATCTTGTGAAACATTACTTCGCTATTGCTCTATTTCTGTAAATGAATAAAAAGTTAGTGGAATCCAACTTGGCGTTATAACTTGCTGGATTTAAAATTAACGGTCTTACTTAAACTATTTTAGTAGTTAATCATGACTTAATATGAAAAGCGAATTATTGTAGTATTGGAAGACCATAAATTTAAAGTCGTTATGCTTGTTTTCAAGTTTTTCACGACTATTTACAATATAATTTTTATGAAGAAGGAGAAAAATGTGCTATGTTATAAAAATATTTATGACTCCCAAAACAATGGAAAGTGAACTCACACTACCGGTTATAGTCAGGCGTTCTCTTTTCTCACTGTGACACATTGGCTACTTTCCTTTTTTATTCTGGATATGCTTAATTTCAATAATATATGTTTCGAATTAGATCTCAAGACGCCAACATAACACGAGTGAACACATGCACTGATGGAGAAGGTTCAGTGGAATGTATGAAGGCGTTACGAGGTCTTCGAGCTGGACGCACTTACGAGACATGGGTGCGCGCCGCCACTGCTGTAGGGGAAGGACCTCCGTCGTCTGTAGCTGCTTGTCAGACTAGCGCTTTGGGTTTGTTTATTTTTGTCTATATGTGGTGTAAATGATTTATTATGTTTTTAAATATTTTTTTGTTAGCTTCACGCTTTATCCCGCATATAGCAGGGTAGGAAGCGCAGCAGGAACCATATGAACCTAGTTTTAAGATATTCCGTTGCTTAGTCCCTGCTTTCTCCGTCCCCGCTTTCCGCCTTTTTCGAGGTATTGCGTGTTGAGTGGCGGAACTTAACGCCGCGTTTTGCCTAGTTTCCAGAGCGAAGAAAATGAAAATAGAAAACTCCATCTTCCCCGAAGGGGAATCGAAGCCTCAAACCTTCGCGTTTACAGGCAGACGCTTACGCCTCTGCGCCATGACGATCATCTTTAAGTCCTATTGTATTTGTGCTTATTTTATATATTTGGATTTGCAAAATTATTGAAAACATTTAGTAACTTATTTACAATCTACATAATGTCTTTCTTCTTTAATTATAAATGTTGTATACAGAAATAATAAAAAAATATCTTTACGACGTAAAGCGAAATATTTTTCACAACCTAGCTCCAGCTCGTATATCATCATTTGGAGGAGTATCAGTCGGGGCTGCGGGAGGGTCACTTTCACTGCGTTGTGTCGTCGGAGGCGTTCCTCCGCCAGCTAAGCGATGGTTGCGAGGTGGCAACCCTTTACACCCTAGGTCACCTTTCCATTTGGATGGAGATGCGCTTTTGATACGAAGTGAGTTGACACGTTTTTTTATATTAATTCTATTTGTGTCTAGCAAGCATTGAAGTTGAGAATTTCAAAGCTAACAATAATCATATAATAATTATTAAGACATTTTTCTGATAACATTATTATTTTAGCGTTATCTTTATTCAATAAAAAATATGTGCATTAAATTGTACTATTTTATTTCTCCCGATAGGTTTAGAGCTATCTCACGCGGATAATTACACATGTGTTGCGGAAAATCCACATGGATCTGACTCTGTAACTTGGAGAGTATATGTATTGAGGCCTCCGACTCCCCCCGGCTTGGCTTTGTTGGAAGCTAGATCTAGGGAATTGGAACTTGACCTTCGACCAGCCCCAAGGGCTCAGGGCCATGCTTTGCCTAAGGCTTATACTTTACATTGGCGGCTTGCTGCACCTGAAGTAAGTAATATAAAAATAAAAATAAGAAAACAAGCAACTTAAATTAGCTAAGCGTAAATATAAATTTAACGAAATAAATATAAAATTTTATTTTTATATTTTCTCCGTTTAAATCCCAGCATATAACTAATAACTTGGTATATTTATTCCTATCTTCTCGATAAAGTAAAAACGACGCTAATGGCAACGCAAAAAACAGATCTGAAAATGTAATATGGAAATTACGGAATCATCTCATATGGGACCATCTGCTTTATATGTTATATATATACAGAATTATGATATGGAATATTAGGCATAGAGTCTACGCAAAAATTGCAGGCACCTATTTTGTCGCTGATATAATAAAGTTAATATAAGTTGGAACAAAGTCATAATCATATTAGAATTTTACAAACTGTGTTATTGCTTCGTAAGTTATGCGGACAATGCTGATAAGATTAGCGCAATATACTTTTATATTAAGTTAGATAAACTTACTTTGTAAATAGGAAATTCATACAATGGTTATAAATTAAGAATATTTCTTTGTAAGTATTAAGTATTAATATTGAGGACCATCGTGGCGCAGAGGCGTAAGTGTCTGCCTGTAAACGCGACAGTTTGAGGGTTCGATTCCCACTGGGAAAAGAGGATTTTTCTATTTCTATTTTCTTCGCTCTGGAAACTAGGCAAACTGGTATTGAGTTCCGCCACCCAACACGCAATGCCTCGAAAAAAGTCGAAAAGCGGGTACGAAGAAAGCAGGAACTAAGCAAAGGAGTGTATTATATACATTAGGTTTCACGGTTCCTGCTGTTTTCTCTGTCTTTTCAACTGATGTATGTAAAAAGAATGTATTTATATTTATATAGGGTGAATGGAGAATTCAGTCGGCAAGCCCAGGCCCGGTAACATTAACAGGCCTACGTTGCGGATCAGCGTACAGGGCTTACGGATCTGCAGGGGGAGCCCCAGGGGCGGAAATATCTATTAGGACGTCTGGGGGACCCCCGAGTGCACCACCTGATAACAGATGGATTAGAACCAATGCCACATATGCGAGATTCGACACAAGTATGTGGTCTGATGGAGGCTGTGGGCCAATGACTTTGAAGCTAGAATGGAGTGGTACAGGCGCATCAGGAGCACGAGACGTGCCAGTCGGTGGAGAAGTTATATTAGGCGGTAAGCTACGTAAACATTTAATGTATACATGCGGTTAATTATAAAAGACAAATCTGTTCATACTTTATATATTATAATTAGAGTCTCTCGGTAAGCTTATTTGCTTTGTCATTACAGCTCTACAAGATTTATTTTATTTATAGAATTTTGGGCTATTGCTATTCATAATTAGATGAACATTGTTCATTAGTAATTATAATAACTTCAAAAGAGTTCGTTTGAACATCAAGTTATTGTATAAATGTTAAAATAAATATTCTTCTTTTCGCTCTAAAATGTAAAAGTGATGTATTTATTATAACAATTACCATGTAATAGTTGATGAATACTTATATGAATAAAACAGGAATGTACGCATGTTTGATCATTACTATAATCTAATCTACAAATTCAATTGTTAGATGATTTAAATCATAATATAAACAAAGAAAAAATAAGTTTATATATAACACCAGTAATATTATTGAAACAAAATAAAGTCTAGCCTAAAATATTCTAAAACGTATCAAAATGTACGGTAATGAACAAAAGTTGTTGACAGCATCTCCTAGCTGGATCGTTAAACAGATATGCTAAGTGGGGAAATTACCAGGTTTTGGATCACTAGAATGCTCAGCTAACCGTTTCAAAATTTTAATTTCGCACCAGGACCCTATAGCCCCATAGAAAATATATATTTAAAACAATATTAACAATTATCAATACAAACAATATTAACTTTATAAGTTGACCTGTAACTAGCCTACTAAGTATTAAATAAAATTAAAAAAAGCTTTATTAACACGTTCACTTAATTCTTTTACTATCGTAAAATTTGTAAGTTTTTGATATATATGTATGTGGATCTGTTTTATAAAATCTTAATGTTTAGTGATTTAGATTTGTCAGATAGCTTAACATATTTTGTTCATTTCTTTTGGTGACAAGGTGATGATGCTATACAGTTAGTTCGAGTTTCTGATACGTTGTAATATTTATATAGGCTTGGCACCTGGCACAAGATATCGCGTATCAGCCCGAGCGACAAACGAGGCGGGGTGGACACGTGAGATATATGAATTCACAACTACCCTCGCTGAAGGCTACGCGGAGGAAGTAGACGCGCCTTTCCCTGCCACTGCGGGAGAGTTGGCATTGTTACTTGCTTTGTGTGCCGCTTTGAGTCTCGCTGCTTTGACGATACTGGCTATATTGCTGAGAAGGAAAAGGTTCGTACTCTTTTTTTATGAAAATTTCCCTTTCTTCTATTCTTGAGAATTTCAAGAAAAAGTGCTTGTCTTAAAAATATACGTAATCAAAAAAGTGTACTTTTGCAAGATTATCATAATGCATATCAATATTAGAATTCTTTACTTCAAAAAGAAAAAGCCGGTAACCGTATATGATTATTTTGTTGTCTATGTCCTATCTGTCTGGAAGATTTAGCTGAATTTCGTATAAAATATTCTAATCGTTAAAGTACATGGTACTTCCCGTTGGCCTAGAGTTATGAAATTTGGCAATAATATAAAAGTATATTGGTGGCTCATTTAGCATATAAAAAGAAATGTATTACACCGCAAATTTAAATTTAAGACTTGTGAAATTTGGTGGAATGTAAAAACTTTATACATAAGGAAATAACCTTAAAATTGATAATGTACATATTTAACACAGAAACATTCTTTGGAAACGTATATTTGTAGTGGATGCCACCGTAAATTTATGTTCGTCATAATCAAATCATTATTAAGTTTTTCATTAGTTTTATGAATATTTTTACGTTAAAAAGTTATTATATACTTTATACACCATTTTATACTGACGTTCTTAATTGACCCTACAGTTATTTAAGGGAAAAAAAGAACTCTTGCTAAACAATGGGGCTAAAAATAAATTTGCATAGACTCTAGTTACTGACAGAGTTGTTTGACCTTCTCCCTAATGACTTTTACTAGATAAATCTATCTACAGCCATGTTTTTACAAAGTTCTGAAACAAAGTATAAGTTCACAGTTGTGAAGTTATATAAAATCTTTTAGAAATCATGAATAAATAATTAAGTTTTTAATCATGGTAGTATTACAATATTGAAAACAAAATTTTAATATTTGAATACTTTATTTATATAACTTGTTATTAGGTAAAAATATATTGAATATTCTCTCATTCCTTCTCCACTAATGCAGGCAAGTAAAAAATAAGCTCAATAACTTTTAACAAATTTGAATTTGGATAAAATTCCAAAAAATATTATTTATAATTTTTGATAAAATATTATTAATTATTGATTATTTGTTAAATGAGTACTAGTTACTGACTCACTGTCTTTATGACCTTTGTCCACACTTCTATCATTCACTACTCTTCACAATAATTAACAAGTAGACTCAAGTGTCAAGACTCTGATCTCCGCTTTCCGTTCGATTTTGACACAAAATATTTAATATTTACAAACACTCCTTTTTAAATATATTACAATAGTTGAGGACCGTCGTGGCGCAGAGGCGCAACGTCTGCCTGTAACGCGACGGTTACTGGGTTCGATCCCCAGTCGGGGAAGATGGACTTTTCTATTTCCATTTTCTTCGCTCTGGTAAACTAGGTAAAGTGCGGCGTTGAGTTCCGCCACTCAACACGCAATGCCTCGAAAACGGCGGAAAGCGGGGATGGAGAAAGCAGGGGCTAAGCAACGGAGTGTCTTAACACTGGGTTCCCACGGTCCCTGCAGTTCCCTCTGCCTACCCTGCCATGTGCAGGATAACGCGAGAAGCTAAAAAAAAAATTGTTAATTTGATTTAAATATTAAAACCAGGTGAAATCTCTCAATATGATTAAAATAAAAACTCAATGGAATAGTGCTGATAAAAGAGATTTCTTTGTGAGCGAAAATGCGATATTCTCGATGACGAGGAGCTGACGTAGGATTCGACAGACAGCTCAATGCGATTTCATATACACTTTTTATGACAAGGGAATATTTTATCTGTAAAATGAATATTTGTGATGACAGTAGATTCTTCTTTGTTTACCTTTCAAATGGACAATCCAATATGTTTTTATTAAAATTTTCAAGCCATTTTGTTCAATCATAAAATATATTTTGCTCATCGTCCCAGTCCGTAGTGCATTATTTACCAATGGCAATACACAGTTATATTAAAGTTAAGACAAAAAAATTGACGACTTATTCAGCACGTAACAGGCAAAAGGAACCTCAGGAACCAAAACCAGGTCTTATGCTAAATTGTGTATTAAGTGACGGAACTCAACACCACAAAAAAAAATTAAAATGAAATAATTCATTCTCCCCAATTGGGAATTCGACCCACAAACCGGTCCTCCATTAATTACAGTATTAATTATTTTATGGTGTACGTAAAAAAACAGCCAGGTACATGTAAACAATAGGATTTATGATATAAATTGTGAACATCACTTACCAGCTACGGGCTTCTGATTTAAGATGAACTTGAGCTATATATAGAAACGAAATAATAATGAACTATTTAAATTATTCTTTTAAGCATTCCATTTAAATATACTTATTAGTGAAATTGCTGTATGCTCACTCGTTAAGTATGCAACAGCGGCTGTGACCTCCCTTACGTGATAATGTCGCACCATTCATTTAATTGGCGGTGAATGTAGTTACATTGCTTTACATTTAACAAATATCAACAAGAATTCTGTTGATTTACGATTATACTGAGTTAATTAATTGCTGTATATTGTATGACGTAGTGATGTAGAGATAGTTTTGGGTTCAAATCTAGTTAGCGGGTTCGACTTTTACTTCATTATTTACATTGAACTTTTTTAAAACGTTCCATTATACAATATCTTGAACTGGACAAAAAGCTATTTTTGGTTTACAATATCTACGATACATATAATAAAACAATAATATTACGCATAAATATTATATATAAATATATGAAACATTTAGTGTTGTTGAAGATTGTAAATCTAAAAGTGGTAACTAGGGCATGGTCAACTACCTACATAAAAAAATAGACAAAAATAGGTTAATGATAAGAGTACTTTTGTTTTTCTATAATTAACTAATAGTTATTCAAAGCGCGGCGTTGAGTTCCGCCACTCAATACGCAATGCCTCGAAATACGGAAATCCGGGACGGGTAAAGCAGGGACTAAGCAACGGAGTGTCTTAACATTACGTTTCTGTGGTACCTGCAGTGCCCTCTGCCTACCCTGCCATATACGGGATAAAGCGTGAAGCTAAAAGAAAAAAATAGTTATTGTTCATATAATTATCATATATAATTGATGGTTGCAAATATATTTTATTATATCCAATAATGATATAAATGAATGTAATTTACTTTTACAACGTCATAAAACAGTGTGACTACAAAATCGCGTTTTAACAAACAGGGCTATAAATGTTTTATTACGATATGGTATCGTAAAATGGGTGCATTATAGTTCACGGTTACTAGGTACCTACGTGGGATAAACATACGTGATGGACGCTTCACGTCGCGCTTTATGTAGAGGGTTTGTTTAGTTTACTTGCTGTTGTTATTAATGTGATAAATGTTATTTTGTGATACACACGCTACATTATGTCAACAGTGTCATATGAAATTGTGGTCAGTATTTGACAGTTCATTTATAGTTGAGTAAACATTTACTATATCAGTGTATTAATATGGCTTAAAATTACTTTGTATTTCTTTTAGCTTTATGCTTTATCCCGCATACTGCAGGGTAGGCAGAGGGAACTGCAGGAACCATATGAACACTCCGTTGCTTAATTCCTGCTTTCTTTGTCCCCGCTTTCCGCCTTTTTTGAGGAATTACGCGTTGAGTGGCGGAACTTAACGCCGCGCTTTTGCATAGTTTCCAGAGCGAAGAAAATGAAAATAGACAAATCCATCTTCCCCGAGCGGGAATCGAACCCTCAAACCGTCGTGTTTACAGGCAGACGCTTACGCCTCTGCACCACGACAATCTTCTATTTTTAATATAACTTTAATAAACATAATCTTTTTTATTGAACATGTGTAAAAAGACTTAAAATAAACATACGAGGGTCAAACTGAAAGTTTTTAGAACTGGCAACTTAAAAGCATTATATTAAAAAAATAAGTTTAAATTTTGAAAATAGAACTCTTTACCAATGATATTGAGTATACATTTCATTCATTTCTCATTTGTTTTACGATTTGGCGGCAAATTGAAAATTGTCTGTGCACGCCAGAATGAATTTAAGCCGAGAAAATTTTCGTGCAATGATTTTTTATGACTTTCGATGTCATGTAAGTCAACAAGAAAGTTATGATAGACTTCCATTGGCTTTTCACGATGAAGCCCCATCTCGTGCCACAGTTTACAACTGGTTTAATGAATTCAAACGTGGTCGAACTAATCTCACCGATGATTTGCGTGAGGGACGGCCTTCTACAGCGACGACTGAAGATAATATCAGTGTTGTGCGGCGTATGATAGAGACTGACAAAAGAGTGACCTATCAGCAGATTCGGACAAGTCTAGGCATAGGTATGAGTCAAGTGCACAAAATCCTCCATGAACATTTAGCGGTCAGGAAGCTTTGTGCCCGCTGTATACCGCATAATTTGACCGAGGCTCAAAAACTCCGCCGTGTTGATTGGTGCCGAGAAATGATCCAAAAATTTAACGGAGGTGACTCAAATGCTGTGTTCGACATACTAACGGGTGACGAAAGCTGGATTTACTGTTATGATCCGGAAACCAAAAAACAGTCTGCTCTGTGGGTGTTTCCTTCCGAAGAGTTGCCAACTAAAGTGAAGAGAGGTCGAAGTGTTGGAAAAAAGATGGTGGCCTCGTTCTTCGGAAAGACAGGTCATTACGCGACAGTTGTCTTAGAGGATCAGAAAACGGTTAATGCAGAGTGGTACACTAACAACTGTTTGCCACTTGTCTTGGAAAAAGTTCGAGAGAAACGACCTCGCAGCAGGATCCTCCTTCATCACGACAATGCCTCGTCGCACACCGCCAGGCAAACGATCAACTATTTGGCGACCTTAGACGTGGAATTACTGGGTCACCCGCCGTATAGCCTCGACCTCGCACCCTGCGATTTTTATTTATTCCCGAAAATAAAAGAAAAACTTCGAGGAAAACATTTTATGGACGCCGAAGAAGCAGTAGCTGCGTTTCAAAACGCCCTTGAAGAGACCCCTAAGGCCGAGTGGGCAAGGTGCTTTTCTCAATGGTTCCATCGAATGCAGCGATGTATTGATGTAAATGGACGCTATTTTGAAAAGTTATAATAAAACTAATAACTTGCTAGAATGCTTAGTTTTTGATTTTCTAAAAACTTTCAGTTTGACCCTCGTATAAGAACTGATTACCGCTAAAATAACGATCTTTTATAGGCAACCTTGAGATATTGAAGGAAGAAATGGGTTGATCGTGTAAGCAATTAATTTTGAATCAATTACGCTTTAAATAATTCAATTAAGATTCTATTAAGATTATAAATATTTATTTATGTCGCTAGAAAGTTATATTTGTCTCTGTCATTTATTACACTATTATTGTTTATTGTTTTCGCGGCAATATAATGTAAAATGTGTAATATAGAATGTAAAATATAAATGATGAGAGGTAATAAAGAGAACCGTATCGTTGTGATTACATTACATTACAAAAAGTAAATATGGAACCAAGTTCAATTTTTAAAATCCTTCATTCGCTCGATATTGACGTATGTTTGCGTACTTGTTCATTAACTAAGCATATACTAAGTTAAATATATACTATATATATGCTGATATCTCCAAAGTAACTTCCCAATTAGTCAACGGTCTACAACGTGGGTGTTATGTGACTTCAGTTATGGTTTGATCGGGTTTTTATAATGAAGGAAAACTGAGCCCCATTTTTTATGAAAAAAGGTATCAGAATCTCAAATATTTTTGTTTGTAATAATTTTAAACATATAAATGCATATTAATATACTTACTATACTATACAAAGTTACATATCTATATATATACATACTATATAAAAATATACTTAGATATTAAAGATTTTAGTGTACTATTATTCAGTGGAGATCGTTTAACAAAGCTACAACAATATTCAACATTTTCTAGCTCAAAATTATTACATACCTACAAGACTGTACGTTAACTTAATAATTATATCAAATGTTGTTATCAAAGGGAGCTTTTATTATATGTATATGCTTTTAAAATGTTTACTTTATATTAATATTAACGTTGTATTAGAAGCGAAAGCTTTTAGATGTTATTTATAGCTCAAGCTACACACTCTTTGATATCACGTACACCATAAAAATGAGAATGTTTTAAGTGATGTTTATCGATTTTTTTTATATTGAGCTTGATTATAATACATAATACAAAAATAATTTTATATTACAAGAAAAATGACTTCCGGCTAACGGAAACGTGGGATGTCTCTTTCCCTTTATCGAATATGATGAAATAAAATTGGGAATCTCATAAATGTATCATGAATCTCAGATTATGGTAAAATTTCAGAGATATTGCTATAATCCTTTATTTCAATTTCGCATTGAACATACTTTGAGTTAACACTTTGCAAAGCTTATAACTATCGATTGGAAAATATATTTACAATTTATTGTGTATTTTCAGTTGCTACATACATACGACTTTAGTTACAAATATTATATACCCTTACATTTTCATAGCGTTTTAGTGTTAATATTACAGAGCTTTTGTTAAAACATTGTGGTTTATTTATGCTCTTCACTAAAGAGCTTTAAGTTTGACGTAAAGTATGTAGAGATTTTGTGTCACTACATTTACTATGCAATTTCAAGAGACAATACACCGCTTAAGAGGCATTCACGTCCTCATTACATTAATGTTTACAATACCGCAAATTGTACAGTAATTTGTAAGAAAAACAAATAATTATTTTTAAATATGCAATGTTCATGTATATTTAATAATGAAAGTCTAGATGATAATGCTTGTAATCATAATAAAACAACAAAATATTTTATAGTAGTTACTAAGTTAAAACATGATTAAGGACTAAAATTTTCAAATATAAGTCTTTATTTGCGTCCTTC
Organism: Dione vanillae; assembly: GCA_037178615.1. Classification (NCBI taxonomy): domain Eukaryota; kingdom Metazoa; phylum Arthropoda; class Insecta; order Lepidoptera; family Nymphalidae; genus Dione; species Dione vanillae. The sequence continues at coordinate 523,235 of JAZFAU010000085.1, forward strand.
GATAAAAATCACGCCTTTACGATTCACACCCTTCCATTGGTGAATTTTTTTACAATAGCCGCTTTGAAATATTTAAATTTAAAATAATTTTTAATATTAAATAAATTACTTGAAACTGACTTGGAGATTAAGAAAAACAAATGGATCTTATATACATAACTTTATTTTTAAAAATTACAATAGTTCAATATTAATCCTTATTTAAATAGTGACATATAACATATTTTGAAACAAAATAAAATCATTAGTTATTTTAAGGGAAATTATTACTTTAAGTTCTAATATCGCACTTATTTATGTAGCGAACAAAACTGACTAATCGCTCCAGAGGGAACACTTTAACATTTCATAAAACTAAATCGCATAATGCAGTTTTTCTTAAAGTGGTTATTTTGTATAGAAGTGACGGTGCAGTAGCTCGTGTAGTCACTACCGACAAGCCCGGCTGCGGTACGTACCGGCCGCCCCCGCACCCGAAGCTGCCCCCCGATCCACCAGGTGAGATTACACTGCTCATTTATTTTATTAGAACATTTTATATTTGCAAAGCTTTTTACATATATTATATTCATCTTTTCTATATTATATTTTATCGTTTCTATTTTATAATTTTGAGGATTTTTTTATATACATGTGTCACAGATATCGTAGAATTGATTGCATATAATAATTTAGCGATATACTTATTTACTGGTCCGTTCTGGTGGTGGTTCGTTTTATGACATAATCGTGTCGAAATTAAGTTACACACCTCTAGGGAATGTATTTAGTATTGTAATGGCAAAAGTTGTATATGTTATATACAAAGACTATTACATTTTTATTTTTATGAAAATATGATATTAGTGTTTTTCTGTCCTCTTTAATGTTTTACCATATCTATATAAATTTGTCTTTTAAGATGAAATATACTAATTTTTAAGACACTTAACAATGCCGCGCTTTGTTTTATCAAACTGTTGAATTAAAATAATTTACAAACAATGATTAATTCAATAAAATGCAGTCATTCTTTTGAGTGAGAATTGAATCTACAGTTACATTGTCTTTCTAAGCTTTTTTTTATTAAGTTAATAGTGTAATAAAGTTATTATATATTATATTAGATGTCTACGAAATAAGTCCCTACGCAACGTTCGCTGGCGGCGACGGCATGGCTGGTAGCGGGTCGCGCGCCTACACGCTACAGCTACGGGCTCTCGCGCGACATGAGGATGACGCGGCGCCGCCCGCGCATCCTAGCTGTTGTGATGGTGATTATTATTACTAATATGGAAAAACTATAATTTACAACTTAAAATATAGGTTATCAAATTGCTTTTAAACGAAGAATTGAATAAAAATAAAGAAGTAATTGTGTACTTAAGCAGTTTATTTTAAAGAAAATTGTAAATTGATTATTGACATTTAAAATTTACTTTAATTTATTTATGTAATTATTTCAATGATCAACAGAGGAAACTTGTGTGGATGCTTGCGAAGCTCAAAGACGGCGACGACGACGACGACATTACTGCCCTGATCACGGTATGTTATCCTATTGGCCGTAATCTGTTGTCAACAAATTAGACAGAGACTAACTAACTAACTGGTATAATACCTGGTATAAAACTGATACCAACAATCTTGGTTATGAAGTATTATTTTTGTTTTAAACTTCAGTATTTGTAAAAGTAAAAACTATGTATTAATAGTTTACCTCAATATTTACTATACTTACTAATTCTAATTGTTTTAATATTGAATATATTTTAAGCGTTACTAAAATAAAGAAAAAGGAATTTTTGTTCATTTTCACTAACAAAATTTATTGTTTTTTTTTTAAAATACTATATCTGCTTCTTTTTATTACACAGGTTGCTCACAAGACTCTGGAAGTTGAAGTACACTGCCAAATTGTTTAGTAAAAATATTTAGTCATTTTAATTAGAAAATTCAGTTATACATATTAATATGTATACAAACATTTTTACAATAATATTGTCTATTTATATTATGAGAGTTTTTTTTTTATTTTATCCCTTACCCTTTCCCCTTAAAGTTAAACGATATTTTTTAGGTAAATTCTCTAACGGTGGCAATATCCACCAGTTATTTTCAAAACTACTGTTTAAATATGCTTGTAAGTCAATAATTAATAATAATTATAAAATAATTGATGTGGAATATAAATAAGTTTATTAATAATTTTAAAAAAATGTTATTGATATTATATAGATCAATCATACATTAGACATCGACATAGTTAGTAACTATTAGTAGGAGTTTAGTATTAATTCATACTTTAAATGAATACTAAATAGAAGGTAAAGTATGAACAGTACTCATGCATAGATGTTTTTGTACCAAAACATCAACAAAGTGATCTTTTACTCGTTCAGTTTCCTTTTAAGGTGTAAAATCGTAGAAATTACTTAAATTGAAATATAATTTCCCGATGTTTCATTAATTAGGATAGATTGACGTAAACAACTCGAACGTATAAACAGTAACGTACTCGGTTAATTGCTTACACATTCGTTAAACTGATTAAAGTGTAATTTATCATCACTCGACTTCACTTAACGAATTAACGTTGATGGGGAAACATTGTTGCTTTTTTCCGTCGTCAGTGCTGTGTCGTGACATGTAATTAGCCTTTGCGTGACGTTTAAACATCAATTTGGAAAAGTATTTAGTCTTAATTTAAGCTTTAAGATTTAACTATCAAAACTTTAAGCATTTAATTCTTATAATTAGAATATTGTCGATATTTGAAAGTAGATTTCCTTAATTATATCTATGATGTGTACTAGTTGTAACTCATTTATTTTTGTTTACACAATTCTTCAGTAAATTATATTTACTCAATAGCTTAGATAAAATTATCTTTTCATATTGATACATATCCAACATTTATAAATTAATCATATTTAATAACAATAAAAATTCTTCTTCTTCTTCTCTTAATTTATGGCGTTTCGAGCGTGCCAGTTGAGCACAATTCACTTCGCCAATGTCACGTTGAATGGAGAACACACAAAGGAGAATGTACGGTAAAAAAGAAAAAATATTACACAATAGAGGGTAACAATAACAATAGTAATTGTAATTATATTAGTTTATTTATCTTTGACATAAATAATGTCAAAGTAGCCAGTATTGAAGAAAGACAAGCAGAAAGCTTTATGAGTGTGCTTCGGTCGGTAATCCAGTCTGAGAGCTGACGGAGCAATTAGACAGTAACTGGATTAGCGCATTAATGGAACTCGAGCGAAAAATCAATAGGATCTAATTTCTTTTATGTATCAAGAAATATTAATTTAACCACGATATAAACAAATGAAATTCAGTTATGTATAAGCTCCTCGGTCCAAATTAGTTGTATCTGAATAAGTACAATATTTGACAATACTAACTATGCCCCGAAAATGAATAATTTTATTAATTTTGATAATTTCACGAAATTTTTTACAATTACACACAGTTACATTTCTACAAATTTTCTCTACACAATATTACTTACTTACTTGCTTAATTTAGCAAGAGAATTGTATATTTTTTCTATATTGCTATTACTACGTTTTCCAAAAACAATTTGCTGTACAAAGTGTGCATTAACACTCTAAAATAAAAAAAAGAAAACAATGGCTATATAATAAAATTATTTAATAAATCTACTTTTCAAATAGATATGTCTACTAAAATCTTAACCAATGTACGCATATAGGTATATGTATATACACAATATCTTTAATTTAAGGGGACTATCGTGGCTATTAGATGGCGGGCATTAAATCCCTGCAACATATGGACGGGTTGTAAAAGTGTTATATAAATTGCGCACTGCAGTGCTTGCCGTCCTCAGCGTACATTTTAGGATAGTGTCGGTAACTATGGCCATATGAAAGCGTAAGTCACGGCAGTGCTGTTATAAACTTTAGCTGTGACCATCTACGTATGCTTGTATAAACAGAATACATTCTATATTTTGATTTAAAAAAATGAAAAATTTTAATTTTTCTAAACGTCTTTAATTTATGTCGTAGGCATTGGTAAAAACATTTAAAAATATAGTATATTTATTTATATGTATGTATCAGTCTTGTATTATTATTGTTATGCGGAATACTAAAAAAATTACATTTAATTCAATTTTTCTTTTTCAACCAAATCCAATTGGCTAACGTGTAGAATTTGTTTTAATAATAATCAACAGAACTCTTTAAGTTGAACATCGGCTATATTTATTAAAAGATGGATTCCCTTTTGAGATTTTTAAAACCGTATCAAAAGTAGTAGTTTCCCTAAGTGTGTGCAATTATAACGCTTACACAAATAGTATATAATCATGATGATGTTTCACATTCTATGTGCAAGCATTAAAATTATTTACGTAAGTCCCATCGAGATTAATTAAGCAAATGTAGACTAGAAAGATGGTACTATTCTTAAGGTCATAACAACATTTTAAATTATATTTTATATTGATTCTTTGTATGAAACTTTAATATTCTGAGCATAAAATTGACAGGTTTCTATATAGGGTATATAAACAAATATTTATAAATATTTTAACGTTTTCAGTGATAATTTAACTCAAAGTAATATTATAATAAACATCATACTTATTTATATACAAATTTCAACAATCGGACCTAAAAGTTAGCCGATTCCAGATGGTAGTTCCAAAACGAGTTTCAGTAAGTATATTACGTACATAACACGTTTGTATGCAAATTTTATTCCCAAAATCCAGCTTGATGGAAAACGGCCCCTCGAAGTATTATCAGAGCAACCCAAAGGAAGTTTTGGGTCGAGATGATAACATACACGCATTGAAGGTACATGCAACGATTAGCCTATCATATAAACCACATTTTAATATTGATTTGGCAACATTTAAATGGAATTTTACGATATTCTGCGTTTTATCTGTCTCAAAAGGGATTTATAGCAAATGGAAAACAATCAGTTGGAGTGGACGATAAGGAAAGGAAATCCCATCGTTTACATAAAACGCTTAGCGGAGTTTCAAAACAGTTTCTTATTGGAATGCATTATGAAATTATTATTATAATAAAACAAAGGTAGGTTTTTTTTCCTTCTTTCTTATAATTTAATAAAAGCTTTTTTAATATGGAAATGGACTTGCCCTGCACTTACAGACAGTAAAGTTCATTAATTAATAATAATTACAAAATAACGATAAAAATGTTGAGATGGGAGTGAGACGGAGTCTACTAATTAGATGGTTATGTGATCAATCCCCATTCAAATCTGGATTCAGTTTCCCAAAGACCAACTACTGAAGCAAACAAGCACTTAAATAGCGCATTATTTATGAGAAAGACCATCTGGTGAGTGTTTATCAAAGCCCACGTCCAGAGGTGTTACTGGTAATTTAAAGATACATGATCATATTGTAAAAGCTATGACTATTTATGAATTACTTCTATATTAAAAATACTAATTACTGTAGATGCCTAATGGCACAAAATTATAATAAAAATATTTTTAATACTAATCAAGTTGGGTGAATGTGATGTTTTATTTATATAGTTGCAGCTTTATTGAACATATTATTTAGAAGAGAGATTTCAATATTTATAAAGTAATTGATATCGCTTCGTTGTAGAGTAAATTGCCTTTTATTTAGTGAGAAAATAGATTTTAAAATTTTTAATATATTCGAATCACAAATAGATAACATATATATTTTATTGATTTAGTATAGTTTATGGTAGATACGATGAAGTTAGTGTTCACACTGCGTTCCTCGCTTTCCTCTCATTGAAACATTGCATGTTGAGTAGCGGAACTCAACGCTACGCTTTGTTTTGTTGTCAGAATTATAGGCAGACGCTGTCTTCTTATTTCAATATTTATATAACAAAAAACCGTCGTGGCGCAGAGGCGCAACGTCTGCCTGTAACGCGGCTAACGCGACGGTTTCTGGGTTCGATCCCCAGTCGGGGAAGATGGATTTTTCTATTTCCATTTTCTTCGCTCTGGCAACTAAGGCAAAGCGCGACGTTGAGTTCCGCCACTCAACGTGCAATGCCTCGAAAACGGCGGAAAGTGGGGACGGAGTAAGCAGGGACTAAGTAACGGAGTGTCTTAACACTAGGTTCTAATAGTTCCTGCAGTTCCCTCTGCCTACCCTGCCATGTGCGGGATAAAGCGTGAAGCTAAAAAAAAAAAAAAAAAAAAAAAAAAAAAAAAAAAAAAAAGTATTTGTTTTATTATGAAAGCCACGTTAGGCGTTTCGAATGTGTACTATGTAAACTCTTAAGGTACTAGTTGCAGATGAACTGATCATTCAATTCAATCATTCAATTCAATCAATTCAATCATTGTAAGGTAAGACATATTTCATGTTTTCATTCATTTTATATTACCGACCACAACTTGGCTCGCTTAAATTAATGATGTATTTAAAATGAGCCAAGTGACTATATTGTTTTTATATGAAAGCTATATTATTCCATACTAATGTCTATCATCATAAACTTTCAAATATTGACAAAATATACGTGGCCACATGCCCATATAAGTTAAGAGAACGATGAGTAACACACCTTGTGGAATATTTACGAATACTTTTACTGCTAAGTCACGTTTGGTCTCTTTAAAAATTGTAAATTACTTCTTTTTCATAAAAAAAAAACAATTATATCAACCTACTACTGTACCTAAAACTCCTATTATAGAACCTAGAATAATTTGTTGTACGTATATAGTTACCAAATCTATACTTGAGCTTGAAAATTTATCCTGAATGAACACGGAACTGGGCACTTAAATAGAATGGGATTTCATTGTCGTTGAAGTCTAAAAAGTAATTCTCATTTAATATTTATATTATAGGATAGACATATTAGGTAGGATACGCTGGAAGAAAATCAAAGTAAGTTATCGCTTTCTTCCCATTCGTTTGTATCCAAATAATCTTAACCACATAAATAAATATTTTTCCTAATTCATAGCATTCATAATAAAGGAAATGAAAACTATGAACTAAGTTAATGCAGCAAGTTTGGTGACAAATTACCGAGCTGCACAGATTAGTCTGTCTCACGTGTGCTATTAATCAACGGTTTAGAACTAACACCTCAGGCTCCTGCCTACTGCATGTAATATATTTAGGCACACATGCAAACAAGACAAACTAACTGCAATAGATTTCATCCAGGTATTATTATTAACAGTAAGTGTGTGGCATGGAAATTATAGCCTCATAATACGCAAGTTCGTCAGTATATCGTCAACTTTCAATTGTATTTTTTGTTGATATATGTATATAATCATATAATCGTTACCACTCATACACACGTAAGTATGATTTGTAATTAATTTACTTTCGTAATATATAATGCCATCTATTGCATGCATATGCAATATATCTCTCTGCCCATCTTACTTTATGCAGGAAATAGCGTAATATGGAATAATCTGGCTTCTATTTTCGTCTTTTAAATTTGATCTGGTTCAGACTTTTGAAGGGGATATGTATATGTATATTTTACAATAAATAAAATAATTATACTATAAATGTATATATTTATTATAGATCAATTATAAATATATACATAAAATATATTAAACGTATTTAAGAAAAGGTTACTTAAATACTAATGAGAACGACGAGCTGTTTAGATTTTATTTAAATGTAACTTGCCATCGTTCTACTTGTGACAATATTAAACATTTCTAAAAGCTTTCAATATTCAATTTAATTATAAAGTTCAATATATATAGTTAAATTCAAGCGTGGATAAAGCGGACATAAAAAATTTAAAACGTTAGTTAAATAAATGTATGTGGCACTCATTGAACGAATTACAAATTTGTTTTATTGGATATTTTCAGAACAAATTAATCATATATGAGATCATCTTTGAACGTTAAGAACTTGTGTAGTGAGTTCGATTCCCAGTTAAAGAATTAAATTATTTCATTTTCCCAGTTGGGTACTGAATTTTACCCAAAAGCAGAACGAGGAACTAAGAAATATCTTGACTTTCATTTCTCTCTGAAAGTATAGTAATATTGTTTTCATTTATAAGTTATATTGCGAATTTTACAATTATAATAAAATTATTAACATTGGGCAAAGTCTGAATGAAGCGGAAAACCGACTAATCTTTAGTTAGACACTACCTGACTACTGTGAAAATATTTTTAAATAGTGTTATAAAACTTATAAAGAGATATCAAAGTAAAAAAATCATATATTTTTATAATATAATACGTATTAAAAACTACTACAATAGTGCTAGGATGGACAAAGTTTTAATACTTCAGTTTCTCTGCCTACTTAGCCATGTAAGTATATAGTGAGTAAGAAAATGTACTTAATACCTAATCTAACTTGTATAGTAATAATAAGAATGTATCGTGAAAGTTAAATTGCATGCATGCAATAAAAAAATATTTCAGCACTTTAACCACAATAACTACTGGACCGACCCGGTCAAAAAACTGTTCCGAATTTTAGGGGTAATTCTTTTGAGAAAAGGCACTATATGTAGTATATTAAATATACTTATTACGTAGTATCACTTGCCGCGTTGTTGTGGTTCCTTGGAATATTTAGTGACAAGCGAAAATATTCAAATAAATAAACAAATTTAACAAATAATATAACAAGTTTAGTTTCTGACGAATCACGTCATTTTGCTGAGTTGACTTTAAATTGACATTGTATTGTGTGACTAAGTATATTGCTAAATATGCTGTTATATAGAAAAGCTTTAAAAACATTTAGGTTTTAGTAGAGTTTATTTTATGATGTCATATTGATGCTATTAAAAAACTGATACATACCGCGGGTATTTTTTTCATAATATTCTCTTGAATGATTTCAGGACATGATATGCAACTCGAACTACGAAAGACACAATTACTTTGTCCCCATAATATACCCCCAAATAATATGTATTCTTTAAAAATATTTCAAAAGCTTAATAATATACTTCATAAAATACAATAATGTTATGTACAAAATTATTGCACGTAGTTATATTTAGTCCATTGTCCACATACAGTTTCAGAACACGTTCATTATAAACTAAGGTATTATCTATTTTAAAGTTAAGTTTAGTTCACATTCTCACGGAATGCTTTGGAAAGTCCATGTAAAGCTTAAATACGCAGTGTCACGTTTGCTGGGGCGTGTTTGATGCTAGTTGAGCTTATTTTCACTTTATATTTGTATTTTAAGTGTAGAACTTCGTTGATATTATATTTATTTAAATAAGAAGTATGGATTGGAAATAGGTACAAAGTTACTTTATTTATTCAATAGCAAAATGAATTGCATTTGTATTATTCATACACTATTCAAGCCAAATTTAAATAATTGCGTGTACCACAACACAACGCCGCAAATTTTCTTACCAAAACGGAGAAGTAATATTTTTTTTCTAAGTGAAGAATATTTACTCTTCTGCAACCATAGCTTTTATAAGTAGACAATTTTTTTAACTTATGTCTTGTCTTGTGACTTGATATTACAAAAATAAGTAGATTTCATTTTAATTTCTTGAATACACATTGTTTACATTTTCCAAAGTAATCATTATAATAGCGTTTGTATTTCTCACAACTATGCGTATATTAAATACTACAATCGTTCAAGTTGAATGAATTCAATTCATTTGTTAAGTCGATATTATTTAACCGCTACACAATCTCGCCTCGGCATTGTTAAGCGGATTTTATTTATTTGTATGTGAAAATGAAAATATTCATGCCTGATAATGTCACTTTTTAATTTATGAGCTAAATTATTAATATAATAAATATTTCAAAAAAACGTAATTATACAATGTACAGTTATGATGGAGGGTCAATTTGTAAGTTCGATTCCCATTTACGGAGATCAAATTATTTACAATTTTAGCGCTCTAATAGTAAGGCAAAACGCCGCGTTAAGCTCCGCCTTTTAACACGCACAAAATTGTATTCTGGTAACTATATTACAAACCCTATTTAACGACAATCAGAGATTCCAGTACAGTTATTACTGTGACTTTAGTTTAAGTATAGATTTGTATTGAATATTATAAAAAAAATATGTATATTTATATTAATTCCATTAAAAGGAACTTTTAACAGAGAAGTAGTAATTAATATATATCGGCTATCAGCTCAATGAGACAAGTCTGCTTGTCAACCTGGTAGAGTAAGTTTCAGTCACCACCTGATGTATTTTCCGCTATATACAAGATAAATCTTGAAGTTAAAAACAAGTAAACTTATATTAACAGAACGTGGTGTTTTCATTAAACATGAACTATGTAAATATTTGAAACAACTATCCATCGCTTGCTATCAACTATCTTCACATTGTTTCAATCGAATGCCAATGTAAATTAATATGTGTACTGAGAATTCGGTTGTACCAACAGCGGCTGATAACAATTAATATACGTATTGCAGAGCACATTAATAGAATCGATAGTGTTTAACCGCTTCATTGCGAGCTCATGCCTATGAGCCGATCTGTATTAAACGAATTCCATTTAACTACAAATTTTATTAAAACAATGTACTTATTAACGATTAAAATAATTGTGTCATAGCTTCATTCAATTTTTTTATGACTTCATGCTTTAAACCACACATGGCAGGGTATGCAGAGAAAACTGCAGGAACCATAGGAATAGAGTGTTAAAACACTCTGTTGTTTGGTTCCCGTTTTCTCCGTCCCTGCGTTCCACCTTTTTCGAGGTATTGCGTGTTGAGTGGCGAAACTCAATGCCGCGCTTTGCCTAGTACCTACCTACCTTCAGTCAAGGCGAAGAAAATAGAAAATATAATAATCCATCTTCCCTGAGTGGGAATCGAACTAACAAACCGTCGCGCGTACGCGTTTACAGGTATACGCTACGCCTTTGCGCCACGGCGGTCCTCACTCAATTATTTTTATTTATTATTAATAAATAATAAGAAAATTAAAATTGTATATGATGTAAACAGATTCTCAGATCCCTCTCAAATTATTTTTTCTGCATCTGAAAAGATAGATATAATGTTGAACCACGAATCTAAGCTAATTATCTATAAGTATGGAAACTTTTTATTAACAAGTAAACCTTATTAAATTTATTTTTAAAAGTGCTTAAAGTTCTTTCTCTACAAATGCATATTAATTAAAGAATATTGTGAAATGTTCACAAAATATCTTTCGAATTATAAAGCACGCTTCGAAGTATTTCTAATTAACTAAATTTTCCTGACAAGAATAAATAAAAAATTATGGAAGTAAAATAAATAAAAACTTGCTTAAATATTGGCCTACCTTTATTTCAGTACTATAAGAAAAATATTGACCTATTTCTTCCCGTGCTAGACCTTTAAATACGCCAAACAAATCTCCAGCTCCTAAGAACTCGTGTGTTACTTACTCAGTTAAGTTGGGTCGTACAGATACTACAGAGACGTCTCCAAACGCCACTCGTTGAGTTCCGCCACTCAACACGCAATGCCTCGAAAAGCTGTAAACGGGGGCGGAAAAAGATGGAATGGGGAACGGAGAAAGACTAAGTGACAGAGTGTCTTAACCATGCCTACCCTGCCATATACTGGATAAAGCGCGAAGCTAAAAAAAATCACATTTTTATTATGCAACCTTCAATCTAGAATAAATACTGCAAGTGGTGTATTAAAAACGTTGATATCCAGTTACGTAATGTAATCACAAGTGTTGTCTCACATCATAGTGTCAGTATCTCAACTTACTTATCACATCCGTGAAACTAAGTCGATATAACTCTTCAAGCCAATATGACTCTTCAAGCCAGTATGCATGACCATGTCATCGAAATATTGCATTGTATTATAATTAGAATACCTATTGCATAGTCTTAACTAACACTAAACTGACTGAAATATGACTTCGATTTAAAGTACTTGATTTTGCATATTAATATAACTTTAATTGTATTAATCGAAGTGTAAAGTGAATAATAGCCATATATAAAATGTATGAAGAGTAATCCTACCGAGAGATTCTACTCTCACTACTGAGATGAAACCTAAAATTAGAAATATAATAATCGAACAAAGATAATAAAATTACAAACTTGCAAAAAAATATCCAAGAAAAGACCTGATCAGATGCCTCCCCTATAACTCAGCATAGTGATGTATGAACCAATTAACTAACTAATATTTCTCTATTTATCAACTTCAAGTCCTCAGCCTCTTATAAAGATCGAACACATTTCATTCCTTAGTTAGCAGTTAGTTTTTGTTATAAGTAATTTATGAATATATATTAAAAATAATTTTAGTACACGTCACATATATAGTTTGTGATTGACGTAATGGAAATGTTTAAAATACAATATTATAAACATCTTAATCTAATAAATAGGTCATCTTGCTCCAAAATAATCAAGGTATGTATAAAAAGATGCTTTCAAATATTATCCTGCTATTGCTTTCTCGCACGTATTTCAAATTTAAACTGAATCTATTTCCCTCATCTTCGTAAAGGAAATTTGCAAATTTTGAGGCAATTTAGCTAGCTAGATTTTTTTACAAAATAACTGTGTTCATACAGGACTAACCTGGAAAATAGACCGAGTAATCTAGCAACACAGTAAGCTGAGTGGTAACTTGAGCAAACGAAAAAACTTCTTGTTAACAAATTAATATGTAGACTATATACATGTGGAGAACAAAAGTACGAATTGTATTTAAATGTTATTAAATTTAAATTATGGCTTTAGCTAAGTAGACCGTCGTGGCGCAGAGGTGCAAGCGTCTACCTGTAAACGCGATGGTTTGAGGGTTCGATTCCCACTCCTGGAAGATGGGTTTTTTTATTTCTATTTTTTTTTTCACTTCACAGAAACTAGGCAAACAGCCCGGTGTTGAGTTCCGCCACTCAACACGCAATGCCTCGAAAAAGGCGGAAAACGGGGAGAAAGGACGGACTAAGCAACGTAGTGTCTTAACACTAGCTTCATATGGTTTCTGCTTTTCCCTATGCCCACCCTGCAATATGTGGGATAAAGCGTGAAGCTAAAAAAAGGTATACGTTTGCTTTCGAGCTTTTTTACTTAAGTTTATCTTTTAATTTAATAAAATAGTTTTATTTTGAGTTAATTATATGTATCTTCCATACAGATATAAATTTGAATACAAATTAATTGTTAGTAACATTTAGGAAATATTAAAAATAAATTTGTTTCATAAATAAATTAAATTTATTTAGTATATGATAATTGGCTAGAAAAAAACTATAAACAATGTATACATTCTGTATAATATAAATATTACATATGTATGTAGGTGTAGAGGCGTTTGTTTGCTTCGCTATTTTGTATTTTTTAACTTATCCGTTTCAGTGAAATTGAAAGCATTTTTTATATCGCTTTATTTTTGGACGAAATTCAATATATCTGTATCAATTTATTATATATTTTTTAAAAAATCCTATGGTATGGTATGGTAATGGTAGAAAAATCACTATATTATATAACATTTACAAAGTTGTTTTACAATCATATTATTTATGATTAATCTTGAGGTAAATATTTATGTTTTATTTGGTTCTCTTTAAAGTTTGAAAAAAAAATAAGTTTAAAATTATGAATTATGTAAATAAAGATAGATTTGAAATTAAAATAAGCACAATGGAAAAAAATAATGGTTCTATGAATAAAAAATTTTTGATTTACTTACTTTTTTTATTTTTTTTTAAATAGTTTGACGCATTATCCCGCACATGGCAGGGTAGGCAGAGGGAACTGCCGGGACCGTGGGAACCTAGTGTTAAGGCACTCCGTTGCTTAGTCCCTGCTTTCTCCGTCCCCGCTTTCCGCCTTTTTCGAGGCAATGCGTGTTGAATGGGGGAACTCAACGCCGCACTTTGCATGGTTTGCCAGAGCGAAGAAAATGGAAATAGAAAAATCGAACCCAGAAACCGTCGCGTTGCAGGCAGACGTTGCGCTTCTGCGCCACGACGGTCCTCTCCAATCTATTGTTAATCTCCAATATAGAATAAACCTTTATGGTTTATTAATAACTTTTACCATTCATGTATATATTTAACTCTTTCCATTGAAGTTGACTTACAGCTGTTGAGTGTACTTCCAAAATTTCGTTTACTGGTTAACCTTTAAAGAACGTTTGTAAAGTATTTTTATCCATTTTTTGTTTGATGTACAATTTTACTTTGAAAGCTATATGCTCTAAAAAATTAAAAAAATATATTTAGTTACGAAGCAAACCATATTTATTAATAATTTAAACTAATATGTAACTTTTAAATATAAAACATGTTACTTAATCGAAATTATTTTATCTTTTTTAGTTTTTTTAAGTTTGAAACAGGACAGATATAAGGAACCTGCTAAGATTAAGCATTTTTTTTTATTTTCACTCTATTTCAAGTCACTCCGTAACTTTACCGAGGTTCCGTATAGTGGCATCAAATCCATAATCAACAGTAATTCACGGCAAGGTGCTATGCCACGACCTCAACGTAAGCTATAAGGTACAGCCCATCGTAATGTTAGTAGACATGGTACGCTACGTAGACCTGATGTTTATGTCCTTAATGTGAAAGATAAACAGTATTAGTTTAAGTTCATTGTTAATGTAGAAATTTTGATATTTTAGTCTTTATGATGGTTTATAAAGTATTGAAAATACAACGTTATACTACACGAATTAATATTTAATACTCCTTAATTGCTTTATAGTCTTTCATTAATAATTTTAGAGCGTAATTAGCTTATAAAATATTTAAATCTTTGTACTTATAGCATAAATTAATATCAAACGTACTTGAAAGTCCATAATTTTGTTTTCGTTTGTGATTTTTTAATATGGATCTAAAGCTTATTTACTGGAATACGCCATTTGTATGGCAGTTGCTATGACCGTAGCAGCAGTAACAGTTCACCCTAAACTAGGCATATAGCGAGAATTATCATAGCAAACAGTTCGTCTAATACGAATTCGTAGCCTCCCGTAGATGTCAGTTCTGCGATTACGTAAAAGGAAGTCATATAGTCCCACTCGCGTTGAGGTGTGTCGCTGTAAAATATTATCCGTACTTAATTGGTTGACCACAAAACGAGTTCACGTTGAATAAAAAATATGACTAAGTTGAATATTCATTTATAGAAAATGTCCTATGCTAATCACTTAAATGTACTTCTTAAGGTTAGATATTTCTCGGACACTTAAATTATTGTGTTATACGTAACTATCAGTTACTAGTTAGTTTAACAATCCTTAAGAAGTTGAAGGGTGAAGTGACGATGAGAGCTACCAGCCACGGGCATGTCAGAGTATGGAGCTTCTAGGTATAGAGTTACTATAAAAAACTGTCATGGTTGTCTGAAAATACGGTACAAAAGCTTGCATTACATTCAAAAAAAGAGCTATAAGATTAGTAATAAAATAAAATATGTGGTTTTTCGTAATAAAATTAAAAACACAGAAAGTGACAATAACAAAATTTATATATAATTAATAGTTAATATTTGCTTATATATGTACAATTTAACTTTATGGGACAGATAATAAAATTATATAAGCATATAATATTCTAAACCTTTTTATTATAAATCATTATTATTAATTAATACAAAGATATGAACACAGCCTACGAGAGTGTAGTATCATACAAGTTACATAGATATACGACATCGCTACGAGAAACCGCAAGGTTAATTTGGCTCACCACTGATCCCGCACAAACATTTGTACCATCTGTTAACGTAATATCAACATTTTTATATAATATTTCAAAATTTTACATGTCTTTATAGTGACAATGTAAAGTACATCACAAAGTATGTGTACAATAGATTTTGACATCAGCATGGACATGGAGGAACTCAACACTGCGTTTTGTTGCTACCACAGCAAGTAAAATTAGTAGTTTATTTCCTCCTTAAAGATAATAGAACCCATAACTGTCACGTTTACAGCTAAGCGCAGTTTCGCTGCACCACAATAAACATAAATGGCCGATGTTTTTCAACGTTTTCTAAAATATTTATCCTCCTCAGTGCGAAATAATTTTTTAAAGGTTATAAACATATACAAACACACATCACGCCCACAGAATTAATGTAAATTCACTCAAAAATTTAAAAAAGATTTCTATAGAAATGTGTGAATGTACAAAAAATTACCTCTTTTATAACCTATTCCACTATATACCCAAATGGATATTAAATACAATATAAAACATTCATATATCTTGATAAATAATTTAGATGCCTAATAGAAAACATTTTGTTTCAAACAAATCATGATACAATTGAAGTTTATAAACTATAAAGTGGAATGTTCTGATGTGATCAGCGTAGATTGTGCAAAATATTATTACCATAATATTGTATAATATTTTATACCAAAGGCACAGACACTCGATTGAAGAAGTAAATATAAAAATTCGAATAATTTATGAAGAATATTTTGGACTCTATTAATAGAATATGTTTTACACTATATGTGTTCACATAATTTCGTCAAAATGTACTGTCAAAATTTATTATTTATTATTATAAATATGTTTAAAAGTTTTTAGTAATTCACAAATGAGCTTACTGTCTTTTAAAATCACTGAAATAATACCAATGCGTTAATATAATACAGGTGATAAATATTTAAGAAATAATGTAAATTAAAATTCTATAAAAACTAGATACTAGTGTTAGTTCCTATCCTTTCCAGTACCTTTAAATATTTAGTCTTCTAGCATACTTATTGGTTATATCCATTTATTGATCCGATAATTATTTTATATTATAGTAGCCCAAAGAAAAAGTCGCTAGATAATTCATAAAAATATTTTTCTTAACGGGATTGCGATATTTCATTAAGTGTTTGGCAGATTTTTATTCAGTACATAATAGGTGAGATAAGGCACATATGCAATGATTATGAGATTGTTTATCACATGTTGGAATTGCTAAATTGCTGTCATTTTCCTGCTCTGGCGAACAGAATTTCTGTGGTAATCAGAGAACGGAGTGTCACAACACTGCTGACGCCTGTTACAATGTGGCAAAAGCCAAGGAATACAAAATTAATTAAAGCGCAAATTATATATTGAATATCTGCAATGTTGTAAAATTATTAGTAAGCTCAGCGGAAGTTTTACAATAGAACTCCACCAAATATTTAAGCCGAAATAATTTATTTGCTCGTAAATAGTGCACAGCTAGTGGTGGATTTCTAGAAAAGAAATAATTCAATACTCAAAATGAAAGTAAGCCGTACTTTTGCCGTACTTGATTGCAAATAATATGTGTGATTGATATAAAGCTGTATCTTATATATTCTTTTTTGCACAAAAAATAACATTTAAGAAACATAAATTATAAATAAGGGCTAATTTCTACAAGAAATCTCTTTCAGCCAACCAATTTAAATGGATGTGTCAAACAAACAGCGGGAAAGGATATATGAAGGAATATACACATGGGTATATATTTGAAACATGGCTTCTTTAACGGCTCTTGTAATTTGAGATAGTATTTAAATAAATCTTAATTTCGAAAATTGCTACTTTAGAACTTGAAAAAGATTTCTGCAAACAAGGCAAAGTAGGAGGAAAGATCAAATCTGAATTCAAGATAAGGTTACAATACATTCATTTGTAATAGTGGGATATAAAAATAAAAAAAATATCAAATAAACTAATATTAAATTATTAACTAAGGTGACTGAATTGAGTAGCTATTCCAATTTATAATTATTCTCAAAATCCATGAGGAAGTTTAAATAATTAATAAATGTATAGCTTTCGTCTGTAAATAATATAAACCTTAGTTGACAAATTAACATTAATGTGTAATGTATCTAAAAGTTATTTTGAATAAGTATTTAAACATTTGCTTGAATTACTAAATTCAGGCCTGAGGTAACTTTCATAAATTATTATAGTAGAGATAATACTAATCAAATAAAATCTAAACTTAAAGGAAAATGTACGCACCTATGGATCGCTATCGTAGGTTGTTCTCCAAACGTATTCAAAATATTTCAAATTTTTTATGGCTAACCCATCTACGTATTCTCGATATAAGAAATCTGTTAAATGTTGTAATTTTTTCTGACTATAAATTAAATTTATTAAAAGTATCCTATATGGCATTTAGCCTAATAACAAAAGTTACACCGTGCATACGGCCATTTTCCCATACCTACTTAACGTAGAATATTAAAACACTCATAAATATGTTAAAAGTTCACGTCGACATGTTGTTATATATGTGTCGCAAACATTATCCTGAGTACTCTTAGTCATACCCTTGATATTATATTCTAAACGAATAAAGCGAATCATTTTTATTATTTCATTAGCTTGTATTAATATTAAGCTTTTACAAAATAGCTTTCTACTTTTGAGTTCTTGTATATCAATATGTTTCGTAATATATGTGTATTGCAATATATGTAATATGACAGGGAAGATAGAGAAAATGTAGTGTCTAGTGTCTAAGATGATGCTGAGTAGTCATAAGATTGATAATTTTGTTCAAATATAAGTCAATCGAATAATTATCATATACTCGTACATATGTACTTAAACAAGTCAGTTTCTCGCTCAAATTGCATCAACTGCAGCATTACAACTGCAAGTAATCTTGTACAATTAACCATAACATATACATACATACATATAACAGGTACTGTGAACGATTTGCTATAGAGCTCATGAAACGAAACCACTGGCAAAGTTCACCGTCGTCAAAGCGATCGGAAGGAAGTTTAGCAAAACGACCACTTGATTTATTTGCATTATATTGCCTTCTCAATATTTAAATGTTCCATTAATACGAAATATCAGAATTTGAGTATTTTATACATAAACATTTATTGGAACTACATAATATAAAAACTACGTAAACGCATAATCACCCACCCATGACTTATTGTTTATACAGTTGTCCTGCATATAAAAGTGAGTAAACGAAAGAAACTTAGTGTTAAGTCACTCTATTTATGTGAGATGAGAGAGTTTTTGAGATGACACTAAAAATCTCTCATTCGGTTAAAATACAAAATTTTAATTTTAATTTGTAATACGACTTTTGTTAAAATCTCGGAACTCTAAAATCGATTTTGGTTAAAATAAGAAAATATTAATTTTAAATGATAATACAATTACTAAATATATCACCGTACTAATAATAATTTCATAGAATCATGGTAATTACTGAGTAAAAGGCTTAAATTAAATCCCAAACCATTTATGTGTGACTCATTAGAATATTTTATTATTAATTATACTGTTCAAGAGGCCCTTTATATGGATTGTATCCATTAGTGTAATAGAAAAATGTAATATTATATACCATAGATATACTATAATATATACCGGTTTTAAAATATTGTAATTAATTAAATAATAATAATAGAATAATTTTAAGGCTTCACAATCTTATACTTCACAATATATAAACAGATAACGGGGAGACAGAGAACGGGGATGGAGAAAGCAGGGATTAAGCAACGGAGTGTCTTAACATTAGGTTCCCACGGTCCCTGCAGTTCCCTCTGCCTATCCTGCCATGTGCGGGATAAAGCGTGAAGCTAAAAAAAATATAAACAGATCATTTATATATGTATATTTTAAGAATATTTTAGTGAACAAACTGTCAATATTCAAAGAGAAGATACCTATTTCATAGTTGCACATCCATGGACGTGGACCTCAATAATCGTTAACAATTTGCATACGTTTATAAACACATGCTACAAAGTCTTGTGCCAAGAATATTAGCACAGATCTCCTTAACAATTTATGCATATATGTACATTGTGTAGATTGAATAAATTTGATTTGAAAAGTATAACTTTGTGCATTGCTTCTTCCTAGTGTAATAAACATTTACCGAATTAATGATGGGAACAAAAATATTATTTGAATTGATTGTGAAATGGTCAGTTGTAAGATTGCTTTATTTTATTTTTATATATTTTTCGCTTATTATATATTATTTGTTTAATTTATTTTTAATATTAATATTCGAAAGGATAAGGAGTTGCGTTTCTCAACATCACGCTTTAGGCGCAAAAGTCAATTATATGTAGCCTATACAATTAAAAATGTCCCTTTATGCCAAGATTATTAATTAGGTAGTATTCTTTTTGCCGCTTTCCGACTACGACGAAACTCTCTTTTATTTGTTGCAAAAATTTTCAGTAAAGATAAACAAAATATTACTTAAATATTGATTAATTTTAAGATGTTAAGTAGAGTAGTTGAATATTAAATATGAAACTTACAGCTATTCTGTTTGATTTTATCATCACTTTTGTCAATAAGAGGTTTTGATTTTATGATATTTTATTATCTGTATTATTCATAATTCGAAAACTGGCAATACAAATATTTTCTTTTAAGTTTCTAACTTATATTGATTAACTAACTGGTTGAAGAAGTTTGTAAAAAATAATTCTATCAAAAAATTGACTAGTCTTTTTATTGCGAGTTTCGAAATGTTCTGAAATAAAATAAAAAGACATAATGCTATTTGATATTTCTGGCTACTCTGTACTATGTAAAGAATTTACAAAAATAACGAATTATCCAGCAAAATTAAGTAATTTCCACTAAATATAAGTAACTTCTGCTAAACGTAAAGCCCAAACGCATTTAGTATGTATATTACATAATGCATACAACACAACTTGACAATAGGTTGAGTGATGTCCGGGAATGTGCTCCAGCATTGCACAAGCGCGCTGTATTCAACATGCAGCAATATGCAGTTTGTCGTTGTCAACACTGTGTGTACCTGAGTTAGTGCTAGGAGGTTATTGCGTCTAAGGTCATATTATTATGAAATTCCCAAATTACTAATTAACTACTTAATAACTCATACATTTAGTAAATATTATTTAAGGAATTTTAGCATTATAGCAGTGATTTTAGAGAATAATATTCTTTTTGACATCATTTGTGTTAAGAAAAAAAGTAACTCTATATGACAAAATAAATAAAAAGCCGTACCGACTTTTTTAGTTAATCGTTTATGTTATATGTTATATATAAAGCGTTTTTCATATAAAAGTACCGTTCTTATGACTATATTTATTAATAATAAAGTAAGCTTTACTTAAACTTTAAGCTTTGCGAGTTTTTCTATGTAAAAAATTAATTAGAATTAAAATAAACTTATTTTCCACTTTGCCCAAGTTATTCTCTATATTACAGAGTCTGTATGAAAATAACTAATGTTTATTCTGCAACAATGTCTTGAAAATAAAATTTAAAAGTACTTTTACTTTTCCGTACTGATTTAAACTTAAATACTAAGTTATAGCCACGAAAGGTTATGCAATTACAAATTATGAATAATTATGAATGACTTGATGATTATACATGATGGCAAATATATGTAAGTATTGGCTAATAAAGTCAATAATTTAATGTATCAACTTTATGTAATTTACCAAAAACATAAATAAAGATATAAAAAGTAAATAAATATATTTTTGTCTAATAAGTTATATTTATAGACAATTGTTCGATGTTAATATAACTATTTATTGGAGTTAAAAATAAATTAACGGTTGAATTGTATGTTACCTGTGATCGAAATGTTAAGAATGCAAAAATAGGCGAAAAAAAAAATTCTTACAAAAGGTGTTAAGTTTTTAAATACGCTACGAATTTCAAAATTTTTAAAAATTACAAACTAATCAAAATTCTTCTTTTGCCGTTACCAACTCGATATTAATTTCGCTGATAAAATTGCCTCCCTCTTGAAGACTACAGATGTTAAAATATTTGTTCCGTTAACGTGCCTACGCGTTTATTAGAACGCCTACAACAGAATTTTATAAATATTTCTTATTTAATTTTGTTACAAATAATTTACAGTCCTATATTTTCAATATAGTTACTATGAACAGCGAAGTGATTGAAAAATACTTTAATTCATATTTATTTTTTTTAAAGTGTTTAGAAAATCAAGTTAAGGCACACATTTATAGAGTAACCAATTTACAATCTGCAATCGGTTTATAAATAAATCTATTGAAAGCATTTTGTACAATGAAATTCCAACAAAATAACTGTTTAATAAAGCTGATGTTTAAAATTTACTTTTCCACGGAGTAAAAACTATATAATAATTATTATTTAACTACCTCTATACATTTTTATAAATTTAAAAATGTATAAAGGTAGGTAGAATATTCCTCACGAATAAAAAACGAACTAACACATTTCTAAAATATTGTTATAAATACTCACCGTCTTTGAAACACATTTGTCAATGCGTAAATCTTTTTTCATATGAAGCTTACTTCCCACCATAAGCATAACTTTCTTTGCATTGACAAAACATATAAAGAGCATATCCTGGCAATGTAGAAACAAGATAAATAAGTGACATATGAAGAGTATTACGATCTGCAATACAAAAAAAATGTTACCATACTGGAATACAAATAAAGGTGTGAAATATATGTATGTATATATGTTTTTAATTATTATATAGTAATTTTTTATAGCTTCACGCTTTATCCTGTACATGGCAAGGTAGAGGGAACTGCAGGAAGGGTACTAAAGGAATCTTATGTTAAGACACCCTGTTGCTTAGTCTCTGCTTTCTGCCTTTTATTAATGCATTGCGTGTTAAGTGGCGGAACTCAACGCCGCACTTTGCCTAGTTGCAAGAGCGAAGAAAATAGAAATAGAAAAATGCATCTTTTCCTAGTGGGAATCGAACCCACAAATCGTAGCGCGTACGCGTTTACAGGCAGACGCTACGCCCCTGCGTTAAAAATTAAAATATGGACTATTAAATGATCTTTATTCACTTTTGCCATAATACGTTTGTCTTAATATATTATTAACTTACGACTAGTGATTCCTAATCAGTTGTGAATTTCAAAACATCTATATAGTTAAAAAAATCACTCTCTCACACATTATAATTAATCTCAGTATAATTTATCCAAGCATACATGTAAATACGTACAAAATCAGTGTTCGGTTTAAGTATCCAAGGAATTGTTGGTCAAAGGCTTCCTACACAGTAGTCACTTAGTCGGACATTTTGTAAATTTCTAAATAATCAATTGTAAATTTTCGCTGTCGTACGTTTTTCGCAACTGTAAATATTGTAAAAATCTCACTTTCTCACACAAAACTTCTCTTTTTTAGTAGCTACATTGCCCTGAATCTCATCTTAAGTAGCCTCGAATCGAATTCCTCACTCTTTATTATATATTTCTACAAATAAGTATATTTTCTCCTTTATTACATTAACGTGGTTATATAAATATATTAACATATATAAGTATAAAGTTGTCCATCACTGACATCATTCTACATACTAACTAAGGTATACGTATCTGTCAATCACGCACAGCTGGAAGTACTTGTAAAAGGCTGAAATATGGCATGGAGGTTTCTACTTGCCGTCTTACGTTTACGCAGACGAATGTAGAATAATAGTAATACATCGATATAATAATAGTAATACGACGAATAATTTACGATTTTGCTTAAATCATTTTGCTAATAAATGTAACAACTGCAGTAGCTTGTTAAGTAACATTATTAGTGCGTATTATATGTAATTGTATTCAAAAGTTATTCACTAGGTAGCAACGATAATATCAAAGTCGAAAATCACATCCACCTGCTTGGATTTAAAACTTTTAATCCGAGTTTCGACTTTTTCACGAATTTGTTGGAGCATGAAAGGATGCTCATTCATCGCCTGCGGAAAATCTGCTCGGACTACCTGGTAATGTTGAAATTTTAATGAATTATGTGCTTTTGTGATTGCTAAACGTTTTCTATTTCCATTCAAAAGGAAGGGGATTGATGAAATAAACTTATATAACCCCCTAACGAGCACAACTTTTTATGTTTATTTTAAAAAAAAAATTCATAAGGAGAATATTATAATAAATATGTAATATAATATATAATCAACGTCGTTTTAACATTATACGCCTGAGATAATACTTTGTTCAATAATATCATATGTACTATATATTGTATATATAGAAATTATTATTATATTATATTGTTTTTGTCCTTTTAAATAGTATGAAAAATGAACCTGAAGCACTTTGTAGGTAGCAGCTTAACTATAGTTTTGGAAGTTATTGAAGAAAAAAATAATATTTCTTTTAAAACCTGACACAATGATTACGTTTCCTATTACGCGATCATTTAGAAAATAAAATGCTTCCGTCATATTTATAGCACAAAGTGTCGAAAAGTACATAAAAAGTTTTACCTACTTATAAAAATTGGCCCCAAAGTCAAAACTTCACTTATAAGTTGTGAGGAACGAAAGCAAAAGACTTCTAACAAAGTAGATGTTATATAAATGTGAAAAATAAGCTTACAATGTTCAAAAAGTTTCAGTTACGCTAAGGCTCTTAGAGCTATTTATACATTAAACATGTTAAGTAGTACTTAGACGTCTTGAGACCGGTGTTGTTCAGTGAGACAGCCTCTGTCAGTAAACGCCAGTTATGGATTTGATCAGCTCTTGAAGGCTTATTTGTTTTAAATATTTTCATTATATCACTTTTTGGTGAAGTATATTGCTGAAGTGAGTTCAACCCTCACACGATAAATCAAATAACTATATGTTTTGAGAAAAAAATAATTATGTATTATATTCTTGTTATGTTTTATTTATAAATCGCACTCATTGGATTTTGGTAGAAATTTTGAACCACCTTGAAACCTAATCTAACCATTATAAGTAAATATCAAAAGTCCCCTTAGACCACGTGATCTGGAAAATTTTTCAAGGTCAAAGTTCAACATCATCGGTTTCTTTGAAATTTATCATGAATAAAAAGTTTCGAAATTGAAGGTTTTTTAATTCTAAGAACACTTCATTTTTTGAACATTGAACATTCAACATGTTTCTCAGACATGACGATTCTAAGACTTAATAAGACCTTAAATGAAATAAAACAAAGTCACTTCCCAGCGACGTACGCGTAAATATTACAATAAGCATGAAGAGGAAATTTGAAAGCAAAAATTATCCAGATTTACTTTTAACTACATACCTGTGTACTATATAGGGTTTAAAATGTCTGGATGAATACAATTTATAATATATTATTTATATCGTGCAAATGTAGCTTGTCATGTTTCTATTGCGAAAGTAATTCTCTTGCATAGCAACTGGATGAATGAATGAACTTGTAGTGGCATTTTATTAGTACAGAATAGCTTCAATATAATAAATTATATTGATATATATTTTTATATTGAATTCCAGATTTTAAACATTTTACTCGGTAAAGCTGTCGATTCCTATAAATTTTCACTTTAATTGATGAGAAAAGATGTACACTTCATGCAATTGCACTTAACGGTCATTAGATAACATCAAAGCCTTATAAAATGATTCAGAAATAAAAATAAATTTATATTTTTTACACAATTCTGGCATTCTTGCAATTAAAAACATGTTAGGATTTTTCTTTCATATTCCATAACGTTTGTTTATAAAGCTGTATCAAGTTATACCAGCAGAGGCGGCGCTCGGCGAAATTTTAGAAAATTTATTTATTACACGGGTCAACACGAATTTTGAGTCTGAGTTCTGTACCTCTGATTTTGATTACTTATGCCTAACTAATTAATGAAAAAATATTTTTATCTAATAAAGTTTGCTTTTTGTTTGTAGTTAAAATTAAGTTTGTTTGTAGTTACTAAGACGAAATTTTAATTTTTATGAAAAAGCTCTATTTTTTAATTTAAATTATACTTAAATGGAAAACAGTTTTCAATTCACATATTTTTACTGACTTTAATTATACAAGACGGCATAAATAAACCCACAAATACAAAAAAGAATATAAAAAAGATCTTTAAAAATGCACAGATTTGGTATTTCTTCTGTGTAAGTTGGAACTTTCTCGTATGAGCCCCCAAATGTAGTCACTCATCATATTTTCATTATATTGTCTTTAAATTTATCCAAATGAGCATGTAGCATGTGGACTTTCAAAGACATACTGCAACCCATAACTTGGAAGTTGTGAAGCATATCAGTAATAAGCTCCGTGTAATTCTCTGCCTTTCTGTTACCAAGAAAGCCATGAATCACTGCTTTAAGTCTGAGCCGCGCTTGTCTTTCGTGGCTACTGACGAGCTGTAGGAATTGTTCACTGGCCATTATTTTGTTTGTTTGTGGACCGATGAAAATACGAGCTTTAATTTTGCCTCTGACAATTTCGGGCAAAATGATTTTAAATATTGACAGAGAGTCTTGACGCAGAGCCTTAAGGAACTGCTTCATCAAACCTGTGCAATGGAGGCATTAAAATATAATCGGGTTTCACAATTGGTTCAATTTTGACATTATGTTGTCCTATTTGAAACTCACTCCGTTGTGTCCATGAGTGCTGCTGGTAGTGAAGTGCATCGGCTCTACTGTCCCATAAGTAAATGTAACACGGATATATAGTGTACCCCGCCTTGCATTACCATCAGAAATCCAACCATTTTGAAATCACGTTTTGGAAGACATTTTAAGCCTCACAACACAAAATATGTTATTCAAAGTATAGTATACGTTTGCAAAGTGCGCGCGCACACTGCCGTGGACAGTTTGTCACTCCTGCCTTACTCCTACAGCGCCCCCTACCCCGCTCCTGGATCTTATAGGCAAAGACTCCTAAAAAAACTGCTAAAACACTATAATATTCGTTTTACATTGTTTAAAGCAAATTTTATTTATTATAAATAGAGTTTCTGCTTTTATTTCGATGTATACGATCAGAAAACATTCACTAAATAACAGACTCAAAGAAAAAAAAATTTTTGTTGACTTGTGTTATATGATGATACTATTAAGGAACTTGTAAAAGTTCACTTTAGGAAAACAACTATTATTATTACTAAATTGAAATGTTCATACAAATATAAGAATGTTGTTAGTGTTTTGATAATTAAATGAAATATTTATACAAATAAGTATTATTTCTATAGCAAAAATAATATTTTCAAGTATAACATTTAAAATTGACTTACTTTTAATATCTTGTAACTTACATGTCTTCCCACGTGAGACCTCCAATAAAACGGTAACATGCAAACATACCCAAAGATCATTAAGTTCCTCTCTCGGGAATGCTGAAAAGCTTTTTCTTATTGATATAAATCGTAATAAAAGATAAAAATAGGTATAACGTTATTATAAAATATATTAAAGATTGTTTGCCCTTAAAATATGTATTCGATTTTAATGTACATTGAGCCGATAGAAAGTGATCATAAGTTAAGCTAAGAGGCAAAATTAAAAATTGCAGTTTTTCTACCCTCCATTTTTTCTTTGCATTGTCTAAAAATTAAACATATTAATATAAATATATAATAAAATATAATATAAAACATAAACAGATCATTTATATATGTTTTACGAATATTTTAGTCAACAAACAGTCACTATTCAAAGTGACTTTACCTACATATTACATTGTTGTACATATATATGGGACCTCAATAATCGTTAAAAATTTGCATACGTTTATAAACATATGCTACAAAATCATGTGCCAAGAATTTTAACATAGAATCTACACAATTTTCTATGCATATATCATATATATCATATATGGTTTAAAAAAATGATTATTTCACTTGAAGAGGATGACTTTGTTCACTGCTTTCTTTGTGTCATAAAGTTATGCTGAATGCCTGGACGGAACAAAAATAATAGCACTTAACACTGAATCTGATATGGTCTATTTTTTATGACTTTTCGCTTAAAGTCTTATGAAGAATTCAATAATTTTCATCACATATAACAAATATTCTACGGCTAGTTAATTATAGATAATGGGTATTTAATATCCTTCTAACTTTTAACGTTATTATTAAAATATTTAAAATTATTTTAATTTACTTCATAAATAATGTTACTTACAGCAATATCATAAGGTGCGATCAACACGTAATATATAGCCGTTGTAAATCTTACGCTGCACCGAAATTCTAAGAATAGCCCATGTGGAGTTATGCAGCCGGAAAAAAGGAAAGAGTGTCTTATGTACCTTTTTTTACTGTTAACATATTATTGAAAGAGAATTTAGTTTTTAACAAAGGTATTATAACCTTATATATAATATCAAATGAAAATCGTTTTAACTATAGAAACCACATCTTTATTTATTTCTCCTCGAAGTGATTGTAATCTAATAAAGTTATTTTAAACCGTAAAGGTAGTGTTTCAAAATGTTCACTATTTGAATATAATTTAGATTTATAGACGCGACAGTCTAAGCATTTTTATGTAAATTGTGAGACTGGAATATGAACAGGCATCATCAGTAGGGCAAGGCAGGCATCAATGTCAGACATTGTTACTATAATCTTACATATCACATTTTTATGAATACGAGTACTTCTAACGTCCACGTAACGTCCTTATATTTATATTAGTGAAGTATATATACTATTTTATTAACAGTCAAACACTTCAACCCTTATATTCGAATGAGAGTTATATATTAAATTTAACGTTTGTGGAACTTAAAGTTTAGTAAAGCAAAGCTAACCACTGAACGCAAAAGAACTTTTTCATTCGAGCTTTGATTTTGCCGCTTACGTGGTTTACCGAGAGGAAGGAGAATAGCTTTCACATCGATCCCTATTACAAAATTTATTAAGGATAATTTTAATATATGTGAGTAAAATAGCTTATAAGTAAATGGCATATAAGCCTTCATTAGTACTCAGGTGGTATCTGACTGTGAACGCGATGGTTGATGGTTTAACTTCAAGGGTTCCCATGTGTAGCAAAGAGTTATATTCGATTGGATCCAAAATATGGCTATAAGTGCCACTAAAACCCTCAAAATCTTGACACTATGACCTACCTTGATATATGGGTGATTCATCTTATCTTTAAAATATAAAATAAGTATTCTAAATAAAGAAATATTACTTATGTTATTACCAACAACAAGTCATCGGATCCATGCGACACATCAGATGTACCGCTGCCAGTAAAAACAGATGTTCCAAATGAAAACGAAGTTGTTACCGGATCCTCGTGTTGTCAGCTATTACGAAAACTTCGTTTCCCAGTAAATTAGCTGTCCTATCCACAAACTCTAAATTTATAATTAAAACATGATGTGACTGCTATATATGTATATATGTATTTATATTTAAATTTGTAATGTTATAAAAAATTTAAGTATCGGATGAGCTTTCGATTATCTGAACTAAGCACACGATCACAACCGTACTCGTACCGAAAAAATAATATCAACCTTTTAACGGAACTTTCTTTATATTACTGGCTTATTGAATATATTAGTATAAGATGTATAGTAATAAAAAATAATAAAGAAGATCATCGTGGCGCAGAGGCATAATGTTATAGTGTTTATAAACGCGAACCTTCGCGTTTATAAACAGACCTTTAACAAACCTTTGTGGATTCGATTTCCATTTGGAAAGAATGAATACTTTTTCATGCTGACAATAAGACAAAACGCGGTGCTGACTTTTGCCACATAGCAAGCCTCGAAAGGTGGAAAATAGAGAACGATGTGTTAACTCCAGGTTCCCTCTCTACCTAATACTATGTTATGTGCAGGATGCAGTGTGAAGCTAAAAAAAGGTGTAATAAATAAATTGGCTTTTTCTCGCAGAGATACGTAATTGTATAAAAAATTATATAAAATTATTACATTGTAATATAAATTATTTCTCGACAAGGCCATTTGGACAAGTCATAATATATAAATATATATCCAGACCAATAGCAAAATATTAGAAGTAATATACAATATTTTGCTATGCATAATAACTGAAAATTTAGGAACGCTTAAACGTTTTGCATTGCATAATTTTGTACTAAACTATATTTTAAACCGTATATGCTATCGGGGTTAAAATGTACTGATAAAAGGCACTATTATAATTCCATGAGTAATTTTTATATGCATACAAACTTACGTCGGCTACTTTACTCTCAAACTTTAAGATTTCTTTTCTTAAGATAGTAAAACTTAAACGTGTGAAAATGGCCAAAATCATTGATAACGTACTTAATATCAAATATGTACTTTAAACGTATAAACAAATGATAAATAATAAATTAAAGTTCCTCTGCCATTTATTCATATACTCCCAACTGTGCCATACTAGTAAAATTACAAGATAGCTATTTGCGAAACTGATTCGTTAATGTTATGATTTTTAAAGTGTTAATCCACACTGAGAATGGAAAAATACCTAGAGAAAGCGTATACGTAACTTTAACGTAAACGTAACCGATTTGCTGCTGGGGACTAAAGTATCAGTAAATATATAAATGGGAAAAACTGAGAGAACGTCTAAATAAAAGCCACTTGTAGCAATTTTTTCCTCGACTATGTCGCGCACTGTTTCTTTTCTGACATTCTGCAATTTAAATGAACCTCTATACCGATACTGTGTTATAGAATTATTTGCATATTAAAAAGAAATGAAATTGAAAAGATAATTTAATGCAACTGTTGCGTGATATTATACTCGTTTTAATATTATGATGTCAGTTGGAAAATGGCTAATTATCAGACAACTTACTTACCAATAGATACTAAGTAACATGTACATTCGGATAAGCGTAACATAAAATATATATACATAATGTAAATAAATTTATTTATTGTCCGTTATACTGATTTAAGAAAACGAATAGTGAAATGTATTTTGATATGATACTTTTTATGTCTCATTGTAAATAAATTTATGAAGAAAGTGGGCTACAGTGTTCTTTTACTTTAACCTGCGACCTATAAAGCCAAATTTTTTTAAACATCGAAAAAAGATAGAAAAAAGTAACGGCCTTATTCATAAAAAGTTATAGCACGCTTAAAGACTCGATAGTACAGTTGTCAAAAAACGTTATTCATAACAGCATTTTAGTGCCAATCAGTTCTATAAACCTATCATAAAGTTATAGAACCGAGAACCCTACTATAAGAGTGTTTTAACGTAAAAAGATGGCCGATTCATATAACAGCTGATTATAGCTCATACTAATATGAGCATTGATATGACGTCGTCGAGTCACTTGTCATCAAGAGTGTCAATTTCAGTTTCGTAAACAAAACAATATAACTATTGACATTTTGTTCGATATTTATTAACTATATTTAGTTATTAACAAGTTTATTAATAATAAATTCTACATAAGAAAGGTGCACAGAACATAGGTAATACTTGTCCACGTCTAAACAATTTTCAATTCTTTGTCGTTTTACTTCTTTTGACTTTATTTTTTAAAAATTAAGTAAGTTTATAAACTAAAATAAAATAAAAATTCGTGTTTTTGTGATAACAACGACGTAAATGAAGCCGGTAAATGTCAAGCCAGATCCAATAATATATTTTTGTACGTAATATTATCTGTGGTCATACTATGTCAATGCGTTTGTCACTTATCATCTGTGGATTTACTGGTATTTTCGGCAACAAGTCGACCGACTTCAGTATAGTGGCAACATTGTGAACGTATAAATCAAATTAGTGACACTTTAGTTATAGAAGGCTTATAGAGCGTTTATGAATATAAACATTTATCGAACGTTCTATAAGCCTAAAGAGTGTGTTAACTAAAGTATGCTTAAAACGTTTTATAAGACTTTTTTATGAATAAGGCCGTAAATATTTATTTCTATATGTAACGTTATGTAACTAGTTTATGTTATATAAATAGAAATGCACCAGGCTATTACTGCTTACTTAAAGTAATACAATGTTATTCAATGTAACGAGATACCAGCTTTACTTTTCAAAGAAGTACATTATACCAGTTCACTAAAATTAATGCTAGCCATTAGCAAGTAGCAAGTATGTAGGTTTAAAATAAAATTGACTGTAATTTATAAACTTTAATTATTTTTAATTTATTAAATAAATAATAAACTTTAATTATTTTTAATTAATATTAATTTATTTTTACTAATATTAGTTATCAATAAAATTATATCTACATCCTTCATCAGAATTGAATTCAGTACTTCGTAAAACATGTGTGAATCATTAGCAAATGTGGAATCTTCTTCCAAATGATTTTTAAATAACTTCATTTACCTGTATCGTCTCCTAAGTAGTTTCTCGTAGCGCAAATCGGCTTATTCATATTTTATTATATTTTTCTAAAAATAAATATAATTTACAGGCATTACGTCGTGGTTATACCAGTATGTATATGTATAGTGCTCCATCTCTGACATCAATAACTGACTCACGTTATATCTATCTGTCAGTCACGCACAGTTGAAGCTATAGAGCGTAAAGAAAGCTAAAATTCGGCATATAGGACTTGCCATATAATAGTCACTTAGACAAATGTAGAATAATGGTAATCCTACAAAGGTTTGTTTAGACCATTTATACTAACAAATTTACACGAAAGAAATGTAACAATTTAAATAGCTCGTTAAGAAACATTATTAGAGTTTATTTTACACAACTGTGTTCAAAAGTTATCAGCTGAAAGGAATACAATTTGATTATATTAATGTCAGAAATCACATCCACCTGCTTGGATCCACTTTTAATCCGAGTTTCGACTTTTTCTCGAAATTGTTGGACCATGAAAGGGTTCTCATTCATCGCCCGCAGAACATCTGTGCGTCGTAATACCTACAAAAGTAATATTGATATTTTAATGAATGATATACTTTTGTGATTACTATATAAGGATATCTAAGCGGTATCTATTTGCATTAAAAAGAAAAGAGATTAATGAAATATATTTACATAATACCCTAATAAGAACCACTTGTTATGTTTATTTTACAAGATGTTTTCATAAGAAGTACAAAATCTGTGTTACAATAACACGTATACCAGGAAATACCTATATATAATCAAGATAATCTATATATTTTACATTTGAGATAAAACTATGTCAAATAATATATCATACTATAAACAGAATATATAAAAACTATGTTATATTAAATTTGTTCCTAGGCAGGTTGGCAGCTTTAGATGTAACTTTAGAAGTATAATAAAACAAATTTATTATATCTCCAAAAAACCTGAAACAATAAATACGCTTTCTATCATTTTTAAAATAAAATGCTTTCTTCACATTTATAGCACAAAACACTAAATAATATTTTACATGAAAAATTTTACTCACTTATCAATATTGGCCCTAAAGTTAAAACTTAATTTACAAGCTGTAAGGAACGAAAGCGGAAGAATTCTAACAAAGAAGACATTATATAAATATAAAAAATAAGCTTTCGATGTACAAAAAAATAGGGTTAGGTTACAGCTCTTAGAGTTATTTTTACATTAAACATGTTAAGTAGTACTTAGAGGTCTTGAGACCGTCGTTGTTCGATGAGACATCATCTGTCAGTAAACGCCAGTTACGGATTCAATCTGCACTTGAAGGTTTATTATGTTTTAAATATTTTTATTTAATCACTTTATTGAAATAAAATGCGGCGGTGAGCTAACCCTTAACACTTGATAAATTAAAAACTTTAACAAGGTTTGAAAAAAAGGTCTTATTTGTCAATAAAAGATTAGGAGCCAAGAGAGATACACACTTTTTACCGTTCTTGTTGTATCAGTTTTAGTTAACAAAAATCGCACTGATTTGATATTTGGTAGAAGCCTTAAACAACTTTGAACTGTAACCTAACTATTACAAGTAAATCACTTTCCTGAAAAAATATTCGAAATGTAAGTTTCGGTATCGGATTCCTTGATTTTTCTTTTCAACAATAGATTAATATCATAATTGTCATACAAAATACTATGCTTTTTTTGTAATAACCACTTTTTCTGACACAATGATTTTAAGAACCCTGCGATGTACGTGTAGATATTGTCGACTTATATTATGTACGTAACTTATATTAAGTACGTATATAATTTTTTGATCATATTTTATAGTTATTACTTACACATCCTTCTTTAAAAGCAATTATGGGAATCTCGTCATTTCTTCTTTATGCGACAGCGTTTCTAGGAAATCACGCTTAACAAATATCATGCCATTTTTAACCATATACTGGTACCATAAAATATTGCACTAGTCAATATTATATTGACAGGTTAGGTAAAGCTTGTGTCTTATGTATAACGATATGTGATGCATATATGATTTACATAAATAGTAAAAAGGTAATTATTATATATACCGCAATATGGATTGACGATTTTAAAAGGCTTTTTTTACGCCGGAAAGGCTACATACATATATCAAGCATTCAATAAGAGTAGCTAATTCATTCATTCAATGACTAATTCATTCATTCATTCATTCATTCATTCATTCATACAACAGTATAATTTGTAAATTTATCATTGTATAAGATGTTTGTACTACAATTCGTTCTGACACATTGACAACAATTGTTTGAAAATTATGAATTGTAATAGTAGGTATTGAACTACAGGATATTTTTTTACATTTGGACAATTTTTTTGCTTCGTTGAAAACTTTATCGTAATAATTTTATTAAATAAGGATGATTCAGTCACATAAAATATAGGTCTATCATCATATATCTATCTATTTACTATGTAGAGTTTAAAATGTCTAAATAAATAGAATCATTAATATATAATACGTATTTATCCTACTGGAATCACATGTATCAATTACACAGCTGACTTTAATACACGCCCTGTGTGTAAGCACTCCTTGAATAAGCCTAACTATTACATCAGGTTTAATAAACTTCATATACTCGCTAGGGAAAATAAATATATTCCTAGAATGATCCGCGAGGCTATTGAAATACAAAAACATCCTAATTTCAATAGAGAAGACGGTTGGAAGCTTTCTACCACTTGGGATCCACTTATAAAAATTTTAAAATCCCAAACACACCACACCAGAGGGCAGGATACAGTCAGCTCATTCTGCAGGAATCCAGGGCAGTACGCGAGGCAACTCAGGAACCGGTAGTTTGATATAATAATTATATCAAATGACAGACGAATACTACCTCAGTCCACCCGTGACCACGGACTACTGCAAAGTGTTCGAAACGTCGAGTTTCACAAAAAATGTTAATATACGCGATAAATCCGTTAAAATTGTTTTATTTAAATTTATAAAAATCGCGAAAATCAAAGAACTTATTAGTAACCGTCTATTGCAAATGTAGCATGTGCGTGTGCGAGTGTAGTCCTCTTGCATAACAATTAGATGAACTTAATCATATAGAGTATATTCTATTATAAATCGATAATAACAAAAAAATAATAAAGAATAGCTTTAATTATATAAATGTATTTTTTATGTTGCATTTAGTAATTAAACCTTTATACTTGGTAAAGCTGTCGATTGCTATAAATTTTCACTTCAATTAGTGAGAAAAGATGTACACTTCATGCAATTGCACTTAACGGTCATTAGATAACGGTAACGTAAAGCTTTATAAAATTATTGAGACATAAAAATAAATTTATAGAAGTATTATACATTTCTGGCATCCAATACAATAATTTTATTGTCATTTAAAACCTTTTTAGTCAACGTACAAATCATATAAAAACATTTATAATATCTAATGTTGTAGATACGTAACAAATCGCAGACTACTATCCTGTAAATAATGGTATTAAAAACATTTATTTCTGAAAGAAATTAAAATTTAAGACATCTCAGAATGGGTGTATTTGTGTCGAATTACTAATAACCCTGTATATATTATTAAGAAATATAGAATACGAGGGTCAAACTGAAAGTTCTTAGAAAATCAAAAACTAAGCATTCTAGCAAGTTATTAGTTTTATTATAACTTTTCAAAATAGCGTCCATTTACATCAATACATCGCTGCATTCGATGGAATCATTGAGAAAAGCACCTTGCCCACTCGGCCTTAGGGGTCTCTTCAACGGCGTTTTGAAACGCAGCCACTGCTTCTTCGGCGTCCATAAAATGTTTTCCTCGAAGTTTTTCTTTTATTTTCGGGAATAAATAAAAATCGCAGGGTGCGACGTCGGGTTTATACGGCAGGTGACCCAGTAATTCCACGTCTAACGTCGCCAAATAGTCGATCGTTTGCCTGGCGGTGTGCGACGAGGCATTGTCGTGATGAAGGAGGATCCTGCTGCGAGGTCGTTTCTCTCGAACTTTTTCCAAGACAAGTGGCAAACAGTTGTTAGTGTACCACTCTGCATTAACCATTTTCTGATCCTCTAAGACAACTGTCTCGTAATGACCTGTCTTTCCGAAGAACGAGGCCACCATCTTTTATCCAACACTTCGACCTCTCTTCACTTTAGTTGGCAACTCTTCGGAAGGAAACACCCACTGAGCAGACTGTCTTTTGGTTTCCGGATCATAACAGTAAATCCAGCTTTCTTCACCCGTTAGTATGTCGAACACAGCATTTGAGACACCTCCGTTAAATTTTTGGATCATTTCTCGGCACCAATCAACACGGCGGAGTTTTTGAGCCTCGGTCAAATTATGCTGTATCCAGCGGGCACAAAGCTTCCTGACCGCTAAATGTTCATGGAGGATTTTGTGCACTTGACTCATACCTATGCCTAGACTTGTCCGAATCTGCTGATAGGTCACTCTTTTGTCAGTCTCTATCATACGCCGCACAACACTGATATTATCTTCAGTCGTCGCTGTAGAAGGCCGTCCCTCACGCAAATCATCGGTGAGATTAGTTCGACCACGTTTGAATTCATTAAACCAGTTGTAAACTGTGGCACGAGATGGGGCTTCATCGTGAAAAGCCAATCGAAGTCTATCATAACTTTCTTGTTGACTTATATGACATCGAAAGTCATAAAAATCATTGCACGAAAATTTTCTCGGCTTAAATTCATTCTGACGTGCACAGACAATTTTCAATTTGCCGCCAAATCGTAAAACAAATGACAAATGAATGAAATGTATACTCAATATTATTGGTAAAGAGTTCTATTTTCAAAATTTAAACTTATTTTTTTAATATAATGCTTTTAAGGTGCCAGTTCTAAAAACTTTCAGTTTGACCCTCGTAAATATAAATATCGGGTAATCTTTGAAATAACTGAGTTGATTTTGATGAAACTTTCACTGATCATAAATGCTGAAAATTAATTCTTAAAATAAGCTTGTAGCCAGAAACAGATATCCAGACTGACAAAAATAAAAAAAAATGGTATATGTACCGTATATACATATGTCTACATCCATGTAATAAAAAGCATGTACGCCTATTATATTATTAATCTTATTTTGACGTTAACGCAAACACTTCAATTTTAACCCTAGAAAGATAATCATATTGTATTGTACAGAAAAGATACTTATGCGTAAAATTTACGCATGCGTTTTAATTAGTTTTAGGTAGAGACTTATTAGTTTATTTATATTAATCTTATGATATTATATATTACCATATATATGAGAATAATTAGTAATGTAGATAATTTCTTCATAATAATTTATTCATAAAAAACAATAACTTCAAATTTCCGTTATGAATAAACATATTTTTTTAACATTTACTCTTTCATAAAAAAAAACTATTTTTTTACTATAATAATAAGTCTTTTTAGAGCAAAATCAACAATTAGCATATTTGAACTATATACTAGGAACATAAAGTTATATAAAAATCAGTTACAAACAGCTTTAGCACATATCAACATTATGCTCACGACATAGAATTTTTTTACATTTTTTGCAAAACGCATTTACCTTTCGTCTTTTTTTAGAGGGGCAGAAACTGCAGTAAATACGATTTTTCACCACAGGCTCATCGGTTTGCTCTTTTGATGTACCAGGTTCTTGATCTATCAACATATTGGAGATATTATCTCGCAAATATCTTTTCAACGTAAGGTTCCTAAACATGTACGCAAAAACGAAGTAGACAGACCTAAGTTGAGATTTTCATAAAGTTTTTATGACTTAGAGGCTTTTCTCCTTTGCCATTATCATTGTGATATTGACCAACAATGTCTATTTCTCCCTCTAATAATACTCTGTCGCAAGGCCAGTCCTACGGGAGGCCGATATGGAGCCTGGTTGTTCAGTACTGCTTTGCTCGTCTAGTAATATACTTTCAATTGGCGTTGGCTCGTCTTCTTGTACCTCTGTTGTAAAGGCTTCTTCTGTTTCACTCTGTACGTCGTCTTCAC
The DNA here is from genome assembly GCA_037178615.1 of Dione vanillae. Lineage (NCBI taxonomy): Eukaryota > Metazoa > Arthropoda > Insecta > Lepidoptera > Nymphalidae > Dione > Dione vanillae. The sequence goes on from JAZFAU010000085.1 coordinate 561,334, forward strand.
TTTTGTAGTCCGCTACCTCACTGTCGGTATTCTCACAGGGAAGCTCGTCGTCGTTCTGCATAAGATCAGCCAGGATATGGTCTTCTTCCATGCTTCTACTTCCCATAATTATATAGTTTTGTTTCAATATCTTAAAAAATACAAATAATACAATATAGGATACGATATAAAGTCATAATAAGACAGATAATCATGCGTCATTTTGACTCACGCGGTCGTTATATTTCAAAATCGGTGACACTTACCTCGTTGACACGCATGCCACACGGCAGCTTCGAGCCACGAATGAGATGTCCTAAGCTCACGGCTATAGATTCGCGCTATTTCGAAAAGGAGGGCTATATTTCGAAAACGCATGCGTAAAATTTACGCAGACTATCTTTCTAGGGTTAAGTAAAGTAGTAATATTATAAGTATAGAAGTATAGATTATAGACCTATTACAAATAAATACAAGATAAATTTAATTCAATTAATTTCAGAAAGACTATGTGTTTAATAATTACGGAAAGAAAATTGTTTTAACACTAATGATGTGAATTCCAAGACGAGCGACAACCTATTTAGATTTTATTTGTAAATGTCATGTTATCGTTCTCGTTGGCTTTGTTGTAACAATATTAAATATTTCTAAAAGTTTGTATAAAAAACAAATAAAGGTTAAGTATATATGGCGCTCATTGAACTATAAATTTATGTTAATAGATATTTTCAAATCAAATTAATCAAGTATGAGACCATCGTGAATTCAAATAAAAAACGGAGAACGAAGTCCCCTTGACATTAGGTTTTTTCTGTCAGTATAATTATATTATGTTTATATATAATTTATATTGCAAATATTATGTTCAACATATAATTGTTAACTTTGGTGAAAGTCTGAATGTAGGTGGAAACGAAAAATAAATCTTTTACTGTGAAAATATTTTTGAAAAGATGAGAAACCAAAAAATTATATTAATTTAAAAATAAATATAAGCACAATAATAATGTTTATATATAAAAATATTATTTATTAAATATAAAAAAAATGTAAAGATTATAATAATAAATATTAATTCTATATATTATGTATTAATATTAATATAATCAATATTTGTGATAACAACATATAGTATAAGTTACAAAAGGGTACCAAGTGTCTGTAAAGTCAATTATATATAATATTTAAGTAAAAAAAATATAAACAAAATATATAACAGTGTTACCAACCTCACGTGAATAAATTTAAATTACAGTGAATTTAGAATCTTATAGGCCATGCATTTATTATATAAGTAAGAGATGATATAATGAAAAAAATATTTTCTATAATTATAATAATAAATATAATATATATTGAAAAATTATAGAAAATGCTAGGAAGCATAAGTCAACCGTCTTTAGGAACTTATACTGAGTAAGTTTTATTAAATTATAATGTAACACTTTTGCTGTTAATATTTTAGACAAGATACGTAGTTAGTCTATAAGAAAATAGTTATATTATATACTGTATTATTTTAAGTAATAAATTTTTATTTCAGCACTTTAACCACAATAACTACTGGACCGACCAGTCGTATAAATGTAGCGATCAAAAAAACCGTTCCAAATTTTAAGGGTAAATTTTTCTTTGAGAAAAGACTTGGTAGTATCAGTCGGCGAGTTATCGTGGCTCCTTGGAATATCTGGTGGCAGGTGACATATTCAATAAAAATTTTAAATATAAATTAAATGCGTTTATAATTAATAAAAAAACAACTACTTTATTTTGGCGAATTAATTTTAACTATAAAATTACGTAATGATATAAACAAAAATAAACTATATATGATAATTTCTTTTCCTTTCAGAGTTGGATCTTGTTACTGATACTTTATGAGTATATAGTGCATCTGCTAGTTGCATACTACCTGCGTCAATCGTACTTCTTATTGAACATGAGTATAACCATTTGTGAAATATTTTTCTTCATCGATGTTTTCATACATTTACTACATAGATTTTGGCCAATTTTGAGGTTATATGTACGTTTGTACAAAAGAAATTATATTTTCTTGATATACGATGTCATCACTTTGTTACCTCTGGGCATTATATGTAAGTATGTGCACATATTACTACGCAACTAAAATATATAGAGATTTTTATTACCATATTACACTTGTTTTTTTTAATTTTAGATCACTTTGAAGATGATAGTCATGGAAATGTAATATTGATAGGAAGATGGTTGGGTATTGGGCGAATTTACAGAGTGTTAGTTTATTTTTATGAGATCAACGAAAAGGTGAAATCTTATTTGCATAAGTAAAAATATATTCGATATATATGTTTAAGTACACTTGAAATTAATAACTCTTAAATAGTTTATCAATACCAAAAATAGGACATAATATAATAAATAGGAAATAAACAATATTGAGTAACTCAAATAATCATTATATTTTAGATGCGTAACACTCGCAAAAGGCTTTATGTCATGGAGCACATAGTGTTGGTGTTATTGGCGTTGCATATGACCACTTGCGTGTGGTATTCCTTGAATCATTCTATGATGGACGTCAAAGAGTATTATTTGGCTTCTTTAAATAAAATGAATAAGAAAATCGTATTTGACAAGTAATATGATTTTCTATCTACTCTAACGATTCTGCCTTCAATTGCTAAAAAGTTCTAAATACGTATCATATTTCGGCTCTAACATTTATAGTTGCCACAGTCAAATTGTAGAAAATTACTAAAGCATTTATACTATGTTTGCATAATGAATAATATTTATCTAAATATAAATATAAATATAAATATTTTTTCAGTTACTTATCCTGTTGGTACTATAGTGCTGGTCGCTTATTCAATTGCATCTTCGGAGACTGCTTTCCTCTTGTAAATATACATTTTGCTTATTCTAAATAACTTCCTCACTAGACAACTAGTGTCATATCAATAAAATTTGATATTTTATTACAATAAATATACTTTTAAAACTTCATAGAAATATAAAATATTATATAAATATATTATATTAAAAAATCAAATTTATTCGAGATGTTTTTGGTATAGATATCTGTTATTACGGTTTATATCAATGAGAAAAAGCTTTTCAGCATTCCCGAGAGAAATGGCTGACATCTTTCCTAATGATCTTTGGGTATGTTTGCATGCGTTACCGTTTTATTGGAGGTCTCACGTGGGAGCTGGTTTTGGAAAGTAATCGATGGTCCACATTTGTTGAACAGGCAAGTGTACACAAGTATAATTGAATATCACTTTTTATGTAAATTAGAAGATAGTCTGAGATAAAGTCAATTCAAAGAAAAATTTAAATATATTTGTACTTTAAGGCAACTTACTTACGTTTCCTTACGTATTATTGTTTAATATTGAATTAAACAAAGACGTTAAAAGTTATTATTTGAAGTTAGTAATATCTCCAAAATATTAATTTCATACATTATTTTCCTAAATTAACTTTTACAAGTTTTTCAATAGTATCATCATATGATAAATTTCCTAAAATTTCGCCGAGCGCCCCCTTTGCTGGTAGAACAAGCGATGCTTTATAAACAAACGTTGTGGAATATGAAAGACGGAATTCTAACTAGTCCTCAGTTGCAAAAATTACCTTTGCCACTTCAAATGGAGCTCATTTTCGATATAAATGTTCAACATTTTCATGATTCACTTCTACTGAGAGATACTGGTGAGTTTTTTGTTAATATCATATGATAGTTTGAGTTGTTTTTTAACCATTAAAGTCTCTTTTCCTACCTATGTAGCAGACATAGGAAACCGCGTGAAGCTAAAACTGATGTTGAAAAAGAGGTTTTAATAAAAATAAAATTGCATTAGAGGCCAAAAATATATAAAAGTATAATCCAAGTCCAATCATATCGTAATATAAAGTATTCATTTGAAGTTGTCTAATGACCGTTAAGTGCAATTGCATGAAGTGTACTTGTTTTGTTTTTATGTCTTCGAGCTTTATCCCGCACATGTGAGGGTAGGCAGAGGGAACTGCTGGAACCATAGGTACCTAGTGTTAAGGCACTCCGTTGCTTAGTCACTGCTTTCTCCGTACCTGTCGTCATTCGTGTCTTATTAATTGCAGTAAAGATTTATAGCATTTGACACGTTTACGGAGTAAAAAGGTTTAACTACTGAACGCCATAAATATATTTTTATATTGTTGAAGCTATTCTGTATCGTTTTTGTATTATTATCGATAACTAATAAAAGTCACTGCAAGCTATTGGTATTTTATACGATTAGCTACTTGCAGTTGCTATGCATGAGGATTATATTTACACTGGAAATAATATATTTAAGAGATAGGTACCATTAAAATATTTTCCTATAGAAATCTTCCTATGTTACTGTTAGGTAATATTTATCATGCTAACAAATAATTTCTATGAAAGGCTAGTAATAACATACTTGTGGATTCAGTAGGATATAAATAATATGTTAACTATTGTTATATTTATCTATACATATAAATCATGTAAGTCTGTCTAAATTTTGGATAGTTTTTGGACAGATTCCACATAATTTACAAATTATATTGAAGTACGAGACGATAAATGAATGAATTCAATCAGAAATTCATGAATGAATTCTGCTCTATGTAGGCCTGGACGCACCAAAAATCCCAATCCTCCGTCTACTGTTTCGCATTACAAAATTCTTTTAAACTTGTCAGTCCATATTGTGGTATATAAAATCTTAAACTTTTTAATTTTTAGGTGAATCTTTCATGCGTCATATGTCGTTATACATAAGACACGAGCTTTACCTAACCGGTCAATATATATGGAACCAGGATGTAGTCAAAAATGGCATGATATTTGTTAAGCGTGGCGTCATTGAAATGCTGTCGGATGAAGATGATGAGAGTCCCATGATTGCTTTTAGGGAAGGATCTGTAAGTAATAAATTAAAAATATAATCAAAAAATTATATGTTTACCAAGTATAATATGTTATCACGATTAATCTGGTCCAGTTAATATTAAAAATATTATAATATATATATAATGATCAAGTCATTCTCAGAAAAAGATCTACAATTTTAAAATTTAAGGAAACCGATAAGATGAACTTTGACCTTGAACGATTTTCCAGGTCACGGTTAGGGTAGGTTTTAAGTTGGTTTATGTTTCTAACGAGGTCAAATTATTATGATTTTTATATACAATTTAACAAAAATAGTCAAAAGTATATATTCCTTTTCCTTTTAATATTTTTACGGCAAACAAGACCTTGTTCTCAAAGCATAGCTTGAATTATCTAGTGGGAGTCGAACTCACGAACTCATTCACAAAGTGATCAAATGAAGATATTTAAAATATAATAAAATTTCAAGAGAATGGCAGATTCTCATTGGACAACGATGATTTCAAGACGTCTAAGTACTTCTTAACATGTTTAATGTATAAACTTTAAGAGGTATACAGTGACTGAAACTTTTTGTACTTTATAAGTTTATTTTTCACATTTATGTAATGCCTGCTTTCTTAGAATTCTTCCGCTTTCATCCCTCACAACTTAGAAGTAAAATTTTGACTTTAGGGCCAATTTTTATAAGTGGGTTAAAATTTTTAGTGTAAAAATATTATTCAGTGCTTTGTGCTATAATAGATCATGTAATGGAAAGGGTATTTATTGTTTCAGGTTTTGGGAGAAATAAATTTGTTTTATTCAATACCATCTAAAGTTACAGTTAAAGCTGCTACCTACGTAGAGCTCCAGGTACATTTTTCATATTATTTTAAGGAACAAAAACAATATAACATGATATAATCTCTAAATATATTACATGTCATATGATTTAACATAATATTATCTCAAACATACAATATTAAGACTTTTTTGGTTATATATATCCTGATATTTTAACACAGATTTTATTTTATTTGTGGTTCTTATTAGAGTATTATGTAATTATATATTATTAATCCCCTTTCTCTTAAACGGAAACAGAAAACGCTTAGTTATTCCTAAGTAAAATCACATAAATATATGTCATTAAAATATCAACATTACTATTATAGGTATTACGACGAACGGATTTTCTGAGGGCAATGAATGAAAACCCTTTCATGCTCCAACAAATTCGAGAAAAAGTCGAAACTCGGATTAAAAGTTCTAAATCCAAGCAGGTGGATGTGATTTCCGACATTGATTTTATCCTTTCGTACCTATTTCTGTGGATAAATTTTGAACACAATTATATAAATTTGACTTTAATAATGTTTTCTAAGAAGCTATTTGTATTGTTAAATTTATTAATTATTGAAAATTATTTTTGAGTGAAAGTTCGATGGCAAATGGGGACTTACGTGTCATTTTCACCTGTGTGTGATTGACAAATACGTTAGTCACTGATATCAATGCTGGAGGATTTTATACATACTTATATTAATATATTTATATAAACACGTTCATGTAAAAATACTATATAAAAACCTGTTTTTTATATTTAGAAGGATATAATAAAGTATGAGGAATCTGATTCGAGGCTACTTAGGACACGATACAGGCCAATGAAGCTACTCAAAAATAATTTAGCAGGAATAGAAGAAGAAGACCCCACATTTATTGACGATTCACACATGTTTTATAAAGGTACTTTGTAAAAATTGATTTATTGACACTTTATTACAGACGTTTTAATTTTCGCTAGTAGAGAAGAAAACAAAAAGCACATGGGTTCACAAAAGGCGGTCTTGTCGCTAATCAGCGATTTCATTCAGGCAAACGAACAACAATACTTATTAATTTAGAATAATAAAGTGTTGGATTTAAGCAAGTGAAAGAGAGAGACTGTTAATATTTACATATTGCAGATGCGAACAATGTAAGACAGAGAAAATTTACAACTGATTATTTAGAGCTATATAAAATGTCAGACAACGTGACTACTGTGGAGGAACCTCGGATATGTCTTCGAGCAACTTTTCCTTGGATTCTTGAACCGAACACTGATTTTGTATGTACATACATGTATAATCACACTCACACAAACACACCAACACTAACACATTTACACACACACGCGTAGTATATCATATAACTATTTTTTTATTCTTTGTCTAAACTTTATAATATTATTTATTAAATGTTGTTATTTTATTTAAATGTTCTAATAATTTCATATGTATAATGATAAATATAAAAAAATCAATATGAATTTTATATGTTTATTGATAAATATTGAAAATAAATTGTATTATTGTTATAATATATGAAATTTATATATACATAAACTGAAATGAATTACAATGAGTGAGAGTGATTATTTTTAACTATAATATGCATGATGTGAAATTGACATATAAAGGGGAATTATTAGTTTTTTTTAGCGTCACTCATACACATTAGTTTTCTTTATTCCGCATATTGCAGGGTAGGCAGAGGGGACTGCAGGAACCATATGAACCTAGTGTTAAGACACTCCGTTGCTTAGTTCTCGCTTTCTCCGTCCCCACTTTCCGCCTTTTTCGACGTGGGGACGAAATTATTAGTCGTAAGCTAATAATATTTTAAGACTTTATAGTAAATGAAGTGAATGAAAGTCAACTGGAATAATACATAAGAGTGTAATATTTTAAAATAATATTACTGTTCACAGAAATTTTCTTAAATTTCAGACTAATATGTTTGACATTGCTCATTTTATAATGGTTCTATACATATGTATAATGTGCCCACAATTTACTACGAAACGCTACCAGCCAGATTGGGAGAAAATTCTGAATACAATAGTGACCGCTGGATTTTTGCTCAATATTTATATCCAGATTACTACAGCCGTTATTGAAAAGGTGAGAATTTATATTAAAAATATATTATATATACATCATCAGTCATCAGAGGCCAGTGAAGATTTATTTCGCGCATTTGAGATGTGGAATTCATCTATAAAAAATAATGAGATGAATCGTAACCTGGTATAGTTTATGAAATAGTTACATTCCATTATGGTGACTTATATAAACTTTAAGTTAGTTTTAAGTAAACAGTAATATTTTTATATAAATCTATTTATTTTTATATATTTTTTTAGCTAGAACTACAGCTTTATAAAAAGTTTCTTTGATTTTTTTCTTCGATATCTATTACTTATTTATTTCGTTTATAGCCCAAGGAAGGGTCCTAGACGGAGGAATTTTAGTTTTAAAATGCTCCGCTACCCACTTTCACCTTAATATTATAGAAAATTTTGAGCTAATTATTTCCAAGTTACTACTTTGATCGGTATCATAATATTAAAACATGAATAATACCATAAAATTTTGCAATATTTGTTTTAATATATCTTTCTAATTCCATTCCGGTTTTAATAAGCCCATAATTTTTTGACACAATATCGGTAAAGAGGGTCGTTCTATTAAATTGCAGAATGTCAGAAAAGAAACAGTGCGCGAGATAGTCGAGGAAAAAATGGCTACTATTGGCTTTTATTTAGACGTTCTCTCAGTTTTTCCCATTTATATATTTACTGATACATTAGACCCCAGCAACGAATCAGTTGTTTCACAAATAGCTATCTTGTGTCCGATTTTACAAGTATGGCACATTTGGGAGTATATGAATAAGTGGCAGAGGAACTTTAATAGTAATGCGGAGGTAATGTACTTATTATTCGTTTTTATTGCTCTATGATAGGTTTAAATAAAATGTACAGTAATTATAACTAAAGGGCTTAACCACTTTTAAATGGAGTAAAAATAATCATACATATATATGCAAGACATTAAGTACATACGTCATGACATTATGTGATTATAGACTATTTGTTATTTTCATTCACTTAGTTTACTATCTTTACATTAGAATTTTTATGTTTATGAGAAGAGAAGTAATCGACGTAAGTTGATAAGCACATAAAAATTACGCGAACAATTTTATTGGCGCCTTTTGTCTATACACACTTTAACCCAGATAGCGAACACCATAGAAAATATAGCTTAGTATAAAATTATACGATGCAAAACGTTTAAAATCTTTTATATTTCCAGTTCTTATGTGTAGCAAAATATTGTATATTATTTCTTATATTTTGCTATTGGTCTGGATGCCTTTTATATATTACGTCTTGTCCAAATGGACTTTGTCGAGAGGTAATTAATTTACATTATATTAAATTTTATACAAAATTATTCATAAGGGCCTTTTATGAAAATACTAACTTATATTATGTACTATATATAGAGATATATATGATCGATGGTAGAGGATTGTGATCCTATGCCAAATTTAGAATAATCGAAATCCCACCTGATTTTTTTTATTTTTAATTACATTATTATATGAAATAAATATATTTTTAGAGTGGCCATATCATGTTCTCATTTTAAATTTAGAGTTCGTGGATGGGTCAGTTAATTTACTGGGAGACCAAAGTTTTCGTAATAGCTGACGCACAACACGAGAGACCGATAACAACTTCGTTTTCATTCGGAACATCTGTTTTTACTGGCAGCGGTTCATCTGATGTGTCGCCTGGACCTGATGACTTGCTGTTGGTAATAATATGAATATAGTTTTTTTATCTAGAATACATTATAATTTTTTAAAACTTTGCAGCGCATTAAGTATACACAAGGTGCACATAGAGGTCATAGTGTCAAGACATTATGTTCTCCGACTTTAATCGAATCTGGGATTTTACAAATTTAGTAGAGGCACTTAGGTCCGCATTATTGTAACAAAGCACAAAAATAAATATACATTGCTACTCATGCAAAATTGAATCACTACAATTATTGCGTTCACAGTCATACCGAAATCCTTACTGAATCACTATTTACAGTCGTTATGTGGTAGTAATTACGAAAATTTATTAAATACCACTGAGAAATATATGTAATTATCATATCACACTTTTATTGATAACCCAGAATAGTAACAAACTTCTCGTATTGCAGATCATAATTCTCTTCATATGTGGGACTTATTTATCTTGCTTCTACATTGCCAAGATTTGCTCTATATATGTTTTGTCAACGCAAAGAAAATTAAAGTTTAAGGTAGGAAGTAAGCTTCGTCCTATAAAAGGTTTACGCATTTACTGTAATTTAAATTCGCATAATATTGGAAATGTTTTGCATAGTAGTTTCATACAGGTACTAAAATGTGAAAAAGACGAATTATTTTTCCACTGATTTCTCCTTGAATTTCCTGCTTTATGGGATACTATAGGAGATTTTACAACTTATTCCAAAGCATTTAGTGTTACTGTTATGTTAAATATGTGTAAAAAAGATATGCAAAATATTCCGTTTTCTTATGGATCGGAAAAATTAATTTTCTACTTCACATGAAAAATTAAGGCCTATCTGGTGAATGAAAATATATAATTGAAATCGAATTTCATTTAAAATATTATTAAATGAAAAAGAAATATTATTTTAATTTGCAGCTCGACTTTTCATTGTAACTTGTATCGATGTAGTTACTTGTCGCAGTCTGATAGAGACCGAGTACAATAATATTCGGTCACGTTACAATTAGCGTATTATCATAACCGAGTAGAAGAAATCGAATTATTTATTCACACAGTGTCAGACACAAGGTGACTTCAAAGACACCAACGAAACATTTTATTAAACACATAATTATAAAAAAATGTATGCTTTACAAAATATAAAGCCAGTTAGATACAAATATGATTAGTAAGATTTTCCAGCTAACAATCCATTAATTAATGTTTTGCCATCCATCTATCTCAAGAACTAAATCGTAAAATAACATGTTAAATATATCTATATTTATACGTTTTTCATACGTTGTACACTTGCCACTTGCCCACTGGAAGCAGAGTAGACAGAGGATTTTTCTTCAAGACACTTCATTTCTTATTTAACTATTCGAAATACTTAAATGAGATAAATAATAAGCTATTTAACTCAGATATATTAGATTTATCCAAGACTAATTCTTTAACAGGGATCGATGCGAAAGCTATTCTACTTCCTCTCGGTAAACCACGTAAGTGGCAAAATCAAAGCTCGAGTGAAAAAGTTCTTTTGCGTTCAGTGGTTAGCTTTGCTTTACTAAACTTTAAGTTCCACAAACGTTGAATTTAATATATAACTCTCATTCGAATATAAGGACATGTTTGGACACAAAAAAGGTGGTATATACGAGTATACTTCAATAATTTAAATTTAAAGTTTATTTACGCTGGAACTACACCTAAGAATGTAAGTACTCGTATGGTCAAATTATAATAACACTGTACAAAATTGATGTTTTTATATATATGACTATTGCCTGTTCATACTCTTCACACTCCACTCAAAATTTTCAAAATTCAAAATTTACAACAAAAACATTTAAAACAAACTGAATTTTTAGACTTATCTATAAACCTAAATGAAATTAAGATGAGAAGAGATGAGGGAAGACGCTAGTTAGCACTAGCTTTTATCTGTGAATTTCTCCTTTTACTTAAATGGATTTGATTATTAGAGTGAAAACTAAGAGGTTTTATTATATCATTTAAATCCAGTCAGTAGTGTTCACGTAAAATCGGAACAAACGTTCATCCTGATAAATTTTCATATATTTAATTTAACTTTGATGTATAAATTATAATTGTAAAATAATAATGTTTTACTTCACTAAAGGTACTACAACAATGCAGTCGCAAATGAGGAAATATTCAAAGACATGTCAAATAACATCCAACAAGAAATCCTGTCATTAGAAATGATTGAAACTCTCCTTAGCTGTCCTTTATTTCAAGTTAATATTTTAAAAAATATAACGCGAATTATACTTACTTGCATAACATTCATTTTTAAAAATATTGGTATAATTATCAATCATGAATTAATATTTATTTTCATTTAGGATTGTAGTCGAGATTTTCTCCAAACTGTCGCAGCAAATTCTAAAACAATTGTACTGCCGGACAACGAAATCGTACAACATGCAGCTGACATAGGCAGGGATATGTATATTATAAAAATGGTGAGAATAAAAATGGAATCACAATACTTTAGACAAGGTCTTTGCAGTTCAATAACTGTTGACACAATAGTTAGGAATGAATATTTTCGTGTCCACTGGTCGTATTGAAACAAGAAAAGCAATTTAAAAATATGTGTTGACGTGGCTAGAGTAATTAATTATTAATAAATACTCTGAATAAACTTAGACCTATAAATATTAAACGATATATACAAAAGTAAAATGGTGACATAACTAGTTGGACCGTTGCTGAAATTAACCTGCACAAACGATGAGACACTTAAAATAATAAATTAAAATAATTATTTTGTGTTCTACTTCCCTGATAAATGCCCACAATCATGTTTTTATTAATAGATTTTCAATGTTTATACAGATTTGTATTATATGTATGTATGTATATGTGAAAATTAATTTGATTTTTTTAATATATTTATAAAATTAATTTTGAGTTAAAATGTTTTAAAATCCCACAAGATATTATATAGCAAGTATATTGATAATATGAGATAAAATTCTACTGCATAAAAACGCGTAAGTACGTTAACGGAACAAATATCTGTAATATTCAAGAGGGAGGTAATTTTATGAGCAAAATTAACATTGAGTTTGTAACGGCAAAGGAAGAATTTAGATAAGTTTGTAATTTAAAAGTTCTTAACATATTAGAAACTTCACCATACCACACCACATCTGAGCTGACATTACATATGTACATATGGTGGCATACAATTAAATTGTTTTAACTCCACTGTGTACAATAACGTCAAACACATATTTTTTATACGACAAAATATATGATTATTTACAATTTTAATTTTTATTTATAAGTTTAGAGAAATATACAAAGTTTACACACAAATTTTTTAGATTATCAGATCACAATTAATAGTTGCATGCTAGGCAAACCAAACTAAGTAACTAAATTCTCTCTATGAAATCTAAATCGAAAAATAATAAATATTATTTATTTATTACAGGGACACTGTAACATACTGAATAACTTAGGCAAAGTGGACTCTTCCGTTGGACCAGGAAAAGATATTGGTGTTATTGAAATGCTATATGGATTGCCTAAAGTAGGTTTCTATCGATTTTAAATAGCTTTTACGTCCAGTAATTAGTTATATCAATTAGTCAGTATATTAAACACAAACGCTGTTAAAAAGAACACCATTCTTTAAAATCGCTACTTTATTATTAAATCTAATTAATTAAATAAAGTGAAATAATTGTACATTGTAATATATGGGAAATTCGTAATGGTATGACCTTAGAAGTAATAACCTCCTAGCACTAACTCAGGTACACACAGTGTTGACAACGACAAACTGCATATTGCTGCATGTTGAATACAGCGCGCTTGTGCAATGCTGGAGCACATTCCCGGACATCAGTCAACCTATAGTCAAGGTGTGTTGTATGTATTATGTGATATACATTCTAAACGCGTTTGGGCCGTAAGTTTCGTAGAAATTCCTCAAATTTAGTGGAAATTACTTAATTTTGCAGGATAACATTTTATTTTTACAAGCTCTCTACATAGTACGAAATAGTCAGAAATGTCAGATGGCATCCTCTATTTTCATTTTATTTCGTCACATTAGAACAGAATAGTTTTCCAAAGAATCTAATAAATCTGTGTAAATAAGTGACTTAAAATAAAATATTTTAATACCAGTTTTCGAATTACGAATACAAATACAGGTCATAAAACATCCTAAGATCAAAAGACAAGCCGCCAAATTTGTAGATAGCAAACCTCTTATTGGCAAAATAGACGAGAAAACAAACAGAATTGCAGTAAGTTTATTGTTAAATATTCAACAACTTTACTTACAAACTTTTAATTTATAAATATTTAAATCATATTTTATTTATCTTTTAACAAATTGTAGCAAGAAATAAAAGAAAGTTTCGTCGTAGTGGATGGAAAACGACAAAAGGAATATTACATACAAGTTTTTAATAAACTTGGCGTTTTAAGGTATATATTTTTTTATTACTTCATCAATAATCTTGGCATAAAGGGACATTTTATATTTGTATAGGCTATATGATGGTGGATTCTGACTTAGCATGTAAATTATTTCTTTTATCCGCTCTGGCATACAAAGCGCGTAACTCAACACAGCAACTGCTTATCAAGACTTTCGAATGTTACATGAATAAAAAAATAATGGAGTTTTTGGAGCTAAAAAATTCAAACTATAATTGCAATATGAAATAATCTAAAGAAAATAATTCATAATACTTAATTATCAAAAATGTAAAACAATTAGAAGAACAAACAAAATTCATAATACGTCAAAAAACTGCTATCACTGAAAGTAATATTTTAACATATTCAATAATATGACATTAATATTAATCGAGGACCGTAGTGGCACAGAGGCGTAAGCGTCTGCCTGTAAACGCAACAGTTTGAGGGATCGATTCCCACACGGGGAAGATTGATTTTTCTATTTCCATTTACTTCGGTCTGGAAACAAGCCAAAGCGCGGCCGAATTCGGTTGAGTTGCAAGCGCGGTTGAGTTCCGCCACTCAACACGCAATGCCTTGAAAAAAAGGTGGAAAGCGCGGCCAGAGGAAGCTGGGGCTAAGCAACGGAGTGTCGTAACACTAGGTTCCATGGTTCCTGCAGTTCCCTCTGCCTACTCTGCAGGATAAAGGCTAAAAAAGAAACAAAAAAAAGTAATAATTATAGGTACATAAGATACTTTTTCCTACCCGGCTGCATAACTCCACATGGGCTATTTCTGAAATTTTGGTGCAGCGTAAGATTTATAATGGCTATATATTACGTGTTGATCGTCCCTTATGATATTGCTGTAAGTAACTGTATTTATAATGTAAATTAAATTATTATGAATAGGCTAAAAAATGTTTAAAGTTCCTCTACTATCTTTAGTTAATTAACCGCTGAACATTTTCAAGAAATGAAGGACATTATTAAATTATTCTGCGCTTAAGTTAAAAGTGATGTTGGATATGTTTATAAACAAATAGATACACGAAGAATAGAGAGAGAGAATAGAGAAATATACAATAAAAGAAAAATATATAAAACAGCATACAATCTTAAAACTGATCATATCATAATCAATTCAAGATAATGTTTTGTTCCCACCATTAATTAATTATGCCAATAGTCTTGGCACAAGACTTTGTGGCACTTGTTTATAAACGTATGCAAATTGTTAACGATTATTGAGGTCCACGTCTACAAGCTAACTATGGAATCGATCTCTACGCTTTGAATATTGACAGATATAAATTTTTGTATTAAAATGAAAATGAAATTTATGTTTAATTTATAGACAGTACAAAGTAAAAATGGAGGATGCTACAACTGGACCGACATAATTCTATATATAGATATTTTGCTGATGGCATACGTAGCGTACTACGACGAACGATCTCTACTGATAACACATCCTTTATACACGTTAACAAAATATTTGAAACACGCGTTTTTATTGGATTTTATTAGCGTATTTCCGTTTGAAGAAGTGGTAAGTCTTTTCCTAGCATACTCATTGCTCGAATAAAGATATGTAGAATAGAAATAAAGATCACTACAAGGATTATTTTAAAGCTAAATTATACGTTATTTTTATTTCTAGTTTTTAAATTCAGTTATTTGTGACTTTCATAAGGTAAATTATATATATTGTGTTTTTCAGATTAAAATAATTAATGATGATGTCGATACAGATGTTTATAGGATTAATCGGATACTGCTGGTTAGTATTAAATATTTAATTACGCCAAGCATCTCTACATATGATTTGATTGATTCAAAGTTGTCAGTGTGTATGTCGTTGTTTTATATATTATGTAGTTTTAATAAACATATAGATCTAATAAATGAAGTACTATTCACTCACATTAAAATAACTCGTCCATTTATTAGATATTTCGTATTACTGGAACATTTAAATATTGGGAAGGCAATATAATGCAAATAAATCAAGTGGTCGTCTTGCTAAAGTTCCTTCCGATCGCTTTAACGATAGTCAACTTTGCCAGTGCTTTTGTTTTTATGAACTCTTGCAAATCCTTCACAGTACCTGGCACATATAATGTTATGGCTAATTGTACAAGATTACTTGCATTTACTGGTGGGAAATATAAATTGAAACGTTAGTAATATATTTTTATTTTTATATAGTCTGAATTATGCGAAATAAGTAAGTTACTCGATCAACTGCGCCAACTGCTGCATTACCACAGCAACTGTGATGGTTTCTTGGAACTTTAAAATTCAATTAATGACCAGTCTGAAATAGTAGTAGTTGAGATCAGAAATTAGTATTATGTTCTGATCAGCACTTTATTTAATCAAACTTGAATATAAGCATACATATTTATATTTGTATACATATTTTAGTGCTTAGTTGGCCCCGAACTCACAATTAATGACGAAGACTAAGTATACCAAGATTGCTTACATAATATGATATTGTGAAATATATAACTAAATACTAGTGTATTTTTCTGCTTTTAGCTGCCCTTACCGAGTATATTCATGTATTTTATTGGGTGTTCGAAATATTTGTCGGTAAGCACCAGATTTTTAAATTTTATAATATACTCTAATATGCTCAATATGCTTTTTGTCTACCTACTTAGAAATGCACCCGAATGGATAGAAAATAAGTCTTTGTTAGTTTCTTTGATATAACTTCATAGGTATAGGCTTTATATTTAAGTATAAAAATGTGGACGGTGCTGATTTTGAACCTCATTGAAACCTCAATTATTTTATATATTAAGTAGCACTGGTGTCGTTTATTATTATTTTCTTCTTAAATCTGGTCATACGACAACAGCAGACGACTTTTGTTAATAATTGTAAACCATGACAAAACCGAAAAAAGGTCCTAATCAATATATTTAAGACATTTACCGTAGTCTCTGCACCTTGTTTCAACAGATTATCATTTTTCGAGGATAACATTCTTTTTTACTATGATTAAATAAATACATACATATATATGTATTTTTTGAAAAAAACACTTAACTTTTTGTTCTTCAAATACCAAATGCCAATTTCAATTGTAAGGAACTAATATAAATTATATTAATGAAATTTAAAAAAATAAATCACTAGAACTTTCACTACAGGATGTGGATGTACTCCAGTAATAGTTTCTAATGTCATGGACGTGTGGTTGACAATGGCGTTGCAAATTATCGGTCTTCTGTACTTCGCACTTATGTATGGCTATATCACTTCTACGAGATCAGCAGCTTCTCACGCATTATTAGCTCACAATGTAATTATATTTAGTATATCCGCTTACTTCTATGCAAATTCATAAGCCTTGTAGTAAAATAGCAAGTCATTAAGAAGTTAACATGAACAATAACATATAGTTAAAGTTTAACTCTTTCATATAAAAAATAGATAAAATAGTTTTAAGTAAATTACATATACATATTTTACAATAACTCAAGCAAGCTGATGAAATAATAAAAACTATTCGCTTTATTTGATTAGTATGATTAAGAATGTTCAGGATAATGTATGCGACACATATCTAACAACATGTCGACGGGGACTTTTATCATATTTATGAGTATGGGAGAAATGGCCATATACATGGTGTAACATTTGTCTATGGCAAATAGCATTTAATGATCTTGGTGTTTATAAATAGGAAAAATTGCAAGATTTGACTGACTTCTTATATAGAGAAAACGTAGATCCCATGTTGACCATAAAAACTTTAAAATATTTTGAATACGTTTGGAAAAGAACCCACGGTAGTGATCCACAGGTAACTACATTTTCCTTTCAGCGAGTTTAGATTCCATTAATTAGTATTATTGATGCTATAATGACTTATAAAAGTTAACTCAGGCCTGAATTTAGTAATTTAAGCAAATTTTCTAAGATTTATCGAAAATAACTTTTATATACATTACACATAAATGCTAATTTGCGAATATTTAGAGATTTATGTTTTTCTTCTTGTTATTCATCCAAAACAAGGCAATATAAATAATGTTTATTATAATTGTAGAAAATCTGCCGAGGTTTGAACTCTGCGCTAATGGAAGACACACTTGTGTTCATGTACGAAAGGGCGCTGCGCGAAGTACCGCTATTCGGCAAAGTGGAACGCTCTTTCATCAGGGTCATTACACAACATCTTCACGAGATGTATTTCCTTAAGGGCGACACTGTTGTGCAATGTAAAGATATGCAGACAAATGTTTATATTATTTACAGAGGAAAGGTATGTTGTTACATATTTTAACTTTTAAAGTGCTGCAACCTCATATCTTAAATTCAGGCTTTGACACCTTAATACTACCGCCCGCTTTGACTATACGTATCTCATAAGTACAAAAATATAACATCTTATTTCTCAGGTTGATGTTTTAAGTTCTTACAATGAGATGATCACTTGTATGGGTCCAGGTGGAATGTTTGGAAATTTTTCGGGCGTAAGTATAACCGGTTAAATTTTAAATTATTATTAATATAATAACTATAGAACAAGCCAACACACAGTATGTTTTCAGAAATCTTTGTCAAGTTCTAAAGTAGCAATTTTCGCAAGTCGAAATTTAGACTTACTGGTGCTACCTTCCCAAACATTCTTCAACTTAGTCAAATACTATCCTAAATTACAAGAGCCGCTGAAGAAGGCATTTCAAATGTCGAGGGATTACATTTTACCCATATCCATGGATAACATGGAGGACGACTCTTCAGGTGAAAAATTGAAATCATATATTTCTCTTTCCGTAATCTTATATAGCTTCTTGTTGTTAGTGGGCACATTGCTGTTTCAATTGAAGCTTTAATGTTGTTTTAAAATATCAGTTTTAGTTTCTTACCCCTCTATACAATAGTTGCAATTACCTTAAAAACATTTCATGCTTACAGATTCTGATTTAGATCTTCTATCACAAGATTCAGCTTTCGATTCTAGAAGTGGTTCCAGCAGATACGGTAATTATTATGTTGAAATCAAAAAAATATAAGATATCATTACGACAGTGAATGTAAGAGGAAATCGATATAGAATAAATTTTAAGAATATTTTTTTTATATAACACCACGTAAAATAAGGCAGATAGAGTAAAATTTACTGTTAAGACCTCAGTGTTAGTGCGTCTAGTGGTTAAACTTCCACGAGGATACCTTCAAAAGGACCAAGACACCTCAAGTCTTAACACAACAATGTCCTCAAGTAATCAATAAGTCACCATTCACCAATTTTAATCATATTTGTTTCCAATAGGTCAATATAGTTTGGCCAGTTCGACATCTAAGAGCAACATAAGCCAGGTTAAATCTATAGCTAGCGTCATGACGTACCAAAGCTACTTAGACGTGAATGATCTTTTGAAACCGGGCTCAAGACTATTTCAGGTGTGTGACATTTCAAAAAATATTTAATATTTTGATTTTTTGTCACCTCTTTTATCATATATAAGCTACATGCTATATCTCCGAAGCATATTCTAAAAATTAAGGATTATTTGCCCCTTTAATTTCCTGCCCTCGCTTTCCTCATTCATACTATATAATGTTAACAAACATATGTTTATTTATAGGGTTTCGGCTACTTGACATGCTCTATAGCAGTTGCTAATTACGTATTAACTTTGTATGAATTGGTCACTTTGAATGACTGCTATATCATATTTTGGTTACAGTCTATGTTTGATATATATTTTTATATCTACCTTTATTTATCAATGCATCAGGTAAATCATTTTATATATTAGTACTGTGTTTGCTGTGAACTTAAGTTATATTTTAGTTTAAATATAAGAACGTGTTTAAAGTAGAGCAACGTTAAATTTTTAGATTAATCTTTGGTAAGATAAAATAATGGAACGGTTACCTTTTAATTTTTACAAATATTTTACTTTAAATCTTTGGTTTCATTTCGTATGATTACACTGTTTACTAAATTTTACTGTATATCATATAATGTGATGGTGAGTACGTTATAGTTACACTATATAAATAACCTTATTATATGATTATATTAACATAAAAAATATATATTTTTAGGGATTTGTAAATCGACATGGCAACTTTATAATAGAACCATCGAAGTGCCGCGCCAGATATTACAGACACAAACTGTGGTTATGGCTGGATCTAATAACGAACTTCCCGTTTGAATTATTCGGATTTTGTTTTAAGTTAGTTTGTATTTAGTTATTAGTACCTATTATATAATATTTTACTAAACTTTATTTCTTAATTTTTAGCTTCTCCCGTATTTAGATTTAGTTGCTAAAGTGAAGTAAACAATTTCACTAAGAGATTTTGAATATTTTTGTTTCGAATTGTTTTGTAAGCAAACCTTGTTTTAAATAATTTTCTTATAACAGCTTTTTTTTTAATTGTCACGAATGTATTTTTTTTATATTTAATATTAGCCAACAACCTTATTTATATCCTTTGTTTATTTAAATTTTTACTCTGCCAGAAAAAACATATTTCCACTTTGTTATTACGGACTGACAAACTGACAAATCCATTCCGTAGAATTGATCAAGTTCATACTAACTCTTTCTGCTCGCTCAGTCCTTTCCACTCAACTATTTGTTAGTGGGAATATAAGTATGCAGTTTCAGGCATTTAATTATGTATGCAAAAGAACAAATAAAATTTTATCTTGATTGGTACAGTAAGTTAAAAATATAAGATGAAGCTATCACGCATATGTACCATTTGCAATCATCCGTAATTTCATATCGAGTATTGAATTATTTCTTTTCTAGAAGTCCACCGATTGCAATGCACTATTTACGAGCAAATAAATTATTCAGGCTCAAATATTTGGTGGAGTTCTATCGCAAAACTTCCGCTGAGCTTACCAATAATTTAACAACGCTGCAGGTAATCAAAATACAATTTATACTTTAATTCATTTCATGTATCTCGATAGAGCGCTTTTTACTACATTTTAGCAGGTGTAAGCAGTGTTATAACACTCCGTTCTCCTTTTTTACAATAATTCAATTTATTAGAGCAGGAAAATGATAACAGGAAATTTCAATATTTTGCAATCAATCCCATACCGCGCTTATGTCAGTTTTATGTCACTAATTATATAAACAAAAGTCTATATTCATAGTATCATCTTCATATAATTTTATAAAAAAATATATTGTAAAACTCTTTTAAACACGCATTCTTCATTAACGTAAAATTATCTATTTTTGTTATCGTATATTTTTCTATGGGTGTTCTCCATTTAAAGTGATAAAAAGTGAAAAGAAAATATTGTAGACGTGAAATATGTTACTGGCAAATCGTTACTATTTCATGTGTTTTATTTTTTAATTTGTTTATAAAACATCAAAATATTAAATGTAATAGTAATAAACTATGGTTACATATTTCCAGACAACCATGACGGTTTACATAGTAATACTGGTGCTCCATACTCTGACGTGCTCGTGGCTGGTAACTCTCATCGCCACTTCGCCCTTTAATTTGTTAAGGACTGTTAAACTTTATTTACTTGATGAGTAAGTAAGTCACTTTTACAAGGTTATATAGTTAAAGGGTGACAGGAGTGTCTTGAAGCTATTAAGTTCTCTATAATATAAAATAAATTTCAACATATTTATAAAAATATATTTTGGTACGCAATATTTATTTAAAAAAAATACACTGTGTTATTATATTTTGATCTTTAAACATTTATTTTAAGCTAGCTTCTGTGGTTTTGTTTCTGTCGAAAAATAAAAATAACTTACAGTAGTTGCGTATGACACAATAAATTGTAAGTGCAGTGCTATAAGTCTCACCTCAGGGGTTACATTTAAGCGAGTAATTTTATGTAATGAACATAGGTCTTTATCGATAAATGGTCAATCCAACTTAAAAAAAATGTTTGAACTAGTATTTCATTTAATGGTCATCCAATCATTAGTATGGATAATATTTTAAAGTGACACACCTCAACGCGAATGGGATTACACCACTTCCTTCTACGTAGTCGTCGCAGAACTGACATCAACGGGAGGCGACGAATTTGTATTAGACGACCTGTTACCTATGATAATTCTCGCTGTGTGCCTTGTTTGCGGTAAACTGTTAGCTGCTACGGTCATAGCAACTGCCATGCAAATGGCGTATTCCAGTAAATACGCATTAAATTCATATGAAAAAGTCACCAAAGAACTCATCGATGTTCTGAAAAATCAAGGACTTTCAAGTATGTTTGGTATTATTTTATGCTATGTAATAATAATATATATACTATGTAATAATTAATGAAGCTCTAAGGCAATTACTAGAGAACTAGAAAGTAATTAAAGAGCATTAGAGACGTATTTTTATATTTTAAGTTATAATATGAACTACAATTACAAAATATATATAGCAATAGTTAGCTTCGCCTAATACAGTTTAACCTCCACTTAAAGTCTAACGTAACATGTCAGACAATATGATGGTCCCCTTCTCGTCTTATAACTTTGGTTAAAGTAAATACAATTGATGTGGTTTTCAAATGTACTCTAGGAAAGTGAATTAGTATCTTGAATTGGAGCTCAGATTTGAGAACGGAGACTTATACTAGTTTCTCCATGTCAAAAATTTCCATAACAAAATAATTCGAACGAATTAATTTTTTTTATTTATATTCAAAAATAATAAAATTGATTTAAATAAGCACCATGGTTTGTGGGTTCGATTCCCACTCGGGGAAGATGGACATTTTCATTTCCATTTTCTTCGCTCTGTCAACTATTAAAAGCGCAGCTTCAGCGCAGCAGCAGCAGCAGCAAAGCAGTTTTGCCACTCACTAGTCAGTGCCTCGAAAAGGCGGGAAACGGGCAACGGAGTGTCTTAACGCCCGGTTCCTACGGTTTCTGTGATATAAAGCGGGATATAGTGTGAAGTTAATAATTAATAATATGAATATGTTCTTACATCTAAAACATGACTGAACAGTTTTTTTTTGTTTTATTCTGAAATGATCTCATTTTTTTTTATGAGAGAATATTGATAAATTAAATAAACAAGTACATCAAATAAAAATGGATAAAAATTCTTTATAGGTTACCAGTTAACGAAATTTTGGAAGTACACTCAACAACTCTGGGTTACTGAAAGAGGACGACAGGTAATAAATGTATATGAAGCTTGAACACGATTTTCTGATTTATTAATGATACATTTACACGAATGTTCTTTTATTTACATGTATATGTATAAATATACGTACGTATATATGTAAATATACGTACATATATTATTATTATTGTCCTAATTCTCGGGTTCAATCACGAACCCGGTCCTTTGGAAGGTTTGCGTGGGGACACACATCCAACACGTAGAAGCTCTTTATAAAATATGAAAAATTAAAGTAGCATTATGAAATAGAGTTTGGATGGGCTGAGCAATGGGCTATTGAATGAGACTAACGGACGTCCGCCACACAATAAAAATATATGCTTTTAATATTGTACATTTTAATATACTGCTATACATTGTATATTATATATTGAGGTAATTATAGTTTCAACCGCAGCACAATTGAATTTCACGCTAATAATAATAATACAAGACTATTATGCTATTTTAGAATTAATTACCATTAAGAGCACACATACACTAAGTTATATAACATTTGTCAAATGCTTACCAACGATTTATTATGTTATATTCAAATTAAAAGCGATATGTATTTATAAGAAGTAGCTTTACTTAAATTTTTATTTGTAGCGTCATAAAGATAGCCTTAAGTAGAAAGTCTCTCTTATTATGCAACTTACATTATGCTAATTATTACATATAAAATAGTTCGTGCTTTCGTTCTCCATATATTTATAAGGTCTATGTATTAACTTGTTAACAATAACTTTTTTCGTTTACTCAAGCTACCGGCTTTGATAGCAAAAACTCCGTACGTGCTCCGCTGCGACCTCATGTCTGCGATGTTCGGACAACATTTGCGGGGTTGTTACCTATTCGCTGACACCGGCGAACCGTTCCTTCGTCAGCTTACCGTGTTGCTAGATTACTCGGTCTATTTTCCAGGTTAGTGCTTTTATTTGGTAAGAAAAAAGTGTAGCAAGTTTTTCTAATATCTTGCATATTTACGCTGCACTCCTAATACCTTCTGATCTTCTATAATTTTTAAATAAGAATATTATATTATTTTCAATACACATTATATAAAATAGCTATAACAAATAATTTAATATACTTTCATATATTTCTTAGAATTAAGCTAACTAGAACCAAATGAAAATTCGATCTTTATTTCTTATAAACTGACTGACTGACTGATTGATGACTTGAAGTTGATAAATAGAGAAAAATGAGTTAGTAAATTGGTTCAGTACAGTTGTAGGGGAGGCATCTCATCATAATTCTTATACTGAGAAAAAAACACGGAAGTTGGTGTTTTCTTTTATATTTTTTTCTACATTTTTTTAATGTTATTATTTATGTCCGCTTACTATTTTTTTATTTTATGCTTTATTTCAGTTGTGAAAGTAGAGTCTCTTGATGGAGTCACTCCTCATTTCATATTTCATGTATGGCTAATGGCGATTAATATGATCAAAGTAATATTTGCAGGCAAAATCAAGTAGTTTATATCACAAAATCATATAGTGTTAGTTCAAAATAATATGCACTATGTATTCTTATTGTATGTCATGTAATGTATATTGTTGGCTTGAAGAGGTATATATATGTATATGTATATATATGTATATGTATATATATATATATATATATATATATATATATATATATATATATATATATATATATATATATATATATATATATATATATATATATATATATATATATATATATATATATATATATATATATATATATATATATATATATATATATATATATATATATATATATATATATATATATATATATATATATATATATATATATATATATATATATATATATTTTTTTTTATATTATTAATTTCACTAATGGCACAGTATTATGTGAGACTTAATACTTGTGATTACATTACCATGTTTAGTCCACAACTTGCAGTACTTATTATGCAACAGAGCTATATTAGATTAGAATATTTTAACACTATCCTATTACAAAATTAACTTTTATTATCTGCATAATATTCAATTTGAATTATATTATAACTATTTTTAAAGATTAATTATTAATTATTGATTAGTTAATGTCATTGCCTGTTGTATACGAGAGCAAAATGATTTGCATGTGTTTTTATTATAAATATAAAATATAAAAAATGTATATTCTAGGCAATTACATAGTGGTAGCAGGTGACAGTGACGCCCGCATGCACTGGGTGGCGTTTGGAGACGTCTCTGTAGTATCTGTACGACCCGATTTAACTGAAACTACGCACGAGTTGTTGGGACCTGGAGATATATTTGGCGTATTTCAAGGACTCAATAAGGGAGTAGCTCATTGCTTTTCCTATAGAGCTGAAACTAAGGTAGGAAGCCAGTATACAAAACACAATTAGAGGAGTAATTTTTAGCATGAAATTGTACAGTGAAACAACTTGGTTTAATTGTTAATTAAAAGTTTCATTTCAGGTTTCCATAATTACCTTAAGCTTGGATTCGTGGATCAACATTTTACCTAACTTTCCGGATGCGGAAAAAATCATTACAGAGAGATCTGAGATTCTGTTTACTAAAATATAACATTGCATTACATACATTGTAAACTTTCCTTAATAATAAATAAAGATAGTTGATTAAACCTATGACACAATTATTTTTGTCGTTAATAAGTTTGTTTTTGTAAAATTTGTAGTTATATGGAGTTCGTTTACAAATTGGCTCATCGGCATGAACTCGCAATGAAGCGGTTAAACACTATCGATTCTATTAATGTTCTCTGTAATACGTATATTATCAGCCGCTGTTGGTACAATCGAATTCTCAGTACACATATTAATTTACAGAGGCATTCGATTGAAACAATGTGAAGATAGTTGATAGCAAGCGATGGATAGTTGTTTCAAATATTTAAATAGTTCATGTTTAATGAAAGCACCACGTTCTGTTTATATATATATATATATATATATATATATATATATATATATATATATATATATATATATATATATATATATATATATATATATATATATATATATATATATATATATATATATATATATATATATATATATATATATATATATATATATATATATATATATATATATATATATATATATATATATATATATATATATATATATATATATATATATATATATATATATATATATATATATATATATATATATATTAAACAGAACTGGTGGTGACTAAATCTAAGCCTACCAGGTTGACAGGCAGTCTTGTCTCATTAAGCTATCTAATATTAAAAAATAAAAAATCTATAATATTAAAAAATAAAAGATATACAATTTATATTACGTTTCTTTATTGAAACTTAGGCTGAGTGTTTTTAACAATATACTTTTATTTTTAGAGAAAATAGTTGCTTTTGGCTGGAAAATTTTAATCATATGCGTATAATCTATATATTTATATATATATATATATATATATATATATATATATATATATATATATATATATATATATATATATATATATATATATATATATATATATATATATATATATATATATATATATATATATATATATATATATATATATATATATATATATATATATATATATATATATATATATATATATATATATATATATATATATATATATATATATATATATATATATATATATATATAAAAACAAAGTAAAAATTATATATGTTAGCTTGTCGAATAAATAAAGAACAACTTGGACTGGAGACTTAATACTTTAATGTCTTTACTGCTCGGCGTTCGATACAAAAGTGAGTCTTTAATAATCACACCGGTGGTAACGTCACTTGCCAAAACGAATATTATTTATGTAGGTAGTTGAATAATGAAATATGAAGGTATAGAATAAATTACCCACGAGCTTCAATATATTTATAATTAATATATAGCTATCGTATTTAATAAAAAATTGTTTTCATTACAGAGTTTGATCTTGTTATTGATAAATATTTCTCTTTATCGATGTTTTCAAACATTTACTCCACAGATTTTGGCCAATATTTAGGTTGTATGTACGTTTGTACAAAAGAAATTATATTTCTAGAAAATACGATATACGATATGATAACCTTGTTGCCCCTAGGCATTATATGTATTTTTATTAACATTTCATTTTTTTTTAGTTTAGATCACGTCGGAGACGGTGGTCATGAAACTATGGTATTAATTCGAAGATGGTTGGAACTAGGGCGAATTTACAGATTGTTAGTTTATTTTTATGAGTTCAACGAAAAGTTGAATTCTTATTTATATAAGATGAAGAAACATTCGCTGTATATTTAAAATTTTAATTTTCACGACTCCTAAAGTGTAATTTATTAAAAGTAATAAATACATTTAAGATGCATAGCACTCACAGAGGCTTTATAATATGGACCACATAGTGTTGGTTTTATTGGCGTTGCATCTTATTCGGCAGTATGACATTCTTTGAACAATTCTATGGTGGGCGTTAAAAAGTGAAAGTGAAAGTCTTTGTTTTGCATGCGTTACCGTTTTATTGGAGGTCTCACGTGGGCATTTGGTTCGAAAAGTAATCGATAATTGAATTTTACTTTACTTTATGTACAGAAGATAAAAATAAGTCAGTATTATAAAAAATTATATTTTATACTTGAAAATTTAAGACTTTTACTTACGTATTATTTTTGCTATAGAACAAAATAATTAATATATTTTACTGTATAAATAATTAGCTTATAGCTACATCACTGTTCAAAGTTGGAAATGTTCGTAAAGAACCATTATTTTAATATATACTTTGTTTTATAAACAATACGCGTTTCCCTAAAGTTAACTTTCACAAGTTCTTCATAATATTATCTCGCCATTTCTGGTAGAATAAGCGACGTTATATAAACAAGCATAGAATATGAGAGATGGAAACTTAGTTCTTAATTAAAAAAATACCTTTACCACTTCAAGTGGAGCTCCACGATTTTATTTATTTATTTATTTATTTACTTTCCACTTAGAATCAATAAGATAATCACATGTGTACGTCAGATAGAGCGAACGGAGGAGTGTCAGAGGAGCCAAATTTGATAATAAATATCGAATTGACCCCCTCTGAATCCTACACACTCCACGGCTTAAAACTAAAGTTACGAGGGTTCCAAGCGTGGCCTGGTGAGAAGAGCCCACAACAAACTCAGCCAGGTTTCCCTAAACCTATTGTGATTACTTTTGCTAGGAGTTACTGGTTAGTTTTTTAAATTAAATTGCATATATTGAGGTATTTTGGTGTTCAGATATAGAGGCCAATAAACATGCGTAAGAATAGAACGAGATATTTACCCACTAAATTCTCCCTGCCTCCTACTTAATACTACTATCCTACTATACAATGAACAAAGAGAACCTATAAAATATATTAGGAAGATATAATTTTCACGTTTGTACTAAAGAAGTTTTACTAACAGTAAAACTCTTTTTTTTCTTTTACTGACAGTAAAAATGTATACTTTTATGGCCTCTGTATCATCAGTATCAGAGGTAAAAAAATCTGAGTAAAAAATCAGAGGTTAAATATAAATTTATTTTTATTTCCCAATCATTTTATAAGGCTTTGAAGTTATCTAATGGCCGTTAAGTGCAATTGCATGAAGTATACTTCTTTTCTCATCAATTGAAGTGAACAATCGACAGGTTTAGCGATTAAAATTTTAATTACTGAATACATTATGAAATAAAATATTTTTATATTATTAAAGCTATTCTCTATAGTTATAGTTTTGTTATCGATTACTAATAAAAACAGTGAGTTATTGGCGCTCTATACGATTAGCTTCATTCAGTTGCTATGCAAGAGGATTACTATTGCACCGGAAATACTACATTTGCAATAGAAAGGTAGTTTTAAAATAAAATGTTTTCCTATTAAATCCCTGTTACGCATTCATCATGCAATTCTATGAAAGGTTATTAATGAGCTTCATGTGATATACATTATCATATATTAATTATTATCATATGTGGCGTCAGTTAATGACTTAGTATAGAAAAATCTTTTAGGTTTCCCTCTATCGGAACCTAGCCCTTTCTCACTATTGAATTTAAAATAAATTTTAAATATAGTAAGTTACCTACCTTTAATATCTACCTTTCATGATTTTCATACAATTATTGTCAATAGAACAGAATGAGCGGTAGAGCAAAAAATGTATACAATAAGTAATTTAATAAATCAATCAATTCAACCTATTTTTTTTTTCACTCTCATCGTTTGTAACTCCTTTTCTATGTAGGAAAAACTGAGTATATTTTTAAAATCTTATTGATGAAATATAATTTTTTATCATTAATAATCTGGTCCAGTCAACAATAAAAATAGTGTAAGATCTACTAGAATTTAACAAGAATGGTCAAAGTATTCAGCAAGCAGATATTTTTGTCTAACCTTATTATGGTTATTTGATTTAACGTGTATTGAGGGGTCAAATTTAATTTTATTTTTATATTTTATTTTATTTTTTAAAATATAACCTTGAATAGCAGAAATCCACAACTTGCGCTTACTGACAGATGCTGCCTCATTGTACAACGACGTCCTCAAGTACTCTAAGTCATACTTAACATGTTTAATGTATAAATAACCCTAAGAGCCTTAGCTTAACTGAAACTTTTTTGTACTTCGTAAATTTATTTTTCTCATTTATATAATACCTACTTTGTTAGAATTCTTCCGCTTTCATTCCTCACAACTTATAAGTGAAGTTTTGACTTTGGGGCCAATTTTGATAAGTGGGTAAAGCTTTTTATGTAAAAATATTATTCAGTACCTTGTGCTATAAATGTGAAGTAATTATTTTATTTTTTAAACATTGTTTGATAGAAAACGTATTTAGTGTTTCAGGTTTTGGAAATAATAAGTTTGTGTTTTTCAATATTTTCTGAAATTACAATTAAAGCTGCTACTTACGTAGAATCCTCAAGTTCATTTTTCATATTATATATAAGAACAAAAGTAATGTGATTTAATGTATTTCCTATATATATATATATATAAAGTATAAATAACTTAACATAGCATCATCTCAGGCAATCATTAAGACAACCTTGATTATAAACATCCTGATATAATAATACAGATATTGTTTTTGCAATTCATCTTTTGTAAATATTTTCTAGAATAAACATACAACTAATTCGTATAAAATTCATTAATTCCCGTCTTTTTATATAGAAATACAAAATGCTTAGTAATTCTTAGATAGTAATCACAACAGTATTTATACAGTATATACTGTATTAAAATATCAGCATAACTTTTGTAGATATTAACGTCGGTCGGATTTTCAGCGATGAATGAGTTGCCTTTCATGCTCTGACAAATTCGAGAAAAATTCGAAACTTGGATTAAAAGTTGTAAATCTACATTGATTTTATCGTTTCGTATCTATTTCATTAGATAACTGTTAAACACAAAAAATAATGTTTCTTAATTGCTACTTGAATTTTTACAATTATTTTGTTTATATTTATTACTATAAAATATCCAAATAAAATTAGTATGATTGATTTAGTGTGTAAATGTACTCAACAGAGTGTAACAACCCAATTATCACTTAAGTTTTTACACATTGCGTACTAATGACGTAGATCCACGAGACCAGAACGGTAATACAAAGAACATTCTTTTCCTTCATGCCGTGGTCTTCTAAACTATTACATACATGTAACAAACAATAATTACATTTTTTACTTTACGTTTATATTTACCTTATATTATGCTCATCCGGAATGTATGTCTTTAAGTAATTAATGTCTTCAAGTAAACTCTGGACTAATTAGCCATTTTCAACTGAATATTAAATTTGATCGCAATCATAATTTCAAAACTAGAATGAGTAATATCACATAATGTTGCAACGACTGCATTAAATTATCTTTTCAATTCCATTTCTTTTTAATATGCAAATAATTCTTTGACACAGTATCCGGTATAAAAGGTCATTTAAATTGCAGAATGTCAGAAAAGAAACAGTGCGCGACATAGTCGAGGAAAAAATGGCTACCATTGACTTTTATTTAGACGTTCTCTCAGTTTTTCCCATTTATATATTTACTGATACATTAGACCCCAGCAACGAATTAGGTGTTTCACAAATAACTATCTTGTGCCCGATTTTACTAGCATGACACGTTTGGGAGTATATGAATAAATGGCAGAGGAATTTTAATAGTAAGGCGCAAGTAATGTATTTATTATTTATTTTTATTGTTTATCTTTTACGTGTGTAAGGATTTCAAACTAAATCTACAGTAATGATATACCTAAATGATTTAAATACTTTTAAATGAAGTTAAAATATGCAAGGTGTTAAGTATACACCACAATATAGACAATATATTTTAATTTGAAATTATACGATGCAAACCGTTTAAACGCCCTTAAGTTAAAGAACTTTTTATATATTATGTCTTGTCCAAGTGATCTTTGTCAAGAGGTATTTAATTTACGTTGTAATAATTATAATAGTATTAATTTACATTATAATAATTTTTATACACATTTTTTCATCTGGACACTTGCAGTACATCTGTTAGAAAAAAACAGATTCATTTAATATTTTTTGTAAGCTTCACGCAGTATCGTGCACATAGCATAGTAGCAGGAGGAGGAGGAGAACCTAGTGTTAAGATACTACGTTCCCCATTTTGCACCTTTCAAGGCACTTTTAAAGGCTTGGCAAAACTTTATCTTGTTGCTAGCGCGAATAAGGTAATTCATTCTTTCCTGAGTGGAAATCGAATCCAAGAACCGTCGTGTTTAGAAGCCGACCCTGCGATGCCTTTGCGTCACGATAGTCTCCTTTATTATTATTTTATAAGTATATCTCTTATACTGATATGTACAATAAGTTAGCAATTATAACGTCGAACTGCTATTACATCATGTTTAAATTATAAATTTAGAGTTCTTAGATGAGACAGCTAATTTACTGAGAGAGCAAAGTTTTCGTAATAGCTAACTACATGAGAGAACGGTAACATATTCGTCCTTATTCGGAACTTCTGTTTTTACTGGCAGCAGCACATCTAATGTATCGCATGGACCCGATGACTTGCTGTTGGTAATTACATAAGTATTATTTCTTTATTTAGAATACCTAATATATATTGCTAAGATGCGGCATGTAGTATATATTTATGGTAAGGTAGGTAAAGAAATCATAGTCTCAAAATTCGATTGAAATCGTAAAATGCTCTTCAACTTCTACTCGAATCTGGAATATAACTAGTTTTATAGCGGCACCGATATTCGTATTTTCGCGGTATAGCAAAAAATTGGATACAATTAATTGCTACACATGGGAAATTCACCCATCAGACACCGCTTGAGCATTAATGAAGGAATCAAATTAAGTATCACGCTAAAAAATATGACTAAAAATTAATTGTCACGTTCGCTATGAGGTAAAAAGTAATAAAGAATATGTAAGAATATATGTAGTTGATATCTTACACTTTTATTTGTGTAAACAAACTTGTACATGCTCCATATATGTTTTGTTATCGTAAAGAAAATTAAAGTGTGAAAGCAAGAAGTAAGATTGATAAAACAATGGTCTATATATTATTGTTTTGAATTTACATAATATTGCAAATGTTATTTTTTTAACGATTTCATGGAGTTCTCAAATATTCTTTCCGTTGAAGTGTGAAAAAGACGGAATGTTTTACACTATCGTGTCTCTTTCCCTGCTTTGAGGGGTATAGTGTGAGACTGAAAAAAAAAAATTTAAGACATATTCATATATTGCGAATAACTTATTGATATCTCACAAAGTGTACGAGTATGCTGTTATTTTTAACATCTCATTCGGCTCGGCACTCGGCTCGCGATTACAATTGACAAAGATCGATTATACGTAGACATAGTATTAACATAGATTACACATAGTATTGACGTGAAAATTTTATAATTTAATATTAGTATATTTTTCTGATATTAGCTTCCCTTACGAGCGTATTCATGTTTTAATTCGGTATTCGAAATATTTGACGGTAAGCATTAGATGTACAAACTTTATAATAATTTCCTATATTTTGCCTAAAATATGCTTATTTAAGCTTTTTGTCTACCTACCTGGAAATGCACCTAAATGGACGGAAAATGAGTCTTTATTAGTTTCTATCTCGAGCCTTTTGAACATGACGAGATTGATAATTATTTATAGAAAAAGTATAGCAATGTGTATAGTGCTGATTTTGAACATGCACATCACTGGTGAAATAACATTTTATAAATAATCATATTAATTAGTTTTCAATAACTTATAGTTCTCTTCTCTATTCTATTTTTTCACTTTCATGAAAGGATGTGGATGGACTCCATTAACAGTTTCCAATGTCATGGACGTGTGGTTGACAATAGTGTTACAAATTATGGGATTTTTGTACTTCACAATTATGTTTGGTTATACCACTTCTACGAGGTCAGCAGCGTCTCATGCGTGTTTAGCTCACAACGTAAGTCTATTTAATGTATCTGCTTAGTTCTAAGCAACTTAATAAGCCTTAAGTCCCTATAACAAAATAGCATATATATAATAATTAATATTTGACTATTAAGAAGTTCACATATGCATAAATATAGATACGGTTTTAAAAAAGGTTTCATAGGTGTGGTTAAATATTAAATACAAAAAAGACCATAAGAAAATCTTAAATCTTATTATACATACGAGTACATTTATGTTTAGGCAAAAAATAAATATGTATGTATTTCTATTTAAGACCAGCTCAGGTAAGTACATAAACAATGTTTTATATGTATGAATATATTTATATATAAACCAAATGATAAATCTTATGCCTACTGTATTTCTCAGCATCATCTTGTATCGGATATTAAAAGAATATTGAAAAAAGGTAATGAAAAAAGGCAGCTCAAGCACAAAATTAAAGCCGTAACTTGCTTTATGAATAATGCTGATCAATATTAATCCAAGATTAGATTTCGTAATATTTGTAAAATTATAGGTATATGTATATTTTTGTAAATATAATAAATATTGGCAGGTGATATGGGGTTCGATATCCTCTCGGCAGAATTAGTTAAATTTGTGTGCCTTGTTGCATCAAGACCAAATACGGTGTTAGGTTTAGCCAATCAACATGCCATATCTCAAAAGGCGGAAAATGAAGACACGGAGAGTCTTCACACTACTTCCTCTGCCTTCCCTGTCATATTCAGGATAAGGCGTGAAGTTAAAAATATATCATCATCATCATCATCATCATCTGCCTATACTTATTTTCTGCTGTGCGTTCTAATAATAATAAGAATTGCCTTAGATATCTTTAGTTTTAATTTATCTGTTCTCGTACATATAAATTAAAACTTAATATATTCTAAGCATAACTGAATTTCAGTTAAGATTTGCTGTATATTTTACAATAACAAAAAGGTATTTTCTAAAATCTTAATGCTAATGCAATACGATTCGCTTTATTCGACCACAATATAATATCAGGGGTATGATTAAGAGTGCAGGATAATGTACGCAACCCATATATAACAACATGTCGACGGAAACTTTTAACATATTTATAATGTTAATATTCTACATTGAGTAGGTATGGGAAAAAGTTCGTATCGTTTTTCACTAGGCTAAGTATCATATATGATATTTTTAATCAATTTGTTTTATAAATAGGAAAAATTACAAGATTTCACAGATTTCTTCTATCGAGAAAACGTAGATCGCACGTAAAACCACAAAAACTTTAAAATATTTCGAATACCTTGGGAAAAGAACGGTACTATTCACGGTAGCGATCCACAGGTGCGTACATTTTCCTTTTAGTAAGCTTAGATTCCTTTTAATTAGTATTAATTCTGCTCTGATGATTTATGTAAGTTAATTCGGGCCTGAATTCAGAAATTTAAGCAAACATTCAAATATGTATTCAAAATAACTTTTAGATATATTACAGATTAATGCTAATTTGTCGACAAATGTTTATGTTATTTACACAGAAAAGGTATACATTACTTATTTTAATTGTTCGTCTTAGATTTTGGGAATGATTATAAATGAGAACAGCTTCTACATGCAGTCAAGTTGGTAGTTACTTTAGTATTATTAATATTTCATATTTTCCTAATTTTTATATCCCACTATTACAAATTGTCACCATAGTCCTCCAGCCTACTTTGCCTGTATCTCACAACAGCAAAAATATAATAATTTCTTTTCTTCAGGTAGACATTTCAAGTTCTTATAATGATTACTTATATGAGTTCTGGTGGATTGTTCGGGCGAAAGTTAATAAACATTTTTTAACAGAAAATAGTAATTTTTTGAAAATCGAAATTTATACTTACTTAATTTAGTTAGATTTTAACTTGAATTACAAAAGCTGCTGAAGAAGCCGTTTCAAATGTCGATACATTACATTTTACCGATATCCATGGAGAATGGCTCTACAGGTAAAAAATTGAAATCAAACTTTTCTCTCTCTCGTAATCTTATTAAAAGTTTCTCGTTGCGAGTGGGCGATGCACAATGCTATTTCAATTTGTAACTTTAATGTTATTTTGATATATCAGTTTTAGTTTCTGAACCCTCTCTGAAGTCAGTGTAACTGTTGTATAGTGACTTTAAAAATATGCCTTTGAAATTGGAAATTATGTTTGTTGATGTAAATGCTTACAAATTATGATTTAGACCTTCTGTCGCAAGATTTAGCCTTCGATTATAGAAGTGATTCCAAACAGACATGGTAATTATTACGTTAAAATTTTAAAAATATTACTGTACATATTTTTTATTTTAAATTTCATTACGACAGTGAATATACGCTATTATAGAAAAGCTCAAAAAATATTAAAACTCAAATTATATCAAAGAATCATATACAAGATGCAGTTTTACATCGAATATTTTATTTCTTTTCTAGAAACCCACAGCTTTACAAAAAAAATTATTTACATTCAAATATTTACTTCTTATTTAACAACACTGCAGGTATTCAAAATCTAATTAAAGCTTCAATTAATTTTGTATTTTTCGGCTACAAGCTTTTCCATATATTTCAGGGTAAGCAGTATTACGACACTCTGTTCTCCGATTTCCACCCTAATTCGATTAACCAGAGGAGGAAAATGACAGTAATTAACTCGAATAAGTGGCGATCTAGCCCACAACTATGGCACTTATATATTTAGAATAAAATTCTTAATGAATTAGAGGACCGTCGTGGCGCAGAGGCGTAAACGTCTGCCCGTAAACGTGACGGTTTGAAGGTTCGATATCCACTCCACTCGCTCTGGAAACTAGACAAAGCGCGGCGTTGAGTTCCGCCACTCAACAGCAGTGCCTCGAAAAAAGGCGGAAAACGGGGAAGGAGAAAGCAGGGACTAAGCAACGAAGTGTCTTAACACTAGGTTCACATAGATCCTGCAGTTCCCTCTGCCTATCCTGCAATATGCGGGATAAAAGCGTGAAGCTAAAAAGAAAGAAAAAAATCTTCCAAGCGGTTCATAAAATAAAACCATTCGTAATTTTTCAATACAGTTTTATAAATAAAAATAAGTTAAATGTCTTCATGAAGTTACAGCTACCTAAAGTTACTTCAGGCTATTGTGAATTATTGTACAATTATCGAAGTAAATGGATATAGCTAATATGAGTACTATAGGACAAAATATTAAAAGGTACTGGAAAAGACAGAACGAGCTAATTCTAGTAATTCTTATGGTGTTTCTTATATATAAAATCCGTTGATTTCCCTTTAAATTTATTGATAATTATTTTCTTATTTTCTGTTCATTTTTATTCAACTCGTTTTCCTCTTCTATTTTCATTTTGCAATGGATATGAAAATTCACAATACTTTGTTGCTGGAAGTGTTTTTATATAAGCTAGAGTTTTTTTTAGTTTCACACTTTATCCCTCACATGGCAGTGTAGGCAGAGGGAACTGCAGGAACCATGAGAACTTAGTGTTAAGACACTCCGTTGCTTAGTCCCTGTTATCTCCGTCCCCGCTATATAATAAAATATAAGCTAGATAATAAAACAATATAAAATAATCAAGTAAAACTAAATATAAACAGAAACGCACTCGTAATAATTAAAAAGTATAGTAAAAATAAGATGTTATGGGTTAAGCTTAATTTTGAATTTTCAAAAACCTAATCATACAAAATTATATCAACATATATTTTATAAATGCCAAACAATCTATATATCTGTTTATCTGTGATTAAAATAAAAACAGGCTAAAACATTCCTTATACATTATTTAAAATTATACATTGTCAAGTCGGTGCCTTTTGGACAAAATATTATACAAGAATACTATGGCGAACTAATAATATTTTGTACAATCTACGCTGATCACATCAGAACTTTCGACTTCATATTTTATCAACTTCAATTTGATCACGATTTGTTTAAACTAAATATTTTATATTAGGCATCTTAATAATATATTAGATTATATGAGTGTATTGCAATTTCGGGATATAGTGAAAAAGGATAAAGGGTAATTTTTAGAATACTCACTAAATTATTTTGAAATCATTTTAATTTTTGATTGTAGTTTGTGTTTGTTGTGTTTAAAAATCACTTTACACTAACGAAGATACTTAAATATTTTTTAATGTTCATTCGCATTCGCAAGATATTTTTATAATAATAAAATAATTATGTCTTAAATTGAAGCTGTCGTGGTGAAACTGCGCCAGACTGAAAAGTAAGGTGCTTGCTTATGTCAAAAAGTATCACACACTTTTTAACCGACTTCAAAAAAAGGAGGAGGTTCTCAATTCGACCTGTATATATGCTTTTTTTTTATGTTTGTTCGCGGATAACTTTGTCGTTTATGAACCGATTTTGATGATTCTTTTTGTATTTGGTAGGTCTTATACCAAAGGTGGTCCCATTAAAATTTTATCAAAATTGATTGAGTCCTTTTGGAGATAATCAACAAAAACAAATATCGACACAAACATTTACTATTTCTTTTCGCGAATAACTGTGTCGTTTATGAACCGATTTCGATGATTCTTTTTGTATTTGGTAGGTCTTATACCAAAGATGGTCCCATTAAACTTTTATCAAAATTGATTGAGTCCTTTTGGAGATAATCAACAAAAACAAATATCGACACAAACATTTACTATTTCTTTTCGCGAATAACTGTGTCGTTTATGAACCAATTTTGATGATTCTTCTTGTATTTGGTAGGTCTTATACCAGTGGTGGTCCCATTAAAATTTTATTAAAATTGATTAAGTCCTTTTGGAGATAATCAACAAAAACAAATATCGACACAAACATTTACTATTTCTGTTTGCGAATAACTGTGTCGTTTATGAACCAATTTTGATGATTCTTCTTGTATTTCGTAGGTCTTACATCATACGTTGTTCCATTAAAATTTTATCGAAATTGGTTCAGCACTTTTGGAGATAATTAACAAAAACAAATATCAATACAAACATTTATTATGTCTATTCGCGGATAGCTGTGTCGTTCTTAAAAACACCGACTACGGTCGTACGGTCGTTTCCTCATTTGAGCTCGGGCTTTGAGCATTTGCTCGGTCTACCCATCACTCAAAATCGTTAAATAAAGTAATTTTTAACAAAAAAGAACCGACTTCAAAAAGTAAAAAAGTTCTAGTCTAAAGCAAAAAAGTTAACTAAAAAGCATAAAATAAATTTCGGCACAAAGTAATACGTTCGTATTTTTTCTTTGTTAAATTAAATTAATGATTACTTAAGTAAATAAAAAATATTTAATAATTTTGAAGTCGGCGCCAAGTAACTACTACAACAACCTTACTACAATATCAAATTACTAAGTACACAAATTCAAATTTCAAACACACAATATTAGTAACAGTATTACAATATATATATGAATCGGTAGCTACTAACTATCAAAGTATTTTTAATACGGTAAGAATACAGAAGGTTGTTATAGTATTTACTTGGCGCCGACTTCAAAATTATTAAATATTTTTTATTTACTTAAGTAATCATTAATTTAATTTAACAAAGAAAAATACGAACGTATTACTTTGTGCCGAAATTTATTTTATGCTTTTTAGTTAACTTTTTTGCTTTAGACTAGAACTTTTTTACTTTTTGAAGTCGGTTCTTTTTTGTTAAAAATTACTTTATTGTATAGTATAAAATATACTTATGAGTATGTCACTTTACAATATCACTAAAAAGATTGTATTGATTGTATGTAAATTTATGTAAAATTCTGAAATGTTATATAAGAATTTTGATATTAAGTTAACAGATGCTACAAATGTTTGTGCGGGATCAGTGGTGAGCCAAATTAACCTTGCGGTTTCTCGTAGCGATGTCGTATATCTATGTAATTTGTATGATACTACACTCTCGTAGGCTGTGTTCATATCCTTGTATAAATTAATAATAATGATTTATAATAAAAAGGTTTATTGTATTATGTGCTTGTAAATTTCATCGTAATATTGACAATCTAAATGTACATACAAATATGCACCTACAAAAATATTTACTGTTTACTATGTTTTTAAGCAATTGATTTAAGTTATTGGCAAATTTCTACTTGGTTATTTTCTTTATTTTTCATTTTATTATAAAACACTCAAATATTTTATATTATTATTGACTATCTAGGACTAATGCTGAATGAAATATGGGTGTATCATATTTTCAGACAAATATGACAGTTTTCATAGTAATACTGGTGCTCCATACACCGACATGCTCGTCGCTGGTAACTCTCATCGCCACTTCGCCCTTCAACTTATTAAGGATTGTTAAACATTATTTACTTGATAAGCAAGTACGTAAAATTTACAAGGTTACATTTTGAAATGGTGATAGGAATGCTTTTAAGCCATTAAGATATTTTGTGTATTTTTAATATGCTTTGCTTTAAATATAATTCAAAAAATATTTTATTTAATATAAAATAAATATTAATACAAAATATAAAATACTTTGATTATAAAAACAACATCTCATGTGGAACAATAAAGCAACAAAGTTTTTATAGGATTCAATCTATAATTAAGATTAACCTGCAATATTTCACTTACGAAATTTAATTTTGTATTAAACTAGCGGACGCCCGCGGCTCCGCCCGCGTATGTGACGGTTACCGCTTAAAAAAGCCTACCCAAGAAAAGCACGACCAGCAAAATACCTAGGTCAATTCAAAGACATCGACACTAATATCAACGACGACAGCCATCACCCACAAGCTGTAAAGATTGTCTTTCTTGTTTTTCATTGTCTGGATTGGTGGTGGTGGTTCAGTAGAAATCTTTTCAACTTTAAAACAAAGTGTCAAATTTTAATAATTCAAACACCAAATACCATGTAAATAAACTATATTTATTGATGAAATAATTTATTTTAATAAATATTATTAGAGTGAGTAAAATAAACGCGTTTAAAATTAGTTAAAAAAATCAAGATTTTTAAATAATAAAGTGGTTGTTGTGCTTCACTCGACAAAGATAGGTATAGTGGATCGGGGACTTTTTTATAGATATTTATAAGATCTACAATTAATTAAACCATTTTATGTTTCTATCTTTTATAGTTTAGGCAGTGTACGCAAACTCAGCTTAGCGGTCAACCAAGTGTTAATATAGGTAATATTTTATAGCGACACACTTCAACGTGAATAGGATGGCAACACCTCCGGAAGGAGGTGACGAATTCGTATTAGACAAATTGTTTGAAATGATAATTCTCGCTGTATGCCTTGTTTGCGGAAAAGTGATGTTTTGAAAAATCAAGAACTTTCAAGTATTTTTTGTATTATTTTATGCTATTAAAGCAAGCAAGCTAGCAAAGGATTATATCTTAATAAGCTAATTAGCTTTATAGCTATTATAGCTTTAAGATTATAGATGGAGGTCTATAAAAAAGAGCATTAAATATTATTTCATGTAATACAGTATTCTATTTTCTATTTTTTAATTAATTATAAGGAATAAAATTACAAAAATCTCTAAAGTGAGCTTAGCCTAATACAATTTAGATCCCACACAAAGCATATGAATATCAGGTGTACGTGGCGTAACATGTCTAACATTATGATGGGTTCTAACTTATAACTAACATTATGGTCGTGACGTAGTGGAATATCATCTTGTTATAAATACAATGATTGTGGGTTTGAAGCCTACTCTAACTATTAGAAATCTCTCGAAGGCAGTATTTATTTTAGCTTCACGCTTTATCCCGCATATTGCAGGCTGGGCTGAGGGAACTGCAGGAACCATATGAACCTAGTGTTAAGACACTTAGTCATTGCTTTCTTCGTCCCCGCTTTCTGCCTATTTCGAGACATTGCGTGTCGAGTGGCGGAACTCAACGCCACGCTTTGCTTAGTTTCCAGAGCGAAGAAAATGGAAATAGAAAAATTCATTTTCCTTGAGTGGGAATCGAACGGTTTGACCGTCGCGTTCACAGGCAGACGCTTACGCCTCTGCGCCACGACGGTCCTCTAGGTAGTCATATAAAAAAAATAATAATCAAATTCAAATTCAAATTCAAATAATTTTATTCAAAATGAGAATACATGATTCATTTTTTGAACGTCAAAACCACTACCACCGGTTCGCTAAAGTTAATGCCTCAGACCTGAGAAGAACCGGCGCAAGAAACTCAGCGGGACTTTTCTTTCTTTTTTTTTTTAAGTAGTCAATATTTTTACATTAATTCATTTTGATAATGACACATTTGAAACAGACTGGAGCGAGCATCTCATTCCCAAGGTGTGTTGTAATAACCTTTAACACACAAACGTCTTTTCACAATTCTTTTAAATTGTGATATAGAGCATTGTTGGACGTTTTCTGGGATCCTATTGTAAAAGAGTACACACTGCCCCATGAAAGAATTGCGGACTTGTTGCAATCTAGTTATAGGCGCTGTAAGTTTAAGCCTATTTCTAGTATACATATTATGTGAATCACCGATTTTCTCAAAATCATTAATAACGTACATCACATTTACAAAGATATATTGAGATACAACAGTCAATATATTTATTTCTTTAAATTTTTGCCTTAAAGAATCTTTAGGTCCTAGATTATAGATTTAACACCGGTTGCATTACCCCATAGTATGATGCCGTAAGACATAATACTATGAAAGTAGCTAAAGTAAACGAGGCGAGCCGTTTCTACGTCAGTTAAGGATCTAATTTTCTTAACTGCAAAAACTGCTGAGCTAAGTCTATTCGCCAATCCCTCAATATGAGCTCCCCACTGTAATTTGGAGTCAATGGTGATACCGAGAAAAAACGTAGAATCAACAGGATCAACGGCTTCACCATTTAAGAGTACATTGGTTTTCACAATTTTCGTGCAGGGCGTTCTAAAAATAACACATTTAGTTTTCTTACTGTTCAATAGTAAATTATTAGCACTAAACCAGTGTACTACTTTCGAGAGAGCATTGTTTACATCGTCAAATACATTTTGTTGTCTTTTCATTTTAAAAATTAATGAAGTATCATCCGCAAACAATACTATCTCGTGGCTCCTTTCAACTAAATATGGTAAATCATTTATATATATTAAAAACAGGAAAGGACCAAGAATAGACCCCTGTGGGACTCCCATACTGATTAATGAACCAGGGGATCTCTTGCCATTAACATCAACCCTCTGAAACCTGTTAGACAAATAAGACTTCAGAAGATCGAGAGCACGTCCTCTTATGCCGTAATGATGTAGCTTCATGACCAATGTAGAGTGCTGAACGCAATCAAAGGCCTTGGACAGGTCGCAAAACATACCAAGAGCATCCTGCGACCCTTCCCAGGCCTCATAGATATTCTTTAGTAGAGCTATTCGAGCGTCTGCAGTAGAGCGACCCTTAGTAAAACCATACTGTTTATCGTGCAAAAGATTATATACACGAAAATGCTCTGATATTTGATTTAAAATGATTTTTTTCAAAAATTTTACTAAATGAGGGTAGTACAGCAACCGGTCGAAAGTTGTTGGGATTGTCTGTACTACCTGATTTAAAAATGGGTATGACTTTACTATATTTCATTAGATCAGGAAACACACCATACTCTATACATTTATTAAATATGGTCGCGAGTTGGGGAGCAATACCGTCTATTATGTAATTAATTAGTTTTACAGAAATGCCCCATAAATCTACTGTTTTTTTTATATCAAGGGACTTAAAGGCCTTAACAATTTCTTTTGAATTTACTACTTTAAATTTAAAATTTACATTGCATTCCTCTATGTTCCCCCTAAGCAATGATTCGGCGACGGTTGTGGAAGATATAAGAGCCTCGGTTGTAGAGACTGGAATATCAGCAAAGAACTTCTCAAAAGTACAAGCAACTTCTTGTTCTGAAGTGGTATAACCATTATCAATTTTCAATTTAAATTTATCTTTGCGGTTCTTAGTCTTTCCAGTCTCACAATTTATTATGTTCCATGTCATTTTAACTTTATCCACAGAATTTTTAATTTTATTTTTTATGTGTTTACATTTTGCCATGGAACATACTTTTCTAAATATTTTAGAGTAGGTCCTAACATAGTCATTAAATGATTTACTAAGGTTATATGTTTTTTCACCATAAAGTTCATATAACCTTCGCCTACTCTTATGTATTCCCACAGTCGCCTCCTTTACAAAACTTCTTTACAGATTACCAGTTAACGAAATTTAGGAAGTAACATAACAGGTGTATTTCACTGAAAGAGGAATGCTGATAATAAATGTATATGAAACTTTAACATGATTTTTAATGATATATATACATGAGTGCTAATTTATGGTTTATTCATAATTTAAAGTGGTGTAAGTTATTAATATGATACTTAAAATCACTTAATGTATGTACTATTTTTGGCCTTACAATAATTATATGGGCTTTTATAACTCAAAATTTAATTATAGATAGCAGCATATAATATATATTGAGGTTATTGTAATTTCATCACCAGCTTAATTGAATTTCACACTAATGATTATTATCGAAGACGGTTATGTTATTTCACAAATGATTATCATTTAGAGCACACATACGTTAAGTTAGAGTGTTTAATAGGTACGTATAAGTTCCATATATATAAGTTTTAGTATCTATAATTTCTATATAATTTGTCTTATACTTTTATATTCCAAAGGTGACTTCTAATACAAATTGTTGAACCTCAAAGAGAAGCAATTGTAATATATATGTCACATATGTACATATGTATGATAACCAATCTTATTTTATATGTTAAATAATTTTACGGCAATATATATATATATATATATATATATATATATATATATATATATATATATATATATATATATATATATATATATATATATATATATATATATATATATATATATATATATATATATATATATATATATATATATATATATATATATATATATATATATATATATATAACCAATCTTATTTATATGTTAAATAATTTACGACAATATATATATATATATATATATATAT
Source organism: Dione vanillae (assembly GCA_037178615.1). Taxonomy (NCBI): domain Eukaryota; kingdom Metazoa; phylum Arthropoda; class Insecta; order Lepidoptera; family Nymphalidae; genus Dione; species Dione vanillae. The sequence continues at coordinate 605,913 of JAZFAU010000085.1, forward strand.
ATATATATATATATATATATATATATATATATATATATATATATATATATATATATATATATATATATATATATATATATATATATATATATATATATATATATATATATATATAATATATATATATATATATATATATATATATATATATATATATATATATATATATATATACATATATATATAGATATAGATTTTATAACATTTGTCATATGTATAGTAGGTTTAAATATATGTATATTTATTTACATCATGATAAAGACAAGCTTAAGTAGAATACCATGATCACAACTTATGTTAAATTTGGCTTAATTAAATATTGTATGTAACACAGTGCGTGCTTTGGTTCTCCATATAAAATGTATAAATTCCATATAAAAACGTGTTAACAAGAAAATTTTTCGTCTTTCATTTCTTTAAATTACCTATCTTAGCTTTGATAGCAAAAACTCCGTACGTGCTCCGCTGCGACCTCATGTCTGCGATGTTCGGACAACATTTGCGGGGTTGTTACCTATTCGCTGACACCGGCGAACCGTTCCTTCGTCAGCTTACCGTGTTGCTAGATTACTCGGTCTATTTTCCAGGTTAGTCCTTTTCTTTGAACACCCCTTTTGTAAGAAAAAAAGTTTAGTAATGCTATTATTTCCTACTGTTTGGTAGCTAAATTGCCTGAAAATTGTACATCTTCTATATGACGATGAGGTAAATTGTTTCAATAATTTACATTTCCTGCCAAAAAAGCTAAAAGCAAGATAAGGTAAATCCTAAAGGTTCGTAAAGTATATACTTAGGGTATATTCTTTTACGTTAAGGTTACGTTGATTTTATTATATTTGGTTGATCTATTTATTAAATTAATTTATTTAAGAATATTAAAAAAATATTTTGTTGAAAATCTTAAAATTATGCTATTTTTATATTTTTCTATTTCACTTTATACTTTGTAGTATCAAAAGACGTTATTACGTTTTCCTAAATTACTTATAACTAACGTCACTAGAAAACAAATTAAATGTGTTCGATCTTTATAAGAAGCTGACAGCTTGAAGTTGATAAATAGAGAAAAATGAGCTAGTTAATTGGTTCATACATCACTGCACCGTGTTGTATGGGAGGCAACCTGTCTTAATTTTTATACTATATATTTTTTTTACAAATTTGTAATATTATTCTTGTTATGTCGAATTATTTAATTTTTTTATCAGTCATTTCAAATTTAAGATATTACACTTCCTCATGGGAATCAAACTACAAACTAACACACAAAGGGCTATGATACACTTTATACTACGGTATATATGATTAAAGTAATATTGAAGTACTTTAAATCATTAAGTAGTATAGTATTATCACAGACATATTCTCTTTTTTTTTCTTAGCTTCACGCTTTATCCCGCATATAGCAGGGTAATCAGAGGGAACTGCAGGGACCGTGGGATCCTAGTGTTAAGACACTCCGTTGCTCAGGCCCTGTTTTTTCTGTCCCCACTTTCCGCCTTTTCCGAGGCATTGCGTGTTGAGTTGCGGAGCTCAACGCCGCGCTTTACCTAGTTTGCCAGAGCAAAGAAAATGGAAATAGAAAAATCCATCTTCCTCTCATCTCCAGTTATAGGCAGACGTTACGCCTTACGCCTCACGACGGTGCTCGACATATATAATGTCATATATACTACTGGCTTAAAGGGATGAATATATGGACTTAGTTTCACGGATGTAATAAGTAAGTGTAGATACTGGTCCAGTATGATATGAGACTCAATAATTTTGAATATATTATGTAACTGGACATCAATATGTTTAATACACCACATGTAGTACTTATTCTCAATGGGATTTTCCATATAAAAAAATATAAATTTATAGTCTTAGAACATTTGAAAAAGCATTTTATTATATAATTAACTATTTACTATTTGTGTAGTAATAAATTTTAACTATTTTGATAGATTTAATCTCATTGTCTTTTATGTACGAGAGCGGACTGAAATCTGGTATGTGATTTTTATAAAAAATTTATTTACAAAACAAATAATTTCTATGTCATAATAATTTCTATGCACTAGGTGGCGTTCGAAAACCTCTTGTAGTATCTGTGCGACCCGATTGGACCCGACTGAAATTACGCACGAGTTGTTGGGACCTAGAGATATATTTGGCGTATTCCATGAAGTTAACAAGTGAATTGCTTTTCCTTTAATGCTGAAAATAAGGTAGGAGGTCAGTATTTAAAAACGTTCATGTTTTCTTGACATAATATATAAATATCTATTTATTTATTCTTACCAGAAGCATTTCCAAAATTATTAATTGATTTTTAATAAATAAATATTGATTGATATTGAATGAAAATTAATCACTTAAGTATGAATCCAAGCCATAATTATTTTAGTCGTTTACAAGTACAAGTTTTAATGAAATTTGTAGTTAGTTCGCAATGAAGCGGTTAAACACTATCGTTTTTTAATGTGCTCTATAATACAAAGATTAATTGTTATCAGCCGCTGTTGGTACAACCAAATTCTCAGTACACATATTAATTTACAGAGACATTCGATTGAAACAATGTGAAGATAGTTGATAGCAAACGATGGATAGTTGTTTCAAATATTTACAAAGTTCATGTTTAATGAAAGCGCCTCTGTGTGTTAAACATAACTTAATTTTGTTTTTACCCTCATGATTTATTTTGTATATAACGAAAAAAATACCAAGAATCTAAAACTATCATGTTGACAGGCAGTCCTGTCTCATTGAGCTGATATTTGATGTGTAGTTACTATTTCGCTATTAAAAGTTGTAATTTTAAACAGAATTAATGTAAATATATTTTATACTATTCAATACAAATGTATATTTAAAATAAACTCATAGAAACTCTACTGGAATCTTTGATTGTCGTTAAAATATAGGGCTTGGAATATTAATTGATAGACCATATTGTGTGTGTTGAGTAACGGAACTCAACTCTGCTCTTTGCCTTATTACTTAAATAAAAATAATTTATTCTCCCTGAATGAGAATCGAACCGAAGGTGTCTCATTTACAGATATACAATATGCCACTGGGCCAAGACGTAACAATTTATAATTATGGATATTTTATATTTTTCATATTAACAATTTAGCTTCTGAATTCAAAAGTGATATAAAGTGATTTACATCAAAATAAGTAATCATTTTTTCCACATCAGGCATTAATAGTTTCATTTTCATATACAAATGAATAAAATCCGCTTAACAATGCCGAGGCGAGCTTGTGTAGCGGTTAAATATTATCGATTTAACAAATGTATTGAATTCACTTCAACTTGAACGTTCGCAGATTCATTCAATATCGGTTTATGTGTACATGTGAGTTGTGATAAGTACCTACATTCCTGAAATCATTACTTTAGAATATACTAACGGCCTTATTCATAAAAAAGTCTTATAGAACGTTTTAAGTATACTTTAGTTAACACGCTCTTTAGGCTTATAGAACGTTCGATAAATGTTTGTATTCATAAACGCTCTATAAGCCTTCTATAACTAAAGTGTCACTAATTTGATTTATACGTTCACAATGCTGCCACTATACTGAAGTCGGTCGACTTGTTGCCGAAAATGCCAGTAAATCCACAGATGATAAGTGAAAAACGCATTGACATAGTATGACCACAGATAATATTACGTACAAAAATATATTGTTGGATCTGGCTTGACATATACCGACTTGATTTACGTCGTTGTTATCACAAAAACACGAATGTTTATTTTATTTTAGTTTATAAACTTACTTAATTTTTAAAAAATTAAGTCATAAGAAGTAAAACGACAAAGAATTGAAAATTGTTTAGACGTGGACAAGTATTACCTATGTTCTGTGCGCCTTTCTTATGTAGAATTTATTATTAATAAACTTGTTAATAACTAAATATAGTTAATAAATATCGAACAAAATGTCAATTGTTATATTGTTTTGTTTACGAAACTGAAATTAACACTCTTGATGACAAGCGACTCGACGACGTCATATCAATGCTCATATTAGTATGAGCCATAATCAGCTGTTATATGAATCGGCCATCTTTGGACGTTAAAACACTTTTATAGTAGGGCTCTCGGTTCTATAACTTTATGATAGGTTTATAGAACTGATTGGCACTAAAATGCTGTTATGAAAAACGTTTTTTGACAATTGTACTATATCGAGTCTTTAAGCGTGCTATAACTTTTTATGAATAAGGCCGTAAGTATATATATTTAAACGTCAGACTCTTAGACAAAAATTAAGTTAAAAGTCGTCTTTACTAGTGTAAACCTGTAAAAACAATAGCCATTTAATAATAGAAGACGGGCATTTAGTAATATAGTAATTTTTTGCCTATTCTCCATTCATATTTTGTTTCAATAAATACAATATCAGCAAAATTCTACACTTAAAATACAAATATAAAGTGAAAATAAGCTCAACTAGCATCAAACACGCCCCAGCAAACGTGACACTGCGTATTAAAGCTTTACATGGACTTTCCAAAGCATTCCGTGAGAATGTGAACTAAAGATAACTTTAAAATAGATAATACCTTAGTTTATAATGAACGTGTTCGAAAGCTGGACAATGGACTAAATACAAGTAAGTGCATTAATTTTATATATATTGGCGCAACAGCAAGAACTATTAACAAATAACTATTTTACGCTGTTTAATAATAAAACTTCTTTAATTACTGTATGATTATAACGATGTAATATCTTGTGATTTTCATTAGTCAAAACAAAATCTAAAATTGTCAACACGTGTTTGCACTATAAATATGACTGCACAAAGCGCATTGTATATGAGCGATATTCTGCGCGTTTCAAAAGTCGAAATCGCGATGTACGCCGACTACACCGCGCCCTACACCACGGAGCGCTCCGCTTGGGTCCTAGCCGAAAGACTGCAACTCGCGGCCGACGCCCTAGGCGATTGGTTTAGCAAGTGACGGTTTGAGGTCAACCCGGAGAAGAGCGCTGCGGTACACTTTCCGCGTAAACGGCACGAAACCGCCTCTCCTATTCGGCTACAAAACAAACCCATCCTCTGGGAAAACCAGGTCAAATATCTAGGCGTCATCCTAGATTCGCATTTCTCTTTCCGTCCGTGAGAAAAAAAGCCATGTTTATCTTGAACAGGCTGTACCCGCTCATATGCAAGCGGAGTAAAATGTCATTTCGTAACAAGCTGACATTGTACAAAACTTGCATCCTCCCCATCTTGAAATGTTAGTGTATACGATAGTGTAGTGTTCGCACACACCAACACAGATCTCCTTCAGAGAGTCTAAAATAAATTCCTTAGAATAGCATCCGGATGCCAAAGAATCGCCATCGCTACCGTAACAGGCGACGCCGCCAATCTCTCAAAAAGCGCACGACATCCATGACCGCCCTACATACATTCTTCTGAGCAGCCATTAATGCTCATTACATTCTCTGGAGACGAGATACACTTCGTCCCCCTCCGGCCCGGTGACGCTGTCAAGACCAATTGAGATCAACAGCATTCAAGTCATTTGGAAAAAAAAGAAGCGTGGCAGTCTTTCTTTACCCGCCGAACAGTGCACATCTATGAAATAATTTGTTACGCATGTTGGTTGAATAAAGCAAAGCTAAGTTCATACTTTTGGAAGTTTTGTTTACTGGAAGATGAGTGAATATTCTCCATGTAATAATCGTGACGAAGTGATAATCGTAAGCAGGGCTGACGTCACGATTATCAAAAAGACTTATTGCAAAAATACAATGGACCCTGTAAATCCGTCATATATATCATTATTCTATTATATGAAATACACATATGTACTATAAATCTTTTAAAGTATTTTTGTTAGAATTGAATTATTATTTGGTTTACATTATGCAGTCAAATTAATTGCATCTGTCGTACCTATTGAAAATCTGGTCCATCGAGATGGCATTTTGTCTATGGAGATAAAAAAAATCACGCATTGGAATGCAGTTCAAAGTTGCAATCAAGACGTAGTCAAACACTTTTATTGCACCAAAATTACATCAAATTCAGATATTTCCAAATTATAGTATAAAAGAAAATATATGGGAAAAATAAGTATACACTAAATACTGGTAAAGGTAGTTCTATACACTAGCATATTTGGCAATAAACTTAGTTACGCAAGACAATGTCAATTTAGAGGCCAACACAAGAAAATGACGTAGTTCGCCTAGAACTAAACTTTTTATATTACTTCGTATATTTGTTTAGGTGAGGTGAATTGTCTTTTTTCGTCTACATAAAATAGTATAATATCACTATATAAGATGCTTAAATGTTGCCTTTTATTTGATATATTTACATGTATGCCAGCTTTTATTTAATTTACGTGTTGTTGATTTTTACCTTAATTTTGAGTTATTTGAATTGAATTAAGACAGTAAAAATATCAAAAAGCCAAACGTTTATTTGAGTAACCAGAGCTTACTACTAAATAAATATACGTATATATTAAATTATATATAAATGTGAACTAATATATTCATCAATTACATACATTATTCATATTGCAGACGTATGTGCATATGTCCATACATATCCATCTGTCTTTGTATCCGTCTGGAGGTATATCGCCAATACCATAACATATAATAACTTACGGGATGATTGTCTATTGAAATATAATAATGTCAAAAGAATATCAAAAAAATTATAAAGTTTACATTGTGTTTTAGTACAACAGATGTAATCGCCAAGTGCGGGCCGTACTCGTTCACCGAATGTTCCGTATCAATTTATTACATATAGTTAAAAAGATTTATAAGTTATTAAGGCATAAATTTTGGTATAATTTATTCTTAAAATTTTGCTGGAATACTCTCTCAAATTTTAGTATATCAACTATTACTTTTGTAGGTCGTTTTAGTGAAGGAGATATATATAAACTTCTTATTTATATAACTATGGGCCTTTTTAAATAAAATAAACTATAATATATAATTTCACACCAAATTCGGAATATATAAAAACATTCCAAAAGGTAACAAAATGTGAAAAGACTGCCTTATCACTTTAAGTGATTTCTTCCAGGTAACCTAAATAAAGATATGATATTAATAGAGCGAGGTGCAAATATTAGTTAGTACCTCAATAGAGTGAACGAACTATTTATGTTATATTACATAAATATATAATAAATAAATATTTTTATAACAAAATGTCAAATACGAACGTTTATTTTAGTAACATGAGCTTAAGCAAATATGTATACTGATGATATTAACCTATCAGTTCTCCTTAGATATGAAAAGTTATTAACTCAGTTCAGATAGAGACCGCTCATCAGTAGTTAAAGCAAGCTGGGATCGACTTAGTGGTCTTTTCCCATCAGATCAGAAGTTTCTAACTTAAAGCGAATGGTGCACTAACGTTCACTACACGATGGTCTATTTAAAATGTTCCAGTGGTTGGGTGAGCAACTATACTTGTGTATATACTAAGAAATTTATAAAATATTTTAATATTAATATATTGAACTTAAGTTTGTATACCGATTATATACTTTTACACTTTTAATGTTAACTTAAATTGAAAAGTCTCACCATTTTCCGTAGATGGTAGAAATTTTACGTAGGAAAGTTGTATTGCTTTAGTTATACAAATGTTAATCTTTCCAGTATAAATCATATGCGTACACTGTGACTTAGTTAGTTTATTAATTTAAAGATAATTGTCTTCATTTAGTAAAAAGTTTGAAAAAAGTCTTTTAAAATATATAAGACTTTTTTAAAATTACTTTTTGCATAGTGGCAAGTTTGACATAATTTACTTATTTTTCTTCTAATTTTAACATAATATCTTAATAAAATATATTTAAATGTATAAAGTACATAACCATATAAACTACCTTAAATATTTACGCTTAAAGACAGCATAACATGCAGTTTAGAGATTGAAACCGTTCCGTCCACAGCTAACTTTGTGCGAGTTGACGTTATAGTGGGTATTAGGTATAAAGTTGCTAATACATTTTATACTACCAGAATAATATGCGATATAATTCGTTCTATATTTATAAGTTATATGTTTGTACTGCATATAATAACTATAATTTTCCATTTAAATCCACCAAAACACCAAGTGGGACTACGTCTAAACGAGAATTTTGAATGTTAAGGGTCTCACTTTGTGGACAAATTTAAATTATTTTCATTTTCAGGTTATAGAGTTAGTTTAATTTTTCGTAAAACGTCATGTCTCGCAAATTGCGTACAAAATGGGTAACAGAATGTCCTAATACAACATATATCTACTATAGTAGAAAAAAGTAGTATTTTAATAAAACAGTCTAAGTCAAGCTTTTGATACTAGCATACTAGATAGTTGTTGACTGAATTTAAACTTTTTGTATATTTTGCATATTCTGCTCTCATTTAAATAAGAGAAGGCAGTATTCACTTACCATCAGGTGATCTGTCAGCTCGTTTGCCACCTATATTATAAAAACCATATATATTATAAAAAAAAAAAAAAAAAAACTCCGTCATCCGCTTTCCGCCTTTCTAGACGTTGCGTGTCGAGTAACAGTACATAATACTGATGATTCTCTCTTCTATATTTTTTTTAATTAAAAAAATGCTTGATAAACTAAGGCTAAGACAAAATCTCTTATTTGACTTTGATCTAAGTTAACATACACCCTGATATTAACACCTCTCTACAGAGCACAGAGTCAGTGTAAGCGTAAAACTATGAATTTTTAATGAACTTCCCAACTGCTATATGCTAAGTTGCTCATATTTATTCAAATTATTATAAGGATTATCATAATGTTACTTTCTCCGAACTTCTGAGCTTAGCTTCATATTTGCTGTATTTAATATAGGCAAGTCAATATTACTTATAATTATTCGCTGAAAGATTTTTCATATAGATATAAAGACCATTTTAAATTTATTAAGCCCCTATTATATCGAATTCTTGGTATACGGTCACGCAACAATGTTCAGTACAAATGATTCAACTTTTTTTTTATAGCTTCACGCTTTATCCCGCACATGGCAGGGTAGGCAGAGGGAACTGCAGGAATGGTTGGAACCTAGTGTTAAGACACTCCGTTGCTTAGTTCCTGCTTTCTCCGTCCCCGCTTTCCGCCTTTTTCGAGGCATTGCGTGTTGAGTGGCGGAACTCAACGCCGCGCTTTGTCTAGTTGCCAGAGCGAAGAAAATGGAAATAGAAAAATCCATCTTCCCCGACTAGGAATCGAACCCAGAGACCGCCGTGTTACAGGCAGACGTTACGCCTTTGCGCCACGACGGATGATTCAACGCCAACGAAAAATTAAGTTACTAATCAAAATTTGCGGGTATATGCATTAATTTTAATTGAAATGGACTACAAGTTTGTAGTGGTTTTTTCTGTAATCTACTTTAGAAGTATTCAGATTTTTCTTTATTTGTACTACAAATTTTTAATCTATGCCAAATTTAAAAATTCTATATCATAAATAAAACTGGCATTTGATAAACTTTTGATGGTGCGACAATATACGAAATACTTTGTACAAACAAAGCATAAATGCTCGTGACTTTTTTATGGAAGTTAGATTTTTCTGCTATCTAAAAAGACGTGAATTTTTGATTCTCCACGATATATTGAATGTAATTATCTTGAAACATGGACAGGCAGACAGATATGTGTTTGGTTTTTGGTTTTGCTGTTATACCGTTCTACCTGCTAATAAAATGCGAGAAATACATTAAGAAAAAAAATGTATCCTGGCGCAGAGGTGTAGAGGCTTCTTGTAAACATGACAGTTTGTGGGTTCCATTCTCACTCAGGGAAGATGGATTTTTTCATTTCCATTATGTTCACTCTGGCAACAAGGTAAAGCCGTCCGCTCGTCCGTTCGTCACTCAACAAGCAAACGCGGAAAGCGGAGAATGGAGTGTTTTAACAAGAGTTTCCCACGGTTCCTGCAATTCCCTCTGGCTACCCTGCTATATGCAGGATAAAGCGTGTAACTAAAAAATGTATATTCATGGTAATTTACCTACTACGGTATAATTATAACTTTAGCAGTAAAAAGCTATAGCTTTATATATAAAACTATAATAAAATTTAAAAAGCTCTTTTACATCTATATAAAATTTGTCACTATCTAAAAGTACTACAAATTATTATAGATACGTCTGCCGTTTAGACGTGTGCAAAGTAAAGTAAGATATTCTTTATTATATCAATAAAAAATAAGGAATTCAATCTGCTCTTACTATTTAAGACAATACAGGCGAATTATTGCTAAATAAGCGATATCTTCCAGATAATATTTTGGCTAGTGGAGAAGATAAAGCGAAAGGGAAGGAGAATATCAATATGTTAAATATATAACATTGCAGCGTAATCATACACAGAGAGGTAACATATATATATATATATATATATATATATATATATATATATATATATATATATATATATATATATATATATATATATATATATATATATATATATATATATATATATATATATATATATATATATATATATATATATATATATATATATATATATATATATATATATATATATATATATATATATATATATATATATATATATATATATATATATATAAAATTTAAAAAAAATATACATAATTAAAGTAATAATGTTAAATATATTTATGTTGAAAAAGGTAGAATATGTTCTGTACATACGTATAAAAAGTTTGAATTGAAAATAATCGCATAAATTCAGAGTAATATCATATTTTATATACGTAAAACAAGTTTTAAGTGCCAGTTTATTTGTGTTAATTTGAATAGTTAAGCAACCCCGCCCATCCACAAACAACTATAAAAATGACACTAAATACCCCCATTTAGTTTTAGTATCAAGTAATGTAATAACACTAAAGTTAAGTAATCTCATTACAGACAGGTAGACTCTAAGGGGGAGGAAAATTTTTACGATTTGCAATAAGAGCACAGAATTTGTCGTTCACGTTAACGTGTGGCACAAATCATGCTCTCGATATTTTATAGGATTTAATTTTGGTGTTTTATGTTGTGATAACATCTGTAGAGTAATGGCGTCGGCAGCCTGCGGGGCTTTATGACGATCGGTTTTATTGCTCTGTTGGGCCATGTCCTTGCCATTTCATAAGTAAATTGCTTAAAAACGATATCTAAATATATTATATTAATAACTATTTATTATGTATTTAAAAACTCTCAAAACAAGTAAATAGAAAGCATTTCATCACGTTAACGAACTCTATCGTTCTTTTGAACGATGAACAAAATTGCTAACTGACTTTCCAGTACAATTTAAATGGCAATTTCAAATAGTAGAGTTGCAAAATATGCAATTTAACTTTAGAAACGCAACAGTATTGGCGAAAGAACGAGCGTAATATTTCATCAAAATGCAAAACAGCACAATTTCAGCCACGTACAGGAGAAAGAACTGTATTAACCGGACGCTGGAAAACGGATGATTCGATTTGCATAACTCGTTCACATCGCCGGATAACCTAATTTCAGTTGACGGGTTAACATGCTGAAACACTGTCGAATGTTGACTCTTTTTTCGGAAAATCAATGGAAAAATATTTTTTGTATTGTAATTAAAATCTTCTCCCAATATCTATTTGTTTCTTTTTTGATATTTATTTAAATTATTATAGTATAATAATAGTAATAGTTGGACTACAGGAAATTGGATTGTTTGTAGTTTCAAATTTCATTTTGATATCATAATAAAGTCTGGCGTTGAATTTCGCCACTGAAGACGCATTGTATAAAATTGATGCGTATAGAGAAAATCTTCTCTTACACTAAGTTCTTTAATTATTGTTCTACACTGTGATATGACGTACATGAGTAGAATAAAAATTTTCTTTAATTTTTCTGCCCTGCTCTTCTTTAACAGTAGGTAAATGTGTTGAATACTAAATACAATTGGTTGCAAAGTTGAAAATAAGAATGAATATAAAACAATATTTTATGCAAGTAGAATACCAATAAGAACGATCATATTAAATGAATAAATTAGAAAAGTAATAGTTAAAAATAAAATATTTATATAATATGATTTGTGCTGAAATAAAATCTTTTAAACTTGTCTTTGTCTCGTTGTCTAAAAATTGTCACTGTATTTGTAACGGTTTTCGAATGAACTTTGTCCTTAAAGTTAAATCATTATATTCCTGTCAAACTCAAGCTTTCTTTTATAAACACTATTATTGACGTGACAACGTCTTAAATTAGGTTGTGCGGCTCGGAGTCAAATATGAAAATGGTAACGTAACGATGTGTCAACTGTCACCGAACTATGATCGGTCCGCCGCGCGTATCACTTGACACATGTACAATGTTTTAGTAAACAAAATATATTTTCTATAGTTAAAATTTGTGCAATTTATACTATAATTATTATTCATATCAATAAATATTCTACCGAGAAAAAGACATTGTCACGTAAAATTTTCGCCCGTAAAACCCACTTTACAGGCAACCATTTTTTTTATATAACTTAAGATTAAAGTTACATGTGCCTAGTTAGACAAAAAAGACATATTTTGATATTAATTTTGATTTAATAATAATTCGAAACTGAATTTCTTTGTTAAGGGGAGCTGTAGTTAACCAGGTAAATCAGTAGAATTACTATTCATCGTGTATTAGTGCTGTAGTAATTAGTAAATACGATCATTAGTAAGTTACTTTAAAATAAATTCTATAAGCACAAAATATATCAATAAAAATCAATAATATACAATTAAAACCAAATATAAAGTTAAGTACTGTCCTAGTACCAAACTTTTACAGTAGTCTCCAAGTAATAAATCAAAGTAAAGGAGCGTCATACTCTTCAAATTGAGTTCTATCTAGGTTACCCTTAGGGAGAAATAAAGTCTTTCCTGAAGTTTCACAGTACATTGTTATCTGTTACCTTTATTCCGCCGGCAAAACTGCCATCCTTATTTTTCATTCAGACACAAGAGCGAACAGTTACCATTAAAAGGTCCGACGTTTGCCCCTAGAGAGCTCTTTCATCGGTCCGAGAGTGTATGTGTAATACGAGTACTGTATTCGTGGATTTAAAAATTATGGAGATGCTTGTCATTTAATTTTTAAATCTACATATATTCTTATTTATATTATGTGCTAGTTTGTTGTTTTATTGCCAGATTTTAAGAGAAAATTTACATATGATCACTATAAATTTAAGTTTCACTTAAAAAAAATTAATATGTTTATTTCGTAAGTTAAAAAAATCATGTTGTATTTTATGTTGTATTGATCGTTCAATCTACTGTAAAATAGACAAAGTATGAAAATATATAACAAATAATAATTTTTAACATATTAAAAGTGTAATATACTTTATTTTTTACATATTTCATTATTAAATATTTATATGAAGATATAACTTTTTAATGAAATTTCTTGTTAAAATATAAATTTAAATTAGATCTTAGTTTTGAATTTAATTTATCAAAATTGTAATAAAATTTTAGCTGTCGCATGGTAATATATGTAGGATCTATGTAAGCATTTCGTAGCTCTTAGTACGTCATCCCCACTCTGAGAGCAGTGTGTGCGCGTCGCGACACCTGAGCAAAGATATCACCGTGTTTGTACACTTTGACTATTCACCGCAGATCGCATACAGATAGCTACGTTTAGACCGAGATTAAATTCGCCTAAAGAAACATCTCAAATACGTCTCTCTCGAACAAAAGACACAAAATTGCGCTGGAAATTGAAGTCCTAATTACGACTGAATGCCATTTAATCATCTTTTATTATTTATTTCGTCTTTTCAAGTTTCTTTTATTCATTACTAATGCCGTTTTAGATCTTTGAAATGGATTTTCTTTGTTTAGTCGTATATTTTAAAAGATTTCTGGAGTAATATTATGAAATATTAATTTATATTATATTTGTGTTGTAAAATGATTCATTGTTAGAAATTAGGACCTTAAAAGAATAAACACAAATCGTTTAATAAGTTTATTCTTATTCAGTTGTCAGTGTGTCTGTTTGTTAAAACTATTAGCAAGCTGAATTTTACATGACATAATCAAGTTTACTCACGAAAATAAGCCTTCTAGGTCTGAAATATCTTTCAGACAATTCATTTCATTTTTTTTACAGCTAAACACTCTTGAAATCTTGGTTATTATTAAAATTTACTCTTGTATTAAACATCATTAATGCCCAGTATTATTTGTATATACTTTAATAAAACAGTAAAAAAATTGTATTTATATACATTGAATATTTAACTATGTAATAATATTTATATCATAAATAAATAATATTTATGGTTAAAAATATGTCAACCTGTTTATTTCTTTGTTCGTACACGCACATTTTCAGTTCTACTAGACGGATTTGAATGACCTATTTCATTATATAGGTCGAGGTAGGATCTAGTTTATAATTTATTTTGAATACCATGACTATTAAGCAACTGATGTATAATAGTTTGATTATGCATCCTTAGTGCATGCATCAGTGTGTAAGTAAAAAAAATAACTCTTTAGGATTAGTTGTTGCACGTGATTATTTCTTGTGTAAAATAGAATAATATGAAAAACCTGATGTACATAGTTCACACTAAATGATTAAGTGGGGTAGCAAGGATAAAAAAATCTAAGCTAACAAATGTTAAAAAAAATTGTGGGCTCATACTTGTATTATGTTATATAAAAATTGCAATATTTCACCAATCTGCTCTATTTACTGCGATTAGCTTTTATTTTTTTTCGTCTACAGTACTGTGTGCAATAGTTACCCTCAACCTGAAGTAATATCACTTAGTTTTCTAGCTTCCTTTACAACTCAGTTAAACTAGACTACCAGTAGCTAATACGAAAGTGCAAGGTAAACCAGATTCCGCTTTGTGTTCCTGAATAAGACCACAGTAAGTACATATATAATATATATTTAAACACTACTTTTCCCTTCAACCATTTACATTTTCTGTTGCTAAATATATGTTTATAATAAAATTATATACTAAGATCTCGGCATATTATTGCAATAATGCATTCTTACAGGACAGTGTTCTAATGTTACACGTTGGTTATGTATTTGATTCCCATTCAGCAGATTTAATATATTTTTCGCATTGATAAGAAAACAAAAGTTCCTTTATTATTCCCCTCACCTGCTTTATGCGTAAAGCTTAAAGAAAAAACAACGCATTCTCAAAAATTTTTTTGAAGTAAAAAATCAAATCTATACAATCGAAAAATAAAACAAATAAACAAAAATTATCCAAGCAATTAAAATTCAAAGAGTTTTCTTCGATTCTCAAAGCTGGGAATCATCTAATTAGACATTATGTCCGTTACAGTTCTGAAAATCCTTTGTATTGCAGAATTTTATGCGTTCTTTGTTACTAGAGCGTTTTTAAAGTTTTACAATTGTTGCATTTTAAACCTTATATTATGGAGCATTAAGTTAAATTTTGTTATGTACGTGTTTGTAAATATTAAGCTTGTGACAATCGACAGAGGGCTCTGAGAAGCCTGCACTAACGAGCCCCCCGCCCCCTCATTTTCATTTTATCAGAGCACCCACCTTATCTATTTACATTTTTATTCAGACAAATTTTTATTATAAAGTGGCATAACAAAGGAACATGTCGATTATATTCGTATATATTTGTTTAAATGAGGAATTACTTACATTTTCCATGCATCTAATAATTTAAATCATTTTAAAGCTGGTACTATATGATGTTGTTATGGTTAAAAACTAATTGTTTATGACAATAGGTGGCATCGAAAGTTTATATATATATATATATATATATATATATATATATATATATATATATATATATATATATATATATATATATATATATATATATATATATATATATATATATATATATATATATATATATATATATATATATATATATATATATATATATATATATATATATATATATATATATATATATATATATATATATATATATATATATATATATATATATATATATATATATATATATATATATATATATATATATATATATATATATATATATATATATATATATATATATATATATATATATATATATATATATATATATATATATATATATATATATATATATATATATATATGTATATATATATATATATATAGAGAAGAAACAACTTAGCGTTCCATGGATTCACCGTGCGGGTGCCGGGCCCATCGTGTTGTAGGAAGAGGAGCTCCGAGCAGCGCTTGGGACTTGCGACCCAAGTGTAGGTTTAAAGGGGCCCCTTTAAAATGCATTAACGCTCACCTCCACTGTCCGAGCTCCTCCCACTACCTAACCAAATTTTAAATGATTCTACCAAAGCCGCCTTCGAAGTGCGTTCTAGAAATGAATTTGTGATAGTTCTAGACAGGCCGAGATCTTTTAATAAACTATAGAGAGATTTCGCTGTTATACCTCTCGCTCCTACTTCAACCGCATATAAGCTCGCTCTAAACCTATTCCTGGTCAGTTCGTTAGTAAGGTCGAAATACTTATTGAGTTTAAGGTGGTGACTTTTCGGGATATTTGTTTCCCACGGAACTGTAAGTTCTACCAGTACTACGCGTTTTAGGCTTCGAGAATATAGAAAAATATCCGGTCTGGATGACGAAACACAAATATCCTCAGGGATTTTATACTGTTTATATATGTATATAGTATATAATGATGAATATAATGAACTGCACTCTGCTACCAAAAAATGTATATAGTATATAGTGAACCACGCCCTGCTACCAGAAAATGTATATTGAATAGTGGAGGGTAGGGTGTGCCGCATTTGTGGAAGCGTGCTGAGGGGGAGGTTATTTATTAATTATTTACTTTATAGTCGGTTTTAGGATAATAGAAATTGTACAGTACCTTATCTTCATGATTCACAACACAAACACTGATTGTTCCCGGCCGCCATGGAATGTTTCACTTGAGTCTTCTTCACTAGGGGTTACTTGCACTATTATCTTTTGTAGGTTTGTCTTTGTCAGGTTCAATATCAAGAGGGAATACACAAAAGGGAAATCAAATAAGGCTGAGGGAAAATCACACCGCTAATTAATATTAGATTCAGGAAGGACGTGCGCTCGCGTCGGCCGTCTCACGTGCCCCTTTTACTACTTCTCGACAAGTACTACTAACTACTACAACAACTGACCGCCCGCGCGGGGTGTTCGCACAAGACTCTAAACTAGTCGGGGTTGCCATATATGAACAAACATAGTCCCCGCCCTAAACATCTAATGTTTACGAGAAAATGGGAGTAGCTAACTAATAGGTAGACGAACTAATTTGGTTAAGGCTCTCTTTAGGATACCTGTCGATGTCTTAACATCGACCACACGCACAACGCTATCTTTACCAGGATAAATTTGGGAAATGCGACCACGTCGCCACTGTAAAGGGGGCAAATTATCATCTTTTATGAGGACTAGCTCGCCTACTGTTGGAGGATTCACTGGATCAGTCCACTTCTGCCTAGTCTGCAGAGTGTATAGGTACTCTAACTGCCACCGCGACCAAAAATGTTGAGTTATCTGTTGCACTACTTGAAAACGGGTTAAACGATTAATTTTTACATTGTTATAGGGATACTCCGGCAAAGCACTAAGAGGTTGGCCAATCAAAAAATGACCAGGCGTCAAAACTTCTAGATCGTTAGGGTCATTAGATAAGGGACATAACGGCCGGGAATTTAATACCGCTTCAATTTTAGCAAAAATTGTAGTTAATTCCTCGAATGTTAAAGAAGTTTCATAAACGACCACCGACTCTGATGATTCCTTCTTTGTCAAGAAAGAGTGAGAGTCGTCTTAGGGAAGACCGCAAGGAAACGCTACGCGCTAACGCGATAAGGATACAGATAGCTCAACGGGTAAGTTTCGGGTTTTATTTATAAATCTCACCATCGTTATCTAAGGGGTTAGCAATCATAGGTTGAGGGGTCTCTTCAACCTTCCAGAATTTCTCGATGAGACAGGTAAGGATACTCCAGTCATGGGGGGCTCTAATTCACCATAATCGGCAGCGACTGGACCGCAAACAATATAACCAAAAATTGTAGATAAAGCAGTAAGGCCGTTAAAGTTAAATATTTTATCTTGTAATAAAAGCGCGCCGAACACGTCAGCACCCAATAGTATATCTATCGGGCCAGGCTTATTATAGGTAGGGTCAGCAAGGGAAAAATCACTACTAGGAAAAAACACAGACTCAGGGAACTCAAACTCAGGATGCGTACCGGCAATCACATCTATAACCATAGCAGAGGTTGACACCTCAGGGAAGGAATTATACAAAGGTTTAACAACAGGGAAATAGAACCACGGGAAACCACTAAAGGAATATTACCTATGCCACGTACAGGGGCATAGGAGGGGGAGATGGTCAAATTGAGGTAATTAACAACAAGATCGGTTGTAATGAGGCAACCCTGGGCACCGGTATCACATAAGGCACGCGCTTCAATAAAATAGCCACTAGCAGTTTTAACGTGTAATTTAACAGTAGGCAATAATATAAGGGAATTGGGTGAGATATTCAGGCAAGGGGAAGGGGGAGGAATACAAGTATCTAGCTATGTGGGTCTATCTTCTCTATTATAGGAATTATCACGATATCTTATATTATTTTCAACCTGTCTAGGTTGGGGCGGAGCATTTTCTCTGGGGGGAGAAGCTCTCTGGGAATGTCGTTGGGGGGAGCGCTGGAGTTGCGAAGGGGAATATTTCTTATGCTGGCCCCCGCCCATATGGGGACCGCGGGTAGAAGAAGGACAGGTACGCGGATAATTGCGTTTATTAAATTTGGAATTACAATTATAATTGCGATTGGATGAGGTGGGATACATTGGGTTACGGGAATCATTAAAACATAGCATAGTGTGATGGGATGAGCGACCGCAGGTTGAACATTTGTAGTCCCGCTTGCACATAAGAATTGAATGTTTGTCCAAACACCTATAACATAACCGGGAATGTTTTACAAATCCCGATCTTTCTCTAGGATTCATAGCTCTAAATTCGGGACATTCACGGAGGTAATGGGAAGAGGAAGCACACAGGTAACATTTTTTACTATTATTTATTACAGGTAACATTTTTTGTCTATTATCTAATATAGGGGAGGGAGGAGCCGCAAAGTAAGTATGTTTAGGTACAGTACTTTTAAATTTCGTCAGGTTAGAATCTACAAGGGAGGTGTTGCCAACGTTGTCATGGTGACGACATTCGTCTTCCAAAAAGGTAATAAGATTTTCAAAGGTAGGTAACTCATCAGCGTCACCGCCATAACAACGCTCAAAACGGGATTTCAAATCAGAGGGAAGCTTAGTCAAACATATATGTACTAACATATAAGACCATGAGGAGACGGGTAACTCTAAACGCTCTAAACAGCGATAGGCAGTTAACAAGGGGTTTAAGAAGGCCGCGCGCAAACCTGTAAATTTATTCGAAATCTCCGGCAGGGTAAGTATCTGGGTTATGTAGGTATCAGCAAGAACCCGTGTATTGTGATACCGCTGTTTCAACAACTCACGAGCAACTTCATAGTTGCCTTCTTCAATTTTTAAATGTAGCAACAACCGCTTAGGTTCATCTGCTAAGGATCCAACCAAGTACTGTAATTTCATTGTGGGGGTTAAATGGTGTTGGGAATCTACTACACTGTCAAACTGATCAATAAAACTTATCCAGGAGTCAGGACGTCCATCAAACTTAGGGATAGGTAAATCAGGTAATCTATTACAAGGAGTTCGCTCAGTAATATTTTTACTACTCATTCTTACGGGTGTACTGGCCATAACAGGATCAACTACGGGAGCAGGTGGGCACAACTCTAACTGACGCACCCGGAGGTCGTCTATTTTCTTATTTACTAAACGCACTTCTTTTTTTACATAACTAATTTCTTGGTAATCGATAGCCGGGTCTAACCCACCCAGGAGCACTGAGGACGCGTTTACAAATAAATTACAATGAGAATCTAAATCCTTGAACCTAACTAATAATCTAGGTATTTCAGAAGTGCCAAGAAGTTCCGAGGTATCGGCAATCCAATCGGAAACAAAGCGTACCACACCTATATTTTTTCTATATTCTGCGCTTTCCGTATATAAGGAACATTTTACTGTTTCATCATGAGTAGCCATTTTAAATTATCAAGTAAACTAATAACTGAACTAAAATAATAAAAATTAATAAACGCGTAATAAACAATGAACCCACTACCAACGGGCGAGATCAGAAATCAAGTAAACAAATAACTCAACTAAAATATTAAAAAAATAATAAACTCGTAATAAACAATGAATCCACAACAACTGGCGAGATAAGAAACCAGTTACGGTCAAGTTCAGGGACGCGTCGAGTCGGCGATCTACATATATCGCAATACAACAAAATAATATGATATACAATATGATTACAATTAAGGCTTAAGCTTCATTTAAACAAAAATAAAAAAAAAGGGTAACAATAAAAGTGTAGGGATAATATTTTAAAGTAAGTTAGTTTTTTAAGGAAATTATATTAAAATATTTTAACTAACTTCAATTATAATTTAAAACGGGATAGGTAATAACGTATAGGCGTAATATTATAAAATATATGTAACCATATTATGTGTATTTATTATATTTTGTATTTAATATATAAAATTATATTCAATATTTATTTATATATTTTACACATTATACATTCACCCTACACAATTATATATTCAATATTATATGTATAAAAATTTCATATAACATTATTTTTTAAACAACTCGATGCGAACACGTTTTAAAAGGTTAGGAAATCAAATTATATTGTAATTATGCGTTAGGTACCAAATTAAGAGCCAAAATACCAAAACGGGAGAATAACACTGTAATCAAAGGGACTCAGGGGCATGAAACTACGCTATAATCAGGGGGACTCAGAGGGATTAAACCACGCTATAATCAGGGGGACTCAGAGGGATTAAACCACGCTATAATTAAGGGGGCCCAGAGGGATGAAAACCACGCTCTGCTACCAGAAAATGTATATAGTATATAATGATGAATATAATGAACTGCACTCTGCTACCAAAAAATGTATATAGTATATAGTGAACCACGCCCTGCTACCAGAAAATGTATATTGAATAGTGGAGGGTAGGGTGTGCCGCATTTGTGGAAGCGTGCTGAGGGGGAGGTTATTTATTAATTATTTACTTTATAGTCGGTTTTAGGATAATAGAAATTGTACAGTACCTTATCTTCATGATTCACAACACAAACACTGATTGTTCCCGGCCGCCATGGAATGTTTCACTTGAGTCTTCTTCACTAGGGGTTACTTGCACTATTATCTTTTGTAGGTTTGTCTTTGTCAGGTTCAATATCAAGAGGGAATACACAAAAGGGAAATCAAATAAGGCTGAGGGAAAATCACACCGCTAATTAATATTAGATTCAGGAAGGACGTGCGCTCGCGTCGGCCGTCTCACGTGCCCCTTTTACTACTTCTCGACAAGTACTACTAACTACTACAACAACTGACCGCCCGCGCGGGGTGTTCGCACAAGACTCTAAACTAGTCGGGGTTGCCATATATGAACAAACATATATATATATATATATATATATATATATATATATATATATATATATATATATATATATATATATATATATATATATATATATATATATATATATATATATATATATATATATATATATATATATATATATATATATATATATATATATATATATATATATATATATATATATATATATATATATATATATATATATATATATATATATATATATATATATATATATATATATATATATATAGAGTTCATGAAGTTCAAGGAATCGGAATCGATTTAAGGCCATTTGTACACATTATAAATAACTAAAAGGCTGCAACACTTACTTCGTCATTTGTTCTTGTACATATATTAAATAAAGCATAGCTTCCAATATAACATCATTTTAATATTACACGCTTACATCAAATGCACTTAATAAAATTATGAATATAATATTCAATAAGATAGGCAATTTACTTTTTGTGAGCCCGTCATTAGGAAGGCGCGGAAGGCTTGATTAAAAATTTTGATGAACTCTTTATGAAAATAATAATTAGGTGAGGTGCTCTTATTAGAGAGTTTGTCAATAAATTAGCAATTTTATAATCATTAGAAGTTTCAGTTTCGGTTTTCCTCACATCCGGAGTTTAATTACAGAAAATGTTTCAGGTACAGTGGGAAATTATCTGACTATATTTATGTTGGTAGCCAAATTAAACCGAATTAGAGGTAATATATTATTATTGTTTTTTGGCTTTAGTAAAACAAAATGTGGCGTTGATTTCCATCCAAGAGGTAAAATTATTTATACATACCGTAATATAAATAAATATGGATGAAATGCTAAACAAAAAACATGTCTTCATATAATTTATTTTTAATCAAACCACTCGTACAACTAACACACAAACAAAATACAGATAAAAATACATATATTGATCTAAACCTAAACAACATTATTAAATTGCAAAGCTATGACAGTGTAAGAAGTAAAGAACATAACGAACTTAGGTACTAGTGTCATGTCCACATTGATGGAGCCAAAAGCCTGGGTTTTGATTGGACGGTTTGTGACCAAGCGTAGGAAATCCTTTATTGTTTTGTATGAGCCATCATCTAAAAAGAATAACGAATATATATATATATATATATATATATATATATATATATATATATATATATATATATATATATATATATATATATATATATATATATATATATATATATATATATATATATATATATATATATATATATATATATATATATATATATATATATATATATATATATATATATATATATATATATATATATATATATATATATATATATATATATATATATATATATATATATATATATATATATATATATATATATATATATATATATATATATATATATATATATATATATATATATATATATATATATATATATATATATATATATATATATATATATATATATATATATATATATATATATATATATATATATATATATATATATATATATATATATATATATATATATATATATATATATATATATATATATATATATATATATATATATTACTGACACTATTGTAATAAAAATATATATAAAAAAGATTAAAATATTTAAAAAATGATCATAATTAATTAACTATTGCACAATTAGTATTTTTTTTAATTATATTTCATATTATAATAAATTTAAAAGTTTAAAACTATTTTAAAATGCATATAAATTAAAAATCCCTCTGTATAGTCGATGATTACAAAAATAATCTATTAAAAGTGAATAATAATGTTCAACGTAATTGATAACGGTGGAGGGCACTAATCTATAGTATTTTTTATAATTATAGTTATATTGTATTGTTATACATTTACTTCTGCACCAGTTAAGTTTAATCTAGCAATATATTTTTTCTTACCAATCGAGGAATAAATGAGAAGTTTTCCAAGACAACGTCGCAAATCATTAGCGCTGTTCTCAGCTGTTTGTGCGCCACGAGACAATGCATATAATGAAAGGAGCAAAATTATAACTTTTACAGTATATATCAACATAAGTTCGAACACGAAATTGCCCTGAAAATAAAATGAATTATTAATATACTATCTATTATAACTGTACTCGTTTTCAGTGAACATGACGTAAATCTAGATCGCGTATGAATTCGGGAATAGCAACCTCGTAAGTCAACTACTTACTATAAAATGCGGTGCTACACAGTGGCATAGGACAGACAGACAGATAAACAGAAATGCACACAAATTTTATAACACTACCACTTTTTCAAAAGTCATTACTAACCATATAAAATAAATTACGTTTTAATCGTGAATTTTTAACAAAACCGGATTGAATTTCAATGTTATACGTTATTTAAAAAAAAACTTCTAAGAATACGAAATAAGTTTTCCATTAATTTTGCTTAATAATGTTTATGCGCTTTTAAGTAGTTCCATACAAATTTGCTCCGTGTGAAAACCGTCACTTCTTTAGGGGTAAAATTATAGAACATTTTTTCTTATCCCGACTTTCACGTCTTCACAATCAGAAGTTTATGTGGTATTTTGCATTAATTTATAAGTGATACATAACGAAGCCATGAAATTGTTTAAAATTAAATTTACTTAGTAATTCATATTATATTTTGTCTTGGCTTTTGGCTCGTAAAGAAAATAGCACATTATTTCATTTTTTTTCGTCTCAATTTTTTTGTAAATAAGACAAAAAATAGTTTTGAGTCTGCAATGCCGCAATGTCAAGCAATGCCTCGAAAGGCTTTCTTCGCTCTAACGTTAGGGCGACGATGAGTTCCGCCACTCAACACGCAATGCCTCGAAAGAAGGTAAAGAAGGCAAGGTAACGAATTGTCTTATCACTAGGTTTCCTCGGTTCCTGTGATTCGCTCTGCCGACTCTGCCACATATATCATAAAACGTACAGATAAAAAATACAAATAGTTCAATAACACTTACTGAAATACTCATAGAAGCAATATTATATAAAAAAATTATGAAAAAAAATATCATAGAAGTCAGCGTTATTGTTATCTGAAAAAAAAAATAGAATAATAAACGACATATAGTTAATGTAGTAAAAAGTAAAAGCTTATATGTGTTTCTGTCAAGACAGTAAAATTAATGTTTATAATACGAAATATTTTCATTTCCTTACTTTTTTAAGACAAGTGCGAAGCTACGTTATGCCAGTCCACATGTCATAGTGAGAAGTTGAGAATAAGTTTATTCTCAACTCGCTATGTATCGTAGCGTAAAAAATAAAATAGTCGTTGAGAGGTACATATATTTACCAATATAAGATGATTTATTATCCTTGTAGGATCTTGGGCTCATTTTTAAAACCTGATGAACTGTATACAACTAGTGCTGCCGTCCCGGGACTTTCAACTATCTTCAATACCGTGGCAGTGAGTCGAGCCCGAGAGATTTTAAGTTAACACATAAAATATTAAAATAATCCACTGAGCTATCGTAGTATCCAACCAATCCTACAGGTGTAGATATTATGCTTACCAATCAATTATAGTGAACAGTAAAATCACTATATTAGTTGTATCGAGTGTAAACCAGTAGCTACTGGCTTTCATTTACACGTGACAGTGTAAATATAATGTAATATAAGGTAAGTGCTAAAATCAGTGTGAATCTAAGTCACTACTTGACGACTAGCCGTTGTGCATTGTACCAGTAAAAATACAAAGATATGGATTTTCTTACCTGAACTCCAAATATTGTGTTAATCAAATTGGAACATTCTTTTATATTTGAATATATCTTTGTCCATTCATCAAATCCAGTTATTTCTTGTACAATTTCTTCACTCGCGTTGTTGCTTTCGTCGCAATCGTTAAGCTTCAATTTTCGTTCGTTGGAAATTTTTCTAGTCATAGAATTGACTTGTTCGGACAGTAAAAGTAGCAAGCAATACAACACAACAAATTCGAATACAAATCGGAAATTCTCGAACATCCCTATGATATGATACAGGTGATTTAATAGATGCTCATTTTTAAATACTATATCGGCCATTACTGATAAACCTCCAAGTAACAAAACGTACATGCTCAACACAAATGCTGTGAATTTATAAATATTATTCACATTTCTAAAGTATTCATCGTCTTTTGAAAAATAATCATGACTTTTTTCAATGCGCATTTTCAACTTTGTGAAATTTTTCGAGTGATACAATGCCAAGAAAATGACAGCAAATGAACTTAATACGCGTAGAGCAAAAAACATATATTCAATTTTAGGCGTAAGAGGGCTTGCGGACGTTCTTAAATTTAGTTCTAATAACGAAATAGTAATAAAACCAATTTCAAGCAATAATCTAAAGCCCAAAACGACATACTGTATCTTAGTTAGTACACAATAATTCCTGAAAACGCACAATATATTTTCAACTACTATTAACGTATTTATAAGATTAATTCCCATATTCAAAGGTTAGGGCAGAATGTATATTTAAGCTTCTTGCCGAATGGTTAATCGTTAATAAACTTCAATAGATCGTAACAGCCGACGATTCCAATAGAAACAATTAAGTAGAAAGCCTTTTGCGTTTTAATTATCGAAATGACTTTGTTCATTTCTAATGTAGCAATTATTATTACTATTTGCTTTATGTCTATAACTTGAAATATTATGTACACTCGAATTGTATATTGTGTTTTTTGATACAATTATATATATAATATAAGTATATCAAAAACAGCATTATATTTAGTCTTGAAGACGGAATAATCATTTCCATTCACAAATAAAATAAGATAGAGCTATTGGAAATATTGATTTTTTTAAAATACGCACAGACAGATATTTTTCATATACGAGTACGTATTTAATTTTATATTGTGCCATTATATAAAAAGCCCAGTCGAGTCGATAAAAACAACAGCTCCTCAATAAAAATAATTAATTTGTAAGTATTAAAAGTAAAGTAAGTAACAGTACTACAATCTACTTTCATATGCTTCGAGTGTTGCCAATGTGGAAAATTATATTTATATAACAGAACAAAAAATATTTTTTGATTTTTCTATACTAGTTAAATAAAAAAAAGGTATATAATGTCGCCATACTTGGGAGTAATAAGTATATTTGTATTTTATAATCATTAAATAATAATAGTATTTAATAATCTAATTACCATGCAACACCAGTACAGTGAGGATCGTCGTGGTGCTTAGGCGTAAGCGTGTGCCTGTAAACGTGACGGTTTTAGGGTTCGATTCCCACTCGGGGAAAATGGATTTTTCTATTGCCATTTTCCTCGCACTGGAAACTAGGCCAAGCGCGGTGTAGAGTTCCGCCACTCAACACGCAGTGCCCTGAAAAAGGCGGAAAGCGGGGACAGAGAAAGCAGGGACTAAGTAACGGAGTGTCTTAACACTAGGTTCGTATAGTTACTGCAGTTCCCTTTGCCTACCCTGCAATATGCGGAATAAAGTGTGAAGCTAAAAAACAGACTTGCCACTGTTGTCGTACTTTGACAAGTACGACGACAGTGGCATCCGCGACAATTGTACCACCAATTTTACGAAATTCAAATAAATAAATAAAACCAGAATTATTATCTATTTGCAATAGTTTCAGCGTGACAATTCCTGATCAAAAGACCGACGGATGAATAATCCCCCGACTGGTCTTTCAGGACCCGAATTAATGTTATTTTACTTAATATTTATAAGCAAAAATAACATCTCTATCCTTTATTTTTTATAAAATAGATAATTTTCGTCTGTATAAAGTGAAACTGTTTCATCATAAGTAATTTGAAAGCTACTGTTTAAAATAGCGCATATATCTATATGATATTTTAAAATAAAATAGCACAAGGTTTCTTTAGAAAGAAAACGAAGGCCCGTTGTTATATAATTAATGTAGTAAAAAGTAAAATCTTATATGTGTTTCTGTCAAGACAGTAAAATTAATGTTTATAATACGAAATATTTTCATTTCCTTACTTTTTTACGACAAAGTGCGAAGCTACGTTATGCCAGTCCACATGTCATAGTGAGAAGTTGAGAATAAGTTTATTCTCAACTCGCTATGTATCGTAGCGTAAAAAATAAAATAGTCGTTGAGAGGTACATATATTTACCAATATAAGATGATTTATTATCCTTGTAGGATCTTGGGCTCATTTTTAAGACCTGATGAACTGTATACAATTAGTGCTGCCGTCCCGGGACTTTCAACTATCTTCAATACCGTGGCAGTGAGTCGAGCCCGAGAGATTTTAAGTTAACATATAAAATATTAAAATAATCCACTGAGGTATCGTAGTATCCAACCAATCCTACAGGTGTAGATATTATGCTTACCAATCAATTATAGTGAACAGTAAAATCACTATATTAGTTGTATCGAGTGTAAACCAGTAGCTACTGGCTTTCATTTACACGTGACAGTGTAAATATAATGTAATATAAGGTAAGTGCTAAAATCAGTGTGAATCTAAATCACTACTTGACGACTAGCCATTGTGCATTGTACCAGTAAAAATATAAAGATATGGATTTTCTTACCTGAACTCCAAATAATCAAATTGGAGCATTCTTTTATATTTGAATATATCTTTGTCCATTCATCAAATCCAGTTATTTCTTGTACAATTCCTTCAATTGCATTGTTGCTTTCGTCGCAATCGTTAAGTTTCAATTTTCGTTCGTTGGAAATTTTTCCAGTCATAGAATTGACTTGTTCGGACAGTAAAAGTAGAAGGCAATACAACACAACAAATTCGAATACAAATCGGAAATTCTCGAAATATATATATATATATATATATATATATATATATATATATATATATATATATATATATATATATATATATATATATATATATATATATATATATATATATATATATATATATATATATATATATATATATATATATATATATATATATATATATATATATATATATATATATATATATATATATATATATATATATATATATATATATATATATATATATATATATATATATATATATATATATATATATATATATATATATATATATATATATATATATATATATTTTTACTATTTTTAAGAAAGAATATTTAACTATATTTATTATTGTTGCTAGTTTATATACTAAAGACACTTTTGACTATTCACAAATCAAATTCTATAATTTTAAACTTATTAATAAAAATGTAACAACAACAAACATGTATTTGTTATAAATAAATGAGTAGTCACTTTTATTTGACAGTGACATTTACTTATGTTGTTGCTCCATCGACCATTTCAACAGCTTACATAAAATGTTTTGTATAATCTTTTTTTTTTTTGTTTATATTTTGGTTGCTTTATTTATGTATTTATTTTTGTTTTTCTTTTCATTTTTTTTTCTTGTACTTTCTCTGTTTTTTTTTTTTTTGTTCTTTTAATATTTTTTTAATAATAATAGTTCTTTTAATATTTTATAGTATATTGTTTTATAATTTTAATTTACAACCATTAGACTGGCGGGTCGAAAATAAATATAATTACCTTAATTTTATTATATTATATAACTTTAGCTTATCTTAGTTTATTTTTTAATTTACTTATTTTATTTGTATATTTTATTTGTTTATTTATTTTTTTTCTTATTTTATTTTATATTATAGGTAGTACATTTTTATATATTGATACATACTTTAAATTATTTAATATATTTTTATTATGTCTGTATTATGTGATATACCTAGTGATGTTTTTAATTCTTTATCGTCAAACAATTCATCTCGTAGTGACAGTTTCCACAGTACGTCTATCCCTTCACTTAATGTAACCCTTGATTCTTACTTCTCAACCTGTTTGAAAAATTTCAATGTCATTCATATCAATGCCCAAAGTATTCCGGCCCATTTTCCTGAAATGCTTGCATCTTTTGAGTCCCGCAATATTCATGCAATCCTCATTTCTGAATCATGGCTTAAACCATGTTTACCTTCATCTAGCTACTCATTACCCGGTTTTAAGTTGATTCGCAATGATCGCATTGGAAAGGGTGGGGGTGGAGTAGCGATCTATCTACGATCTCATATATCCTTTAATATAGTCAGCTCGTCTGCTCAACCTCCTCCCGTTGATTCAACTGAACATCTTTTAATCGAGGTACTCATTTCCCACTCGAAAATCCTTTTAGGCGTTTTCTATAGCCCCTCTCCCTCAAATAATTATTTTTCATCTTTAGAAAACCTTTTAGAAAATATGCTACCTTCATACAGTCACTCTATTTTTATGGGAGATTTTAACACCTGTCTGTTAAAAAATGACATACGTAGTAAAAAACTGGTAGCAATTACAGAATCTTGCAACTTACGTATACTTCCCCTCTCTGCTACCCACGTTTCCCCTGGCTGTACTCCCTCGCTTCTAGACCTGATTATGGTATCCTCTACAGATTTCGTCTCAAAGCATGGACAATGTCCTGCTGATGCCTTTTCTTTTCACGATCTAATCTATCTCTCTTACAAAATTCGTCCTCCTAAATTTAAATCAAGAATACTTCTGTTACGTAATTTTGGTTGTATGGACAGAGATCGTCTATGTGACGATGCTAAAAATATAGATTGGAGTCCAGTAATATTAGCAGACACAGTTGATAGTAAAGTCGAGATTTTTAACTCTCTTTTGGAGCAACTTTATGATTTACATGCTCCCATTAAACCAGTTAAAATTAAACATTTACCTGCGCCATGGATCAATTCAGATTTAAAATCACTAATGCATAAAAAAAATGTAGCAAAGCACAATTTTAAACTCAATGACAATGATGAAAACCGCGTAAAATATATTAGAGCTCGGAACCGCTGCAATACATCATGTAGAGATGCACAAAGACGCCATATCTATAAATCTGTCGAAAACGGCGGCACTGCTAAAACTTGGAAGTTTCTTGAGTCACTAGGAGTTGGCAAATCTCAGCAATCAGTTTCGGTCAACATTGATGTTAATATCCTAAATAGCCACTTTACTGCATACAATGTAGTCGATACTGCTTCTAAAAAGCAAACAATTAACACTCTTTCATTATTGCCTTCTCCTCAATTTAAACCGTTTTACTTCAGCTCTTTCACCGAATGTGATGTTAAAAGGAATATACAATCTATGGCCTCGAACGCTGTCGGTTATGACTGCATTAGTCGTAGTATGATTGTTCCTATCCTTGATACCGTATGTCCAATATTAGTCCACATTTTCAATTTTTCCATCACTTGCAGCAAATTTCCAGATATTTGGAAAAGTGCTCAGGTAATCCCTTTGCCTAAAAATGGAAATCCGAAAACCCCTTCCGATTTTCGTCCTATTTCTATTCTTCTATTCCTTTCCAAAATTTTTGAAAAATTAATCCACCAACAATTGAGCCGTTACTTAAGTAGAAACTCTCTCCTTAGTCCATTTCAATCTGGTTTTCGAACAGGTCATAGTACGACTTCTGCTTTAATTAAGGTTACTGACGATATTCGCTGGAACATGGATAATAAAAAATTTACTATTTTAACTCTTTTAGACTTTAGTAATGCCTTTAATAACGTTGATCATGACATATTATTAAAACTTTTATATTCCTTTAACATATCTCCATCTGTGATAGAATAGTTTCGCAGTTACCTCAAAGGGCGACGGCAACGCATTCGTTTAGATGAAAAATTCTCATCTGGGTGTGACGTCCTCGCCGGGGTACCTCAAGGCGGCGTGCTATCTCCTTTGCTCTTTTCAATGTTTATAAACTCAATTAGTCAAAATATCTCTTCTCTCTACCACATGTATGCAGATGATATCCAAATTTACCGGCATTGTAAACCTGAAGACTTGTCAAGTGCAATTGGGGACGTCAACAACGACCTCGAGGCAATTCTCAGATGGGGTCAGTCTTATGACATAAACGTAAATCCAAACAAATCTCAAGTTATCGTTATGGGTAGTCCAGGCATGATATGCAGGATTGACTGGTCAATTTTACCATCTATTACTTATAATGGTGTCTGCATACCTTACTGTAGTAACGTGCGAAATCTCGGGGTGTATTTTGATCAATCCCTATCGTGGTCAGCCCATATTAATTATATTAGCAAAAGAACGTTCTTAGCGTTAAAATCATTGAGAAGGTTACGTTCTTTTCTACCTATACCCACCAAAATTATGCTAGCAAATTCTCTTTTATTACCTATTCTTGATTATGCCGATGCAAGCTTTACCAATGTCACCGAGGACCAACTTAACAAACTTGAGCGAATTCAAAATCTGGCTATTCGATTCATATTCGGGCTCCGTAAATATGATCATGTATCCTACTTTCGTTCAAAGCTCAAGTGGCTTCCCATACGTTGTCGCCGGAATTTACGTATTCTTACTTTCTTGTACTGTGTGTTATTCAGTCCTACTGCTCCTTCTTACCTGAAGGATAAATTTGAATTTATCGCTGCGCCAGGGAATGCGGTTCGATCTTCACGCAACTTAACGTTACGCATTCCGATTCATAAAACGAAAATATATGATCAGTCTTTTACAGTTCAAGCGACTAAATTGTGGAACAATTTGCCTACAAATATCCGTAAGGCAAAATCATTATTTTCGTTTAAAAAGGCCGTAAAACATCATTTACTTCAATTGTCGACAAGTCCTTAGAATACTTTTGTTTGTATTGTATTGTATGTATGTATGTTTGTATGTATGTATGTATGTATGTATGTATGTATGTATGTATGTATGTATGTATTTATGTATTTATGTATATATGTATGTATGTTCGTGTAGGTATATATTTATGTATATGTATGTAATGTATATATTTATGTATAATTTGAATTAATATACTAGATAATCTTATTTATTGTCTTATAGGTATCATGTATTTGTTTATATATACTTGGAATAGTTCATAGTTCTTTCTTACCTACCTCTTTTAGTGTAAAATATTTCTTTTCGCCCTAAAGGTTATCTGGAAGAGATGGCTACTAAGCCATAAGATCGCCTTTTGTGTATTTTTTTCTCATTTGTGAATTATCATATTTAAATAAAGAAAGAATAAATAATTCTCGAACATCCCTATGATATGATACAGGTGATTTAATATATGCTCATTTTTAAATACTATATCGGCCATTACTGATAAACCTCCAAGTAACAGAACGTACATGCTCAACACAAATGCTGTAAATTTATAAATATTATTCACATTTCTAAAATATTCATCGTCTTTTGAAAAATAATCGTGACTTTTTTCAATGCGCATTTTCAAATTTGTGAAATTTTTCGAGTGATACAATGCCAAGAAAATGACAGCAAATGAACTTAATACGCGTAGAGCAAAAAACATATATTCAATTTTAGGCGTAAGAGGGCTTGCGGACGTTCTTAAATTTAGTTCTAATAACGAAATAGTAATAAAACCAATTTCAAGCAATAATCTAAAGCCCAAAACGACATACTGTATCTTAGTTAGTACACAATAATTCCTGAAAACGCACAATATATTTTCAACTACTATTAACGTATTTATAAGATTAATTCCCATATTCAAAAGTTAGGGCAGAATGTATATTTAAGCTTCTTGCCGAATGGTTAATCGTTAACAAACTTCAATAGATCGTAACAGCAGACGATTCCAATAGAAACAATTAAGTAGAAAGCCTTTTGCGTTTTAATTATCGAAAAGACTTTGTTCATTTGTAATGTAGCAATTATTATTACTATTTACTTTATGTCTATAACTTGAAATATTATGTACACTCGACTTGTATACTGTCTTTTTTGATACAATTATACATACAATATAAGTATATCAAAAACAGCATTATATTTAATCTTGAAGACGGAATAATCATTTCCATTCACAATTAAAATAAGATAGAGCTATTGGAAATATTGATTTTTTTTAAAATATGCACAGACAGATATTTTTCATATACGAGTACGTATTTAATTTTATATTGTGCCATTATATAAAAAGCCCAATACATTAGAGTCGATAAAAACAACAGCTCCTCAATAAAAATAATTACTTTGTAAGTATTAAAAGTAAAGTAAGTAACAGTACTACAATCTACTTTCATATGCTTCGAGTGTTGCCAATGTGGAAAATTATATTTATATAACAGAACAAAAAATATTTTTTGATTTTTCTATACTAGTTAAATAAAAAAAAGGTATATAATGTCGCCCTACTTGGGAGTAATAAGTATATTTGTATTTTTATAATCATTAAATAATAATAGTATTTAATAATCTAATTACCATGCAACACCAGTACAGTGAGGATCGTCGTGGTGCTTAGGCGTAAGCGTGTGCCTGTAAACGTGACGGTTTTAGGGTTCGATTCCCACTCGGGGAAAATGGATTTTTCTATTGCCATTTTCCTCGCACTGGAAACTAGGCCAAGCGCGGTGTAGAGTTCCGCCACTCAACACGCAGTGCCCTGAAAAAGGCGGAAAGCGGGGACAGAGAAAGCAGGGACTAAGTAACGGAGTGTCTTAACACTAGGTTCGTATAGTTACTGCAGTTCCCTTTGCCTACCCTGCAATATGCGGAATAAAGTGTGAAGCTAAAAAACAGACTTGCCACTGTTGTCGTACTTTGACAAGTACGACAACAGTGGCATCCGCAATAATTGTACCACAAATTTTACGAATTTCAAATAAATAAATAAAACCAGATTTATTATCTATTTATACTCAAAAATCACATCTCTATCCTTTATTTTTTATAAAATAGATAATTTTCGTGTGTATAAAGTGAAACTGATTCACCATAAGAAATTTGAAAGCTACTGTTTAAAATAGCACATATGTATATGATATTTAAAAATAAAATAGCACAAGGTTTCTTCAGAAAGAAAACGAGAGCCCGTTGTTATGATTAAATAAATTTCGTAATACAGCTTAGTAGTCCCGTGGGCGTGTTATAAAGAGGCAAAGATTTTAGGCCTGCTACACAAAATTAAAATTTGAATATATTTAAATGTTCTAAAAAAATGAAACTATTTTGACAGATATTATTATTTTAAGTAAAACAATTTAAACGGATTTATCGCGTATATTAACATTTTTTGTGAAACCCGACGTTTCGAACACTTTGCAGTAGTCCGTGGTCACGGGTAGGTTAGGTTAGGTTAGTGACCTTAGTGATAAATCCGTTTAAATGGTTTTATTTAAAATGTATAAAAATCGCGAAAATCAAAGAACTTATTAGATATTATTATTACAAAGTATATATGTAGCTGATATATATACATATTGAGACACATAATATATACATGTAGAAGGTTTCAAAACCCATGGCTTTTAGAAACTATCCAAGCGCAAATCTATTTAAATGTATTTTTACAGAATTATGTCAAAATAATTGACTTATTACGTCTTTGATATTGTTAGACAAATAAATGATTATAACCATATAAGAATTCTATCGTAAATTGATAAGAACATTATATGCTTGTGTTCAAATTATAACACGTTTGGAAATGTTTTTAATTTAAATTAAAACACTGTTTATAAACTGCCTTATATTTTAAAATTAAATCATTTTGTCAGTAATATATATTCATGTAATATGCTTATTACACTTACACCACTATATACCTTCACTTTAGTGTAAGTTAACCATAACTTGTGTACAGCTACAGTTACTTACACTATAGTAACCTTGCATACATTTTTAAAACTGTACGTTAAAAACTCAGCTCAGCTCACTATTTTAAGTAGCTATTTATATAATTACACAAGTATGTCAGACCAGAGTATCTACATAATAGGCTTCCTCTGCCTATCTAAGAAATATAAAATTCAAAAACAAATACTACGTCAAAATTTGTATTGTGATCAATATAATATTAAGAAAAATGAATTCTTACTAAATTCGTAGCATATTAATTAACTTTAGCCTGTATGAAGTACTCATAAATTTTTCAGGTACGGTTTAAGTATCGATTTTATATGATTATACAAATTAATGTTATGTTTTGCTATAAAGTTAAATACATGTGTATATAAATTATTATACGTGGTATATTGAAATATATTGAAATTTATTACATAATATAATTAATAAATAATATTAATTAGGATATTGTTTTATTACTAATACGTAAATGTTTAAGACACATTTTAATTGTATATTTACTAATTAATAACGTTCTATAAGTTCCTATTACACCTCATTGATGTACTGGCTAACTGCATCGTTGTAAGTTATAAGATATGTAACAAGCAGATTAGATGCCAATATTTATTAATAATAGCTTCACGCTTTATCCCGGTTATAGCAGGGTAGACAGAGGGAACTCCAGAAACTACCAGGGACCTAGTGTTAAAACACTATATTATCCATTTTCTGACTTTCGAAACACTGCTTGTTGAGTGGCAAAACTCAACGCCGCGCTTTGCCTACTTGACAGAGTGAAGAAAACGGAAATGAAGTAATTCATCCTCCCTGAGTGGGAAAGGAAGCCACTAACCGTTGTCGTTTACAGGCAGTCGTTGCGGGTCTGCGTTACGACATCCTCAATATAAAACATGTAATGTTATATGAAGTCCACATTGTGGCTCTTAAATTTTCTCTAAATAAGATTAAAAGCCGTTGGTAATTAAAAATTTTAGTACTTTCTACTGTATTCATAATTAATTGCTATTACATATACAACATATGAAAGTTTCTATGGAAAAAGTTTTACAATCAATATAATTTTTTGTTTATATAAACTGCGTATATACAAAATACATGTGTCAGAAGTGAAACTAATTTGGCAAACTCATTTTGAAATTTCGTTTGTACTTATAATAATCTTAAACTTTTACGAGACTTGGAGGGAGGTAAAAAGTAAGAAAAGATTTAATTAATATAATTGTAATTAAAATTGTAAGTGTAGAAATTTGATATATTTTGTTTTTCTTATTTTCAGGCTTTCGTTACTAATTAATTGTTATTTAGTATATTATAGTGTATTTATAAGATAATAAAAACAGTAACTTGACTGGAAATCGTGTTTTATAGACTTAGCTACTGCAAATCGTTCCACATCGTTCGTGTCACATTATCGCGTTTCATACAAAGAATTTTTGAATCTTATTTAATAAATAAATAATAAGCAAATGTAATTAAAATATAGCTAATTATAGAAAAATACTTTCCAGCTTTCAGCTTGTATCGTAAACCACAACGTCAATGATGCTGCCGTTGCTGTTTGCACAGCACTGCAACGCTGCCTATCATGCAGTAATGGATATTGAAGATACGTTAGTTAGCTGATTTTATTTTCGTTACGCTATCTTAAAGTTATTATACCAGTGTTTTTATATATTGTTCGATATAATAAGTCCTAGAGGCAGGCCTAAAAATAATTATATTTATTTCTTAGGAACTTAAACACAAAAAAAATATATATTTTGAACCTCGAAAGGTTAAAAATTTGAAAAACTTATAAAAATTTTACCGACATTTAAATAATAGTGTATGTTTTTAATTGTATACTTAGTACCTAAATGATGGATTTAGATCTAAATATATGTGAGTTAATATGGGTTTGCAATATTTAAACGAGTTAATATTTATATCATAGTTTGGCAAGAAATATTTCCAATATCTCCTCGCGTAGTCGACAAAGTGTTAATAACACCCTATATCCCGCGTTATGCATGAATGCAATTGTCTTTAAAAAAAAAGGTCTCAAGTTTTCAAACAGTAGTGTTGGTATATTGTTGTTACTACTGGGCACTTATCACGGTAATTACAATTATTATATACATACATACATTTATTATATTGGCTTAGTAAACCAAATTGTGGTTTACAATTTAGTTTTATAAAATCTACTTATTCAATAGCATTTAAACCTATTTTCAATGGAAGTTTAGATCGTATTGTATATCATATATTTTTGTAGTTTTACCTTATGTTAGTAAGTCTATTGTGTAAGCTCTTAGATTAGAAACTAAATGATATTAAAGACCTCAAAATCATTTTTGAAAATCTATTCTTAGATAAGTGTATCGATTCATGATAATATTTACTTACTATTATTTAAATTATATTTAACTATAATCATCTATTATAGTTTTTCAGTCAATACGGACGAATAGTTAGAAATGTTAATATTTTAAAATTATTTAGTGTACTTTGATTTAATTTGTACAAATAAACTATACAGAATATTTACAAAATCGAACCATTTTCCTAATAACTTATATTAAAGTTAAGTACGAAATTACATATTAAGCATATGTTATAAAATTACATCAAATATTTTACGTTCCCTCACTTCAAAGAACAGAATGAAAGTTAAATATTAGAATAGCC
The DNA here is from genome assembly GCA_037178615.1 of Dione vanillae. Lineage (NCBI taxonomy): Eukaryota > Metazoa > Arthropoda > Insecta > Lepidoptera > Nymphalidae > Dione > Dione vanillae. The sequence continues at coordinate 643,865 of JAZFAU010000085.1, forward strand.
TTCATTGGACCCGAAAATTTCCTTTAGATCAATAGTATCGACAGGATATTCGTTCTACGACCGCTATGTACATACTCGTACATCTGACAGAGCTAATAATGTGGCTATTGACAAAGGCAATCCGCGTCGGGCTGTGACTGGAACAAAGTGCGGTCCAGCCATTACCGAGCATCCCTCTAATGGAAGCAAAGTGGCCGATTACAATTACCATCGAGTGGAAAGTTGAGCTTTCACCATAATAGTACCTTTACAACTTAGTTGGTTAATCCTGCGATCATAATGTAAATTTCCAATAGTCACGTCCTTGGGGAACTTCAATGAATATACAGTAATTAATAGTTATAGATTTTGTTTAACCTGAATATTCAATCAATTCAATAGAACGATTGGCGTACAAGTACATTTTGTATTTACATAAAGCCATAACACAGTTTAAATGCGTCCATCGTGATATAATGGGATAACGTCTGATTGTAAATATATATATTCACACAAGTGAGGAATGTAATGTCTTCATATCAGGTTCTTCCTCTTAAGACTGTCATATGCCGAATAATCAGAAACTATAAAACGTGTAATTTTCCTGCTTTTAAGGATAATAATTCCTTGAGTGATATACATAATAACAAAACATATTAAGGTTAATTTAATAGATATGTAGTTTTCCATAGAGACTTACGTGTGTTAAATAGAATATGTTGTTCCCTTACGATTCTAAATTGATTATGTAAAGTAATATAAGTTTATTAGCTTCAAATGGTAATATGTATAGTATTTGACATGTTCTAATACCTACCTACCTACCTACCAGTGGAATCGAAACGATCAACGTATTGCATTATATGAAATAGCTTTGCTTGATCAATAATTCCTGGCTTGGACCAAATAAGCTTTTAAACTTTGTATTCATTGTTTGAGATAATATTATAATGAATGAGAGATTGAGATGCACTGTATTTTTTCGCAAAGATGTTTTTTAAAAAATGTTAGTGACTTTTAAGCATAAAGAAAATATTTTGTAAGAGTGAGCTAAAAGTCATCGCAAATCTGCAACTCTTTTATGAGACAGTGTGCATGTTTTTATAATAGGATGCCAGAAAATGTGATAATGTATTTAACACAGTTAAACACAGTTGTGAAAATATATTTGTTTGTTCCAAATCAACCAACTAAATCTTAGCCGTTAACTTTTACATTTAAAAATTTATCATGTATATCAATTAATAAATTTGAAAAAATCTTTTGACTTTGCGCCATAATAATGTTAGATATATAAATGAACTCTTTTCATTAAAAAAATGTAGTAACTAGAATTGGCTGGAAAAAAATTATTATCGTGTTAACGAAAATTCTTTATGAAATCGTCCAAGTATAATTGCGTTGACAACTTCTTTCAGAGAATAAACGTCAATTTTCCATCTGAGTTATTTAAGAATGACTTACGAATTTGGTATACTGTTCCATTATAAAAATGCTAAGAGCGTATTCATAACTGTATGAAATAATATTACTGCTGTTTTATTATTAGGTCCACCAATAAGATCGACTATTACAATACATTTAAATATATTGCATCACTTAGCTAGATATTATTATTAGATTAGTATTAGCAGATTAATATTATTCACAAGGAAAGTCAACCAATTGCGAGTGTACTCGTGTCCCGAAGGCTCAATTTTGGGATTGTTTATTAATAGTAATATATATATTATAATATATTATAAATTTAATATATATATATATATATATATATATATATATATATATATATATATATATATATATATATATATATATATATATATATATATATATATATATATATATATATATATATACATTTTAAATATTCATTTTCAGCAAAATTTTGTGTTTTTAGATGATGTGACTCACAAAGTAATTTAAGCTTATTTAGTGCATTTGTTTGGTCTTGAATCACAAAATTTTGCTGAAAATGAATATTTAAAATATATATATATATATATATATATATATATATATATATATATATATATATATATATATATATATATATATATATATATATATATATATATATATATATATATATATATATATATATATATATATATATATATATATATATATATATATATATATATATATATATATATATATATATATATATATATATATTTTAAATATTCATTTTCAGCAAAATTTTGTGATTCAAGACCAAACAAATGCACTAAATAAGCTTAAATTACTTTGTGAGTCACATCATCTAAAAACGTAGGGCAGAACATCTTATCGTATACTTCCATTAAAGTTTAAATAACATTCTTCTTACTATCCAAAAGTTCATTGGATCATACTAAAAATAAAACGAAGTTATATACAGACCCTTATCAAATAACCTAGTGAACCATTTGAACGGAAAATTGCTAATGGGACTGATCGTGAATAAAGAGGACACTACTCAATCGCTGTTGTATTCCTTTATAAATATCAGGATATAGAATGAAATTACACATCAGTAAACAATCTTGAGTTAGATTGTTTACTATTGAATGATTAGAATGTATTTTTAAGCTTTTTGATTGATTTATTGCTTTCAGCTTTAATTTGTAATCTGCAAATAGCAAAGTAGACAGAAGAAACCTATTGTTAAAATACTGTGTTCCTAAGTTTCCACAAATTTTTTAAAGACATTGTCTGAGTGACGGGACTCAGCGCGTTTTGTTTATCCTATAAAAGCAAAGAAGTGGAAAATAAAAGAAAAATATATAAATAAGATTATTTTTCTTTTTTATTTTATTAAAAATTATGCTCGAGTTTTGCTGTGCACTAATATATTCTGTTTTAATCTCCCTTTGCACTTGCCACTTTATAATATCTTTGGGTATACGACATGTATTATACTCCAGAACACAAGATGAATCATTTGGAAATTCTTATGACATAAACACTCATATAGCCAAAAATTAAAAGTTCTTAAAGTGCATTATTTCAAAAAGAAAAAATAATAGTAAATCAGCAACTATCAGTGATAAAGCATTAGTTGTTTTGTATTTAATGTCTTATCTTAAGTTATATATAAGAAATTTAATTGAAGAAATCATTCAGCAGATTACAGTTTGACTTTAATATTAATTATATTTTTTAAATATGTCCATAAACTCGGATTATTAAAAAAGTTAGACAATGGATTAATGTTCCCTTCACTTTTTCTTGATAAGTAATTCCTCGGCGCGGAAAATCGCAAAAGGGTTTTTAAAGTGCTACGTAAAGGGGGTATGAGCGGGATTTAGGGTGGTTGGAGGCGGGCACAAGCTCGTTAGCGACAATTTTTCTCAAAGCTGTCCCGAGAGAATTGTTACAATTGCGATGTGACGAATTACGTTACTAGCGACGTTGCGCTGTTTTCATTTAAACATTTTAAAATTAGAACAACACTGTCATACAAATACTATGCACTGCTGGGCTTGTTATTGCCTAGTAAATAGCGGACCTCCATGAGTTATTTATACATAAGCATGCAGATTTTTTATTCTTCACTCTGTATCCTGCATATACCAAGATGGTTGATATCATGTTAAATCAAAATTCTGTCCTGCGTGGGTTTCCATTAGTTCGTGATTCTGTGGGAACTTTCACGCTATCAATGATACCATATAAAAATAATGCAAAAAAACCAAATCATTAAACTTATTTATTAAAAAAAATTACATTCTAACTTATAACTAAAACGGTGACTACTTGCTCGATGCAAGAGATAAGAGTGATTTTAAATTTAAAAATTATAACTAACATTAATTTACAAAATAGGTGAAAATTGACTCTACTTTTGAATAACATGCCGCTATAATTCTTGGATCTCATGCAATATACTGAACAAGTTATGTGAAATCTGTCTAAGCGATGACGATACCCGGGGTAGTGTGGGAACGTAACACCTCCCTCCTGAAGAACAGCACCTATTCTGGGATCCTAGCTTTCTCTTTTGAAATTTTTCTGTCGATTGATGAATCTACATTTTGGAATTTTCTTGATAATTTTTACGAGTATATAGTTGCCATTAAAATATATTTCATATAGCGGAATCGTTATATAGGCTATCAGCTGTTGAAGACGTTTTTGAAAAAGCTTGTTGTGCAGAGATTTTTCTTTTTGCTTCATGGATGTAGGTAAAATTTTTTTGAACTGAGTTTTACTGTCACTTAAGGATTTTTCTTTAATTTTAGGTTTAATCAATAATTTTTAATGCTTGTCCCTTTGTATAGAACATCCCTTTGACGGTGTGTATATTTCTGTTCATTGCACGCTGGCTGTAGAATATTGATAAGATTATATCTATAGTGTGTTCGACTGCTCCTGTAATAAAGATAATTGATGTGCATTGACAGGAACCTTGCAGATGCTGCGTTGTTATAAGTCACTAGACACAATCTGGCTATTTGTCTAGTTCAAAGTTTAGTTTATGGTCATATAAATATAATTTATCTTCGGGCATTCAGCCTCTATGTACATAAAATCATTTTTGTGAATTGCTTTTTTAAGGCTGAGGAATAGTAGCAGGAGTAAGTCAGCAGTCAGTATTACCCTATGTAAAATGAGTGGCAAGTTATTTAATATTTATTTACTTTAAGATTTGTAATGAATATCTGTCGAATTTTTATTATTTTTAATTTAATAATTTGTTATTTTTTTTTAATTAAATAACATTTTTATTAATTTAAACTCTTCGATGTAAAGAGGTGTCATTAATTGAAATTTTTTTTATTCGGTCATGATCATCATCTCTATTGCAGCATTTTCTACGAATCAAATAAGAATTGATGGTTAATTGTTGTATGAAATCTTAAAAAATCATTAATTTTGGTGTAACCAAAAATTTATTCAAAATTTTGGGTAGTAAATGTAGAGCCTTTATCTATCTTATTTGTCATCTAACTTAGCCATTTTCTATTTTCTTTAAAAACTAATATTATAATGTTTTTTTTTTATTCTAAATTACGTTGAGCGTTTTGAAAACGCGCTCTACTATTATAATTACCAAACTTATGGGTCTTCATTCTAACTTATAACTAAAAAGGTGACTACTTGCTCGATGCAAGAGACAAGAATGTCTTAAATTTAAAAATTATAACTAACATTAAACCGCTATAATTCTTGGATCTCATGCAATATACTGAACAAGTTATGTGAAATCTGACTAAGTGATATCTGTCTACCCTGGGGTAGTGTAGGAACGTAACAGGTGAAAAAATATTCTGGCAGCATTGGTTCATGTATTCCCTGCTTTTTATTTAATAAACTACGGTACAAAATTTCGTTTTAAATGAAAAAATGAAAATTTATAAAGCTATGTGAAAAACAAGCTCAGTCTGCTTCATAATAAGAAACAAATATAAATAAGTTACAATCAAGTCATTTGGTTGTCATATAATCGACAGTTATCAGGTTACAGATTTGGAATGGATATATACATATCAATATATAGCATGCAAGTAGTGAAAAAAGAAATCATTCATCACATTATTATCTCACGTTTAAATATATAAAAAATAAGTTTTAAATTAATGTATTCAAAAACAATATATAATAAATTACGATTTAAAATTAATTTATTGTTAGTATAAAGAAAAATTCTAATCTAGCAGTACGGGTCTTAGTGTCCCGATACCCGGTAGCGATTTAATCAAAGTCCGCCGTGATTGTATTAAAAATTAATTTATTTTAGTTCGCGCGAACGGCGTGGCATGCGCTGGTGCTTATGCTTACGAAACTAATTAAAAACGTCGAATCTGTAATTAATCTCTCTTAAAATTGCTTACATATAGCACGTTTAATTATAAATATATAAGGTTATTTTAAGAATGACAGCTATTTAAAGAATATTATTCACTAATTTTCGATCTCCACAGGTAGTAGTAGCAAAATGCCTTCCACATTCTTCTTCCTCTGGAGTGAAGACTTTCTCGTGCACCATGTTTGGCTCGGCTTCTAATTCCCAAAATTGTTTCAGTAATTCGTTTTCTTCTAGCTTGCCATGATTCGCTACCACATTGTGACAGTTACCTAATTTTTCGTTATTGTTTGCTTGACCCGACAATACCCACCCAAGGTAAGTATTTTGGGCGATCATACAAATGGTAGGGTGCTTCTTTAAACCTTGTTTTAGAATGCTACAGTAAACTTCCGCTACTAATAAGATATCGATCTTATTTGGGAGATTGTACTGTTGATTTGCCAGATCAATTTGACCTAGATCTGCCCAAAACGGTAAAACGAATTTTCTTTCTGGTAAAACAGAAATAACTCTTTTTAAAACGTGAGCTTGTACTTGCAATTGGAATGAAGTATCATGAAGTGACTGTATATTAACCTTAACTGCATACTTTGTAGTTAAGCCACCTTGACCTCCACCCACAACAGAGATGCAACTTCTTGCATTAATTTTGTCTACTCCTAAAAGTTGCACCGCTGCTTCAGATATGAAAGACGCTTGTGATCCTTGATCAAGCAAAGCTCTCAGTATCTGAGGGCTTCCGTTTTTAGATTCAGCCTTAATCAGAGCTGTACACGGCATGTTTTTCCGGTGTGATTATTGCCAAGACAATTATAGCAAAGTCCTAATGACTTAACAATATCTTGACGTACGTGTACATCTTCCTTGGCAAATTTACCACAGGACCATAACTTGTGACTTTCGGTGCAGTGAGGACATCTAACATCTGAAGCGGCATGTAAGGACTTAGTTTGGTAAGCGTTTGGTGTTAATTTAGTTTTATTTTTTGAAGGTTCCATAAATTCTAAGGCGCGGAAACGACTTTCTAAAAAGTCTTTAAATTGAGTTAAGGTAGGTAAATCTTCATTTAAACTATTAGCATATAATTCCCATTGTTTACGAGTTTCAGCGTCCAACTTCAAGCTGGCAACATATATGACAATAGGGTCCCATGAATCAACATTAATACCTAAATTTGACAACTCATGTATACAATCTAAGGTAGTATCGAGAAGATCTTTTAAACCACTGGACGATTCATTACCCGTTGAGCGAACAAACGCTTAAATATACAATTACACATATATCGCTTGTTATTATATCGGTTCTCTATTAAATCCCAACATTTTTTGTAGTTGGCTTTTGTAATGGGGATATGTTTTATTAATTGTTCTGCCTCACCTAGAAGTTGAGTTTTTAAATAATGTAACCGCTGTTCATCATCCAGACTTAAATTATTATTCACGAAAGAAACAAAAAGATCTCGGAACGAGAACCATTCTGAATATTTGCCACTAAAAACAGGGATGGATATTTTGGGAAGTCTAACATTAAATTCTTTTGGGTTTGAACTAGACTGAGACTCTTTGGATACATTACATGTTTTAGTCAGCTTTTTAAGTTCTGTCTTATAATCTAAATACAACTCTTCAATTTTTTCATAAAAATCGTTATAAAGATAATCCGAGCCTTTACTTTCATCTCTACGTAACATTAGAATTTTTGAATGATTGTCCGTAAATCTATTCCACTGTTTTTCTAAATTTTCTAATCGTGTTTCCCCATATGCTTTAGTGAGTCGTACTTTTGGAGTTTTCTTAAAGTTTGTGAAAGCTTTACACATGTTATTATATAAGTCAATTTGTAATTGTGCATAAGATTCCATTGCAAAAAATTATATAAACTTAACAACGCTTAACCCGATAAAATTTAACAATAAAGACGTAAATCCAAATTTCTTCAACTTAAAGTTTGTAACCCACTAAATCACTAAAGTTTTTACTATGTCTCACACCATGTAATGTTGCAATTTTCTAAGTTTAGAATTTATTCTATGTCCAAGGTTCCAAATTTTTTGTTCCAAAGTGTTTTACAGTTGTGTACTTGTTAAATTTTGGACATAGGTTCCCCGTCTCTCCAGTTTTTGAGAAATTATTCTAAGTTTTACGTTAACACTTTTTTAAATTGCAAGTTCAAGATTTCAAGTAAAAATTTCAAAGTTAATTATGCACTTTTTGTAAGGTTTAAATTAGCGTACCCACAGTTTATTTGCACTTTACCACTTTTATCACCAGACTGCGCTGCCGCTGCTCTGTAGGTTTTTTAGATGACAGGGTGCGCCACCGCCTGAATTGCTGCTTTTTGACTACGCCACCAGTGTTTGTATTGTAGTTCCTCGTATGTTCGTCAGGGGACGCCACTGTCGCTGGTATGATTGTATATTCCTCACTTGTAATTTTTATTGATGTTTAAATGGACTGTATGGAGGTTGTCAGTATACCAAGGTTTTCTTTCCAAAAAAACGATCCGGCTCGAAGGACCATATGTTGATGTATCCACACAAAGCCAAGGGATAGTGATGTGCATGCTAATATGAAACACACTTCCCGGAACGTAAAGGCGTTTATTTATTGTCCATACTAAGACTATATACCTTTAACCAAACCAAACGATAGCGTGATTCAATGTACCACCAGCGCCATCTAGTTACAAAATAGTAAACTAAAATATATAAATCATAAAATCGATTAGACAGATCTTTATTTTGTAAGTCTATTTTTTCGTTTCGTATTACTTTAGCAATGAAAAATTATCATTTTATCACTATTTTATTATTTACTATTATGATTATTTTATCTGGGCGAAATAAATGTGGTTTTTTCTTTTGTAAATCCCGATCAGCGAGTATTTTGGTATAAATTAAGTAACGATTCAGTGAAGTTTCTATAAAAACCGATGCCATTGTTCAGGACATTAGCCCCCACATACGACATTAGACATTTTAAAAGTATAAATAACTATATACACATGAAAAAAAGTTATTTTGAAATCACAAAGATACATCATTTATTGTTTTTTAACAATCATTTTGTTGAATATGTGAAAAAGTAAAAATAATTCTGTCGACCGAATCGTACCACTTCAAAAACTTTCGTTTGCTCATGCACAATAACTTTGCTAAGCTGTGTATAGCATGTGTTCGCAAAACATAAAGAGACAACATACAAGATATTATTCTTGCACCCTTTAAAATAATTATAAATATATCAAATTACTGTATTTAGTATACCTTTTTAACAAATATTAGTAAATGTATCATCCTAATTGGTGGCGGAAGTTGTTCTACCTTGCGATTGTTCAGCAAAATGAAGTGGAGATAAACGATGTCTCTATTGAGGAATCAGTTGTGTAAACGTTGTTTAAATATTGATTTGTGTGACTTGATGAGATCCTTTGTTGGAAAAGCTTTTATTGCTAGGTCTGCTGAATCAATCCACATACAAGATCAGAAAAAATAATAATCAATTTGTTATCACAATAATCGGCACAAGGATTGATTGTAGTATGTATACAAATTCAAAGAAAAAACTCATTATTCTACTAATTATGAAATAAATGTTAACTATATGTGTAAATTCTTTAATTTTAAATATTTATAAAAAACATATAAGTTTTCAAAATTTATTCATAATCAAACACAAATATATGCATTTTACTATAAAAAAATATTTACATAGCTAAAGCGTCGAGCATATTTTCATTTGGAGACATAATATTTCATTGGAAGTGGTTCCCGTATGTAGCCTAGCGAAATAAAAAATCTAATTTTCTATATATTGAGGTGGTTGCCCAAATGGAGGCAATATCGAAGTGCTGATTTGTCGGTCCGCTGGATATTGGTCTGGCGTTGAATCAAATCGGTAGGAATGCCGTACGCAGAGAAATTGACGTAGCTTAGCTCTCATAGGTAACACTAAATATCTCATTGTTATTTTATTATTAGTGTATTCCGATTCGAATTTCTTGTAGAGTAAAAAATTTTTAGTAAGCTAAATAAAATTAACAAACAGTTAGTTTAATATACTACAAGTTATTATAGTTCGAATATATAACACTGATATTCACTCGTAGTAAAGTACAAAACAGTTGTCCAGGGCCGGTAACAAATGTCCTCACTAAAAAGAATAAAGCTAAAATTCAAAAAGGCGGTCGTTACTGGAGATGTTTTATACTATAGCATATTTTCATTATTTTTCCTCCCTTGTCATTATTTCTTGCGTCATTTGTGACGGTGGATGACATTGAGGCATGTTGAGGATTAATCAGAAAATAAACAAATATAGACTAGTTACCTAGTGTGTATTTATCATTAGGTAAGGTTTACGTTTCGGCGATGCGGTGCGCTATTTTGTGTGCACGAGTATATCATTGTTAAGACGTGTATTGTTGGTTCAAATTTACGATATGGAATGGAACTTTACGTGCGTGACATATAATGGCGTTAAAATAACAGGTTAGCAAGAAAATAATATTACAAAATATATTATGAATACAAAAATATGGTATAAAAAGCTTTTAAGTTGTACTTTGTAAAAGTAAATTAAAAAATTGTCTTAAATTGAAAAAAAATTTTATATAATTGATCAAAAAGAGCTTTCCATGTGTTTCATTGATAATGTATTGTGGCGCTACATTAGATATTTACCGCCCGGAGACAGCACTTTGCAAACACCTGACCTTTAAGTTTGCCTAAAAATGTACAAGAATAAACGTAAATTATTGTACATAATGTAGGTGGTGATGTCGTCTAAAGGTTTCCATTAAGTAAAACGCTAGCATGCTGATTCATTACAATCATTAGAGGGCTCCAGACATTGGGGAGGAAAATTATTAGTAATTTACGTTCACAATGAAATGAAATTAAATGAACGTTGTAATGGCCTATGTTACTATGTATATTAATAAATTTTATTTATATTAGAAATTGGCATTCTTTCATGATAAAAATCAATAAATTTGTTGTAATACTTATTCTTTACTTCAGTTATTTTAATAATAATCAACATTTCTTTGTTGAATTTTGTTTTGTACATTAAATACATTGTAGTGTAAATGACACAACACATAACCACCCCCTATATTGTAACCATTTTTTCTGCGGACTGATTGACGATATCTAATGATTAAGTTTTGAAATAAATTGAAATATCTAATATTTTTCACATTACATTAAACTGTATGTTTAGCTTATATTTTGCCTTACAATATTTTAAAGGTGAAGATATAGACTTTGTAAAAAAAAATGGTTGCCTGTAAAGTGGGTTTTACGGGCGAAAATTTTACGTGACAATGTCTTTTTCTCGGTAGAATATTTATTGATATGATTAATAATTATAATATAAATTGCACAAATTTTAACTATAGAAAATATATGTTGTTTACTAAAACATTGTACATGTGTCAAGTGATACGCTCGGCGGACCGATCATAGTTAGGTGACAGTTGACACATCGTTACGTTACCTTTTTCATATGTGACTCCGAGCCGCAACCTAATTTAAGACGTTGTCACGTCAATAAGATGTTCTTTTTAAATCTCTAATTGCTTTTAAGAAATACAAACGTATGTTAAAAGTAATAATACATACTCGTACATATGTATAAGTATATATATAAATCATAGAAACCTTGATTCTCACAAAGAATTTGTCCCTTGGTACTATGATGCCGAGTCTTATATTCTTATGTTTATTCAGGACTGACAAATACAGGTTGTTTCTTACTCAAGCTCCTATTTACATGCACACGCACACACACGCGTAAGTGAAACATCTAGTGAAATGATCTTTTGCCTCCAAAAATGAATAGAATGTTTTATTATGTAGAAGTAAATACAAAATACAATAGAAGTTAAAAAATAAGATTTCTTGTGCTTAAAAAAATGTAGTTGTAGCTTCTTAATCCTTTTAATTAGTTTTATTTTAAGAATTTTAGTTAAATAAAAATATTTGTTTTAAAAGTGTAAATAACGTTTTGCACTCTCTCTATAGACTCTTAGCTGTATCAAATACGTATGCAGCGTACTCAACGAAATATCTTCATTTAAAGTGTCCACCATTACCTCTTGAGCGCCTTATAAGTTAAGATATTCCAAATATTTTTCATCCATACATATGTATTATGTATATGTATGACTTATTTTAGTTTTGCAAATAACGGAGCATCGTCGAAATATAATGTGATATTGCTGTTAAAATACAATATAAAAATTAAAAAGCAATGTGCAAATATTTTTAAATAACAATAAAGTAATAGGTTGTCGTAGGCCTGATAAAGCTTTTTGGAGCAAGCTTTAAAATTGATTGATTGTCGGTATTTTTGTTCATAGTTTTAGATGTATGATGTACATCATACACGCTTTATCCCGCATATTGCAGGGTAGGAACAGTAGGTAGTCTTTTATAATTATAAAATTGAATTGAACGCTTGGGATGTAAGTTCCATATTATTTTTTCTTAAGTAAATGTAACTCCAAGTAAAGTACTGCATTTATTTATTAATTAGGGAAGGATGAGGATATAGCTCTAAATTACCCCACTCTTTAGTAAATTCTATTAAGAACTTCCAAGTGCAGTCTTCATTTAAATTTTAACCTACTTTCCGTGTCGAACAATTGTTCACCGGATGTGTCTAAAGTCATTTCAGCATTATGAGAGACGTGTATAGCCACTTAGTGTTCTAGATCTTTTAGATTTTAAAATTTGAATTATATTTCTCGCCAAATAATACTAATTTTTATCCAATTTATATATGTAGATATAAATCACAGTTTTACGTCATAATAACTCTTTATTGTACTTATTCCTAACATTTTTAGTGATCATCAACGACAATGACGTCGAGGTTGAGGTTTTAAAATTTAAAACATGAAAGTAATAAACATTTTTCGTTGGCGTTATTAAACCGGCCCGGCATGGCATTTTCCTTTCATAATTGATGGGTATGCTGCGCCACCGCCAACGCACCTGAACGCTTGATAATGTATCCATATAGTGATTTTGTGTACATATATATAATACATATGTGTATGTATGGACATAGTTTATAAAATAGGTATATTGAATTGGTTTTGTACTAGATTCTGTAAATCTTATTTTCTAATATACTAAGCTATTGTCATTCACACATACATTTATACACTTACGGCCTTATTCATAAAAAGTTATAGCACGCTTAAAGGCTCGTTATAGAACAGTTGTCAAAAAACGTTATTCATAACAGCATTTTAGTGCTAATCAGTTCTATAAACCTATCATAAAGTTATAGAACCGAGAACCCTACTATAAGAGTGTTTTAACGTCCAAAGATGGCCGATTCATATAACAGCTGATTATAGCTCATACTAATATGAGCATTGATATGACGTCGTCGAGTCGCTTGTCATCAAGAGTGTCAATTTCAGTCTCGTAAACAAAACAATGAACACGTCTAAACAAATTTCAATTTTTTGTCGTTTTACTTCTTTTGACTTATTTTTTTAAAAATTAAGTAAGTTTATAAACTAAAATAAAATAAACATTTCTGTTTTTGTGATAACAACGACGTAAATCAAGCCGGTATATGTCAAGCCAGATCCAACAGTATATTTTTGTACGTAATATTATCTGTGGTCATACTATGTCGATGCGTTTGTCACTTATCATCTGTGGATTTACTGGTATTTTCGGCAACTAGTCGACCGACTTCAGTATAGTGGCAACATTGTGAACTTATAACTCATATTAGCGACACTCTAGTTATAGAAAGTTTATAGAGCGTTTATGAATACAAACACTTATCGAACGTTCTATAAGCCTAAAGAGCGTTTTAACTAAAGTATACTTAAAACGTTCTATAAGACTTTTTTATGAATAAGGCCGTTAGTGTTCTTATCTTATAAGTTTTTATCTACATGCTTATTATAGCCTGTGGGCTTTGGTACGCAAATAATTTTATTTGCACTTGAAATATGAAGTTTCTTGTAAACGAAGATGTGGTCATATAGACAACATCTTCGTTATTAGTTTTATTGTATAGCTGTAATATTCATACAATCGACGTTGCGTTCAATCATAATATGTTAATGGATTGCAATCTGTTGGATTGGTATCTCAAGTATTCGAGGAAATACATTAATATTATTAAAAAAACATATATTTCTAATTTTACTTGAGAATATAACATATATTAATTAAATAAAATTATATCTTAAAATGATCTATATAAAAACAAAGATCTAAAATAAATTAATGACATAACTTAAATAGCAATCATTCTTAAAATAACTTTATATAGTTATATTTCAACAAAGGAGTACTGTTTGCGAGCTATTTTAAAAGATATTAATTACAGATTCGACGTTTTTAATTAGTTTCGTAATTACCAGTGCATGCCACGCCGTTCGCGCGAACTAAAATAAATTACTTTTTAATACAATCACGGCGGACTTTGATTAAATCGCTACCGGGTATCGAGACACTGAGACGCGTACTTGTAGATTAGAGATTTTTTGTAGCAACAATAAATTAATTTTAAATCGTAATTTAATATATTTTTACAAAATGCCTAAATTATTTTTAAATCGTGATTTTTAGTATCTTTAATAAATAATCCCATTCTTTTATATTTTAAATAATAGATCGAGTGGTCATAATTAATTTAATATATGTTCATAAAAATATTGATAAATTTAGAATGAATTGTGATGTTCACAATATTAATACGCGGAATAAGTATAAACTTGTTATGCCCACCACTAGGCTCCATAAAATAGGCAACTCCTTCCCATGTAATTGTGTCCGTTTCTACAATAAACTGCCGAAAGAAGTATTTGATCTCTCGTTAAATAAATTTTAAATCTCTGTTAAACGGCAATTAATTACTAAATCCTATTATAGTGTAAAGGATTACATTGATGATAAAACGGCATGGAATTAATAAATTGCTCATAAGTTAGAATGACGTTTGTGAAGTAATCACAATAGGTTTAGGGAAACCTGGCTGAGTTTGTTGTGGGCTCTTGGAACCCTCGTAACCTTAGTTTTAAGTCGTGGAGTGTGTAGGTTTCAGAGGGGCTCAATTCGATATTTATTATCAAATTGGGCTCCTTTGACACTCCTCCGTTCGCTCTATCTGACGTACACAAGTGATTATCTTATGGATGAAATTGATGGAAGTGGAAAATAAATAAATAAAATAAAATAATAGTAATATTTTATAATAATAGTCGTATAAATCACAACATGTTTATATTTTATCATCGATTACGTGACGGTTTCCTCAGATGGCAGCACAAATACAAATACAAATATACTTTATTGCACAACAGCATAACATAACATAATAATTATAAAAATAAAAAGGAACAGAAGTACAATCAGGCGGCCTTATCGCTGAAAGCGATCTCTTCCAGGCAACCTTTGGATGTTGGAGTTGTAAAAACAAACGGGTGGTGCATTAAGTACAACATATATTTAAATACATAACCAAACAAAAATAAAAATAAATAAATAGAATATAAATATACACACATACATACAAACATATATACATACATACATACATACATATGCATATTCATAAATACATACATTTATAATACATATAATATATAAATTCAATACCAATATACTTTTACATAACAATCTTAAACAACATAAAAAACATATATATTATTATAATAAAACAAAGGCAAAAACTACTGATTCAAATAGTAGTTTTTAAGACGCTTTTTAAAAGTGTCCAGGCTTTTCGCACGTCTATTTCAAGGGGTAAGGAATTCCATAGTCGGGCAGCTTTAATAGGGAAGGAATTAGAGAAGCAAGTGTATATTCACGATACAGAATGAAGAAAATACAAAAAAATAGTGCACGGCACAACTAGAGCATTACTTTAAATCTAATAAAAAACGAAATATTCAATTTAATAAACTTTCTACCACTCTAAAGAACGAAAATTTACCATTATTTCTCTTTGGTAAGAAAACAAAACACATCGTTTAATTCCGCCACTCAAGACGTAGTATCATTAAAAACTTTCTTCTGGCTACTTTGCTATTTGCAGGTTACAAAGTAAAGCTAAAAATTATAATTAAAAAATATCATAAGTTGTTTTTATTTGCTTCTCGCTTCAACTAAATGGCGCGCTTTGCCCAGTCGGCAGAAGAAAAGGGAAATGAAAAAATCCGAGTGATATCGAACCCACAAAAAATCGCGTTTACAGGCAGCCGCTACGACATTCCTCATATGTTCCTACGTTCCAATCATTCAAGAGCAAACAATCTAATCTATGATTGTAGTCCGGTCAATATAGACATTTGAAATAACAAAAATTCCCGGGAAGCCAAATATTGGTGAAGACCTATAGTTTACCATTACGAATCAAGATTTAAAAGTCCCCATCGATCCTATGTGTGCTTAAAAAGTTATTCGAGGTCAAAGGTCAAAATTTGAGGTTATTTGGATTTTGCTTGAAAATGGTAAGTTTTATCAATAAAAACTTCAAACCAAAGTTGTGGATCTTAAAATTATCTACAAAAATGGTATCCATGACTTTTTTCCTAACAGTTACCATTCCAGAGATATCGCGATTCTAAGAGTCATATTATACATGATATGCACATGTAAGCCACGTATCTACCTACAATACATATTAGGCACTTAATACAAGTATAAATACTTATTTGTTTCTCTTTTATAGACATTATACTATCCTAAAAACATTTATTCAAATGGTAGCCAGTCCCTAACTGAATTTCCTCTATGCACGGCTTGAAAAACATCGGGCTATTCTATTGTCCGTAGGTTTCGTTCATATACCTGTTTTTTTTAGTGCTAAAGGTTCAGTTCAAGTGAATATACGTTATGTAATATTTTATAGCTTTAAAAAATGTCTCAGTTTTGCTTTATTTGCAATAAACTTTTAACTGAAGATAAAATCGTTGTGGTTGATCGTGGAATGCCAAATTTAATCGAGGCTAGTGTCGCGAGAGGTGATGAATTTACTGAATATTTAAGAACTCAAAAATCCGTTACAATACACGTGGATTGCAGAAAATCATATACCCGGAAAACTTCAATTTCTGCAGTGAAAAGACAACGTGAAGATAAACAGGCTAGTACTTCAAAAATAAGTCCACCTCGTACTCTAGTACGAGGTGGACTTATTTTCGCGTTCTAACGCGAGTAAGTGAATCAAATTTTTGTTTTAAAAAATATTATTTATTTTGTGGCAATAAAGCCAATGAAGAAACTGAGAAAAAGAAAGCACAGCATCTTTAAAAAAAAAAAATTCTTGCGTGACTATATGCCAATAGAATAGCCCGATGTTTATGTTTTAGGATAGTATAATGTCTATAAAAGAGAAACAAATAAGTATTTATACTTGTATTAAGTGCCTAATATGTATTGTAGGTAGATACGTGGCTTACATGTGCATATCATGTATAATATGACTCTTAGAATCGCGATATCTCTGGAATGGTAACTGTTAGGAAAAAAGTCATGGATACCATTTTTGTAGATAATTTTAAGATCCACAACTTTGGTTTGAAGTTTTTATTGATAAATCTTACCATTTTCAAGCAAAATCCAAATAACCTCAAATTTTGACCTTTGACCTCGAATAAGTTTTTAAGCACACATAGGATCGATGGGGACTTTTAAAACTTGATTATTATTTAGTATTATTATTTTTATCATTTAAATAATTGCATATTTTTGTTTGTAGTTTTCTTAAGAGGTGCAATTATTGTTAAAACCTCGCGTATCGGTACACGCGTGCAACTCGCACTTGATTAATTCTCTTTATGAATAACACTAATCAGATAACATTGTAAATTTCTTGTGATCTACTCACAATCGCTGTAAATTTCTTATTAACTTCACATTCTTGTATAATGGTCATAGCTGTTATATACTCGTTTATTTGTTAAAAAAATGATTTTTAAATACCTTGGGTCCTTGGGTCCTTGGGTCATTTTTAAATATCTTGGTTGGTCTTGTGGTTTTGTTCCCTTCAGCTAGCTCCACCACGTCCCGTACATTACAGAACCGGTATACTGCTAATTAGAAGTACAGTACAAATCATCACCTTTGGTATTTCGCTTTCTGCGAGAGTGATCTTGAAAGTCTAGTATTTATTGAAACTGACGAAATTTAGCTAACTGTAAATATTCAACCAAAATCATATGAATATCAATTTTCAAGTAGAACATGATTATATCATACCTGGCACAATATTCATGAAGTATCCTATAAAAATACATTAAGTTTCATGATAATCAAACTACAGTACACACTTGAAAATAAAATAAATGTTTCTTTAATAATCATAATTTTATATAAAACACCCTCATTCTAAGGGCATCTTTCAAAGAAATGCATTTTTTTTATTAAAATGCAGATTTAGTTTTGTTTCAAATGCTCAATTAGCAGTTTAAGTAAATTAAAATAATAATGAAAAACCTAATCCAGCAATATTTCTAAACTATAAAATTTGTTAAAATATATACATATATCTAGTAGTAGCGATTAAAACATTCCCAAAATATTATATATTACATTAACAATGAAAGACCGGTCGCCGTTGTTGCTGTAACGACCCTGCATATACCGATTGTTGCATATTAATACAACATCTGCAACATAACCTGGGAGAGAATTCAGGAGTAATACACGCAAAGCCGACATTACCCATGACCAGAGTGAAAAGGCTATACGCTGTAATATTTACGTTTTGCGTTAGCTCGGTACACCAATGAAAAGTGTTTTCATAAAACCTAGCCGAGTTCGCTCCGTTCTCTGATCTTTTAATCTCTTAATTACATGAGCGCGATGCGAGGATTCCAAAATGTATATGGAAAACGGATGACTACCGACATCTCTTCAATTTAAATTATTATTTACGTTGCTAGATCCGCCGCATATTTTGTATTCAGTTTTGAAATTGTGGCTTGATTGCTATTTTGTTGATTATTTTGACAAGTAATATCGGATTTGTTATGCTTTTGATTGAAGATTTAAAAATGAATATTATATGGTTATTTTTACTTTATTGCATTATAAGAATTAATGAAATGCCCCCATAACATAAGTGATCAAATATACTACGGATTCTTTAATTTTTTTAATCATTGCCACTAATATTGGCACAAAGTAAAAAGATAAGATTTTTATGCAATTTTATATTTCCAATTAAGGCAACTTATATATAAATAAAACACTAATGGGCCCCATATTAAGACTTTGACATTTGTCATTAATAAATAATGCTATTGTATAAAATCATTACGCTACAGTACTTTAATGGTACAAATTATCAATTTATAAGAAACCAATCTTCACTATGATATACATAAAATGGTATGTTAGTGTAATATAAAATTTTATTTTTTTTAATTAATATACTTTATAGTATATTTTTTTAACTAATTATTGCAATATAGTTATAAGTTTTAATTGACAAAAAAAGTAATTGAAAAATAGAGTTATCAAGTCGCTGTGAAACAGCGTTTGACTGTCATTGAGACTGTCGTGAGCTCGATCTGGAGGAGGCTTGATTATGTATATTTGAATTACTTTTATACATCCTCTTCAGTGCAATATAGCTTGGAAATAACACTGTTATATATAAATGAAGTCAAATCTGAACTAATAATTGATTTTTATTACTTAGTTATCAAAAAATAATGTGGGGTAAAAGATTTTAAATTATTATTTATTTATTATTCAATTATAATTTTTTATCTGCATAAATAGATTACGTAAGCCAAATGCATATACATTTTCTATTCCAATGTTTGTTACAAAAATGTACACAAAGTACTCCAACTAAGTGCCTGCAACGTCGCTGCTTTACCCGTTTAGGATTTTTGCAAAATCATCTTCCTACGATTTTTCTCTGTTGAAATGTTCTTTTTTCGTTTTTGACACGGAACGCTTCGTCGGTACATTTGAGGTTCTGAAACTATCGTTATGTGGATATAGGAAATATTTCGAAACGTTTTAAATTTCGTTTACTAAGAAGAAAAAAGCTCGCTTTAAATCTATATTTGACAAACTTCAAAATAAAACATTTCTTATAAATTTATATACAATATATCTGAAGTTGGAACTACATATATATATGGCGTGACCATAATGTTTATGTTTATGAAATATAAAAAAAAGATTAAGTTTTAAAATACAAAATTATAATAAGTTAATATGATGACCAATGACGTAAAGTGTCATTTGAATTACTACAACTACTTTTAAGTTTCAAATTTCCATTCTTATTGAATTCTTTACTTATGCTTTTACTTAGAACTCGCAACTTTTCATACTAAAATTAAAGAAAACATTTTATTGTAACAATTTAACAAAGGTTTTGTAGCATAGTTGGTCAACTACTTCACCTGTCAAGGGAAAAGTTGCTTGTAGATATTTAACATTTTTATTTGTTACTTTATACGAATACCTATACTCAACTAATGTATAACGACCAAATTTTTCACTTCGTTATTAATTAAAATAATTATACAAAGAATTATATTTTATAAGTTATAAAATAAGTAATTTTAGTTTCTAATAAATAAATTTAACCACAAATATATATGCTTTGTTTGAAAAAATTGCCTTTAATAAGTCTTTTTTATAAACTTGTTTATTTGTAACTTGTTAAGTATATTTAATTTTTATTTTATTTTTTATAGCTTTAAACTTAGCAGGGAATCGCAGAAACCGTGGAACCTATGTTAAGACACCCCGTTTTTTTAAATATTATATTTATCTAACCTAACATATGTATATATTTCTGCTTATATTATAAAGTTTAAATATCACTCAAATATTATACATACATACATATTTTTCTAAATAAAATCATTATTCATATTTTATCAACGTTTTTTTTTTATTGGAAACAATAATGTTTTATTATTGATTATAGATTAAGACGAAAATTTTAGCAGGTCACTTACTTTTTTGCTAAATACTAGATTTGGCTGTAAGGTATTTACGAGCTAGTCAATTATATTAATGTATCTCTTATATATTGATTTATGCGAGAAAAATATTTTACATTTTACGTAACCAGTAACTAAACTCTACAATTATAAAGTTTTCATCAGACACAAAAGCATAAATTTTATCCACTATGAAAATGAATTCCACGCCAGTAAGTTCTTTTCGAAAAATATAGAAATTTGGAATTTTAAGCATCACTAAAAGGAGATTTTTTACAGAACATTTTAAAAGTAAACAAGGAAAAATAATTTGATTAAAAAATATATATTTTAACAAGGATTTTAATAATATGTACAAAAATATTTAAGATTTTTTTATTTCATCATGATTATTTTATATCCTAATTTTATAAAAAACGTTAGAATTGAAGAGGACGACCTATATTCTCGAAGCTATAGTAAAATGACACTTAAAATCCTTGCTTTCATTTGAACTGAAAATAGACAAGTCTATCATTAATAATAAAAAAACTTATATATAAGAATACTGAAGACCGACGTGGCGTAAGCGTCTGCCTGTAAACGCGACGGTTTGTGGGTTCGATTCCCACTCGGGAAAGATGGATTTTTCTATTTCCATTTACGTCGCTCTGGTAACTAGGCAAAGCGCGGCGTTGAGTTCCGCCACTCAACACGCAATGCCTCGAAAAAGTGTGGACGGAGAAAGCAGGGACTAACCAACGGAGTGTCTTAACACTAGGTTCGTATGGTTCCTGCAGTTCTCAGTGGGATAAAGCGTGAAAAAAAAAATAAGAATACTTTAAAAATATTGAATATTTCCCGACACGCTCTCGCACAGGATTTGATGGACGATAAGAAAAATCAGAAGAATTTTCAATACGATCGTGATTGCGCACTTGTTGAGAAGCAAAAACCACTTAGTGGAATGTCTTTAGAGTATAACATATTTTATTTGTATGAAAAATGTTTTTTTGTATGTCATTTACGTTTGATCTGTAATGTCCTATTCTGTTCTTTGTATTTACTAATATTACAAAGAGAGTTTGCTTAATGTTTTGTTTCGAAGACCATTGGTTTGAATACCTATGGCTTTATTTTGTGTTGGATAATTATAATTGAATCGAAGACAGTAATAACTATCACTGATCTTTCATAATATATTCTGAAGTATATAGTTATATTGTAGTAATTACAGATACCTATTCGAGACACTGCCTTTTAACCTGCATATTTATTGCAAAGATTCAAAGTGCTTGTTAATTTAATTTAACGATATTATGCATTTGAATTTAGTTTGAACTCATATATTATTTTTTACATATTTTGAAACTTTGAGGACTAATTAACAAGAAAATTTCCTCAGAGGTAAGTTTCGAACCCATAGTCGTATAGTAATATACTGTTACTATTTGAATTATTATATATGAAAATTTACAGTAACGCACTTAGCTTCTGTTATATAAATTAAGTAATAATATTTTCTGTTATATAACTAAGTAATAATATCAAAACGATTTTCCCGTTAAAGGAGCATAGCTTATATTAAATATAAATGATATATAAATTTGTTTCCATCTTAGGGCGGATATTAAAAAGGCTCGCACGTTACACCCGGGAGATAAAGGGAAATAAAATCATGCATTATGAAGTAAGTAACCGGTAAACAACAGGCTAAATTTGTATTAAAAATAAATTGTGTCTATGTTGTTTTTGTTACTCTTCCATATTTTGTAACTATTTATAGAGAAAACAAATTCGTCCAAAATGGGTTCCGGACGTCATTTCTGTTTTATATAATAAATATATTTTTATTAGTACCTGTAAAAAGACTGAAAATTATATTAAATGTTTCTTAAAAGAAAAATGAGAAAGTAATCCAAAAAAATTTGATGCCCTTCAAATTTTTTGGGACAAATTCAACAATATCCGACTTGTTTCTATGCTGCGTTTTAGTTCGGTTATTGCCATCTTTAGAGGTACTCACAAGTTTGATTGGCAACCCGTATCGATTGATGAAGAATCATCGAAATCGGTCAACTTGTTCTGTCTCTACATCTACACATCATGTGTTTTGATGAGTTTTATAACAAAAAAAATTGATCGACTTTATTATAATAACATCTTCCTATTATTATACCATTGAGAGTTTTAAAAAATCATAATCATTTATTTAATATGTACTTTAAATTTGGATAATTTTTTTTTAAAGTAATGTTGCATGAACTTGTTTATGAATAATTCAACGTTTAGTGGTGAGGATAAATGGATCGTGAAATTTTAGAAGCTTTATTACTTTTTAATAGACCTACTTGTTACTTACACAGCTGGCACTCAAGGTTGTTCTAAAAAGTAGGACTTCCTTTCTGTGTAGTCATTACATGGTAAGTCACGAGACACTTTCTTAAACACTTTCTTACAATTGTTTTGGAACACGGATCTCTCTCATAACATCTATAAACAAATTGATTGTAGGTCAGATGTTCACTTAGGCCTATTAAATATATTGATTTTTCTGGCTCTGTACCCGAGAATAAAAAGCAAAATGTTTCGAATTCTAGTAAAAATGGAAGCAGTTACTTCACAAATATTCTTTAGCCTGTCTTCTGTATATGAGTGAGATAACTCACGAACTTTATATCATCTAGGCTTATTATGGTAGAACAATTAAGAAAATAAAATTTGTCAATTTGTTACTTAAAACTTTTCTTTATCCTCCTAACATCATATGATATTAATAAGGCTAGAAGGAAGATATATTATGGAATATAATATAAAATAGTTTTATTTTAAAAACTTTCCCTACTCTGTCTGACCGATCCTCGTGTTTCACAATCCTCGTGTTTACAGTTAGGTGCTTTGCCGCTGAATCATAACGGTTTTATAAGTAATAAAAAATATTATAAGAGTAACAAAATATTTTATATACAGTACTTACTATCATTTACCACTGGATTGTGCAGGTTTACAGAAATTAAAATCTTGTGGCCACAAAAATTTCATATAACAGCTCCCTCAAGTGAAATCATTCAAAAATGGACGGCTTGCTCCGTAGTGGGACGTAAATCATATTTATGTTAAATTATATTCAGATTTGCGTCTTGCCTCGCATTCCAATTTAATATACGTTCAAAAATGTTAACTGTCCTTCAATATGTAAATTGGCAATACAGCACCTTTTATATATGCACTTATATGGATTAAACGTTATATTTTAAATATATATATAACGTTTTTGTTTCAAAAGAAACATATACATATATAAAGTATAAAGTACGTAAAGTACCGTTTTTATTAGCATATAAAAGCGAATAAAAGTAAAAGTCATTTTATAAAATACTTTTTTAATTAGTTTGACGAAATATAAGGATCATTTTATAAAGCATTTAGCTTATAAATAATTTATTATATAATGTATTATGTATATGTATAGAAAACATATTTTTATAACCGAAAAAAAAAACTTTGCTTGTATATAAATTATTTTTGCCGCGCAGTTGAAAAGCGATGGTTGTTCTTACTCGAAACTCGAGAGTTTTGTTTCGGTAAGGTAAGCGGTGTTGGGTTCCGCCGCTCAAACTCAGGTTGGAAGCAGGAAATGGAATTGGAATGTTGTAATATAAGGACTTCCCCTTTTAGTTTGTGGCTTTGGAAAAATATTAAAATTTTATTATAAAAATATTTAATACTTGTAACTTCACTTGCTTGATTGCATATTAGGTTAATATGCATGTATTTTTGTATAGATCATTTTAACATATCACATTAATATTATTATGATATATGTTAGATATGCTATATTCTTAATCAAAGTTTCGTAAATGTTAGATATACATATATGTTTTTTATGACATTAAAGTATTTCCTTGAATATTTGAGATCTTACACAAAATCCTACCAATATGAGATCAACCAATCTATTAACATTATTGTTAGATCTGCTGAATTAGTTCACTCACAAAATCAGGAAAATAATACCTAATCAATTTGTTATGACAATTATCGGTATAAGGAATGCGTGTGGTACGTTTACAATTTTGAAAAAAAAAACGCATTATTCTACTAGCTATCAGATAAATAATAACTATACGTGTAAATTAAATATATGTATACTAACATAAAAAGATATTTACATAGCTGACATGTCGAACAAATTTGTATTTAGAGACATAATATTTTATTGGAAGCGGTTCTCGTATGTAGCCTGGCGAGGTAAAAAATCTAATTTTCTATATATTGAAGTGGTTGCCCAAATGGAGGCAATATTGAAGTGCTGATTTGTCGGTCCACTGGATATTGGTCTGGCGTTGATTCAAATCGGTACGAATGCCATACGCAGGGAAATTGACGAAGCTTAGCTCTCATAGGTAACACTTAATATCTCATTGCTATTTTATTATTATATTTTGAAGGTACAACACTGATATTCAATCGTTATGAAGTACAAGACTGTACTCCAGGGTCGGTAACAAATGTCCTCATTAAAAAAGATAAAGATAAAATTTAAAAAGGCCGTCGTTACTGGAGATGTTTTATACTATAGCATATTTTCATTATTTTTCCACCCTTGTCATTATTTCTTGCGTCATTTGCGACGTGGATGACATTGAGGCATGTTAAGGATTAATCATAAAATAAACAAATGTAGTCTAGTTATCTAGTGTGTATTTATCATTAGGTAAGGTTTACGTTTCAACGATGCGGTATGTAACATAGTATGGATGGATTGGAACTTTACATGCGTGATACGAGTATATAATGGCTTTAAAATAATAGGAAAGCAAGAAAATAACATTATAAATATATTATGAATACAAAAATATATTATAAAATCTTTTACGTTGTACTTTGTAAAAGTAAATTAAAAAATATATAATTGATCAAAAAGAGCTTTCTATGTGTTTAATTTAAAATTTATTGTGGCGCTACATTAGATATTTACCGCCCGGAGACAGCACTTTGCAAACACCTGACCTTTAAGTTTGCGTAAAAATGTACAAGAATAAACGTAAATTATTGTACATAATGTAGGTGGTGTTGTCGTCTAAAGATTTCCATTAAGTAAAACGCTAGCATGCTGATTCATTACAATCATTAGAGGGCTCCAGACATTGGGGCGGAAAATTATTAGTAATTTACGTTCACAATGAAATGAAATTAAATGAACGTTGTAATGGCCTATGTTACATAACAGGTATTTTGATAGTACCATTTTATTATTTGCAAGGCAATGTCATGTAATTATATAAATTACAAATATATTTTTTTGAGCTTAGGCAAGCAACGAAATTTTTACTTCTAAAAATTATATTAAAATATTTATATATTTATTTTTCAAGTTTTACTTACTTGGGCCTCTTAAAATAATAACACTTTAAAAATGGATCATTAGCAAGGCAATTTCAAGTAATTGCTGCTAATTTCTTTCACATCAGTTTTTATTAATTTTCGAAATGTCTAATTAATTCATTTTATTTATATTAGACACTGGCATTCCTTCATGACGAAAATAAATTTTTTATTATGTCGGTATTAACATTAATTTAACTAACTTATGTGTCTTAAAATAGTCATACTTTAAAAGTTGATCAAATATTTTAGTAACATAGATATATAGTTAAATATTATAATACTTCCGATTATTATATTACAACAGTACAGTAAAATGCAACAAAAAAATTAAAATGCAATGTGCACGCATTTTTAAATAACAAAAAATGTCTGAAAAAGCTTTTTGGAACAAGATTTAAAATTGAATGATATTTGGTATTTTTGTTCATATTTTTAGATCAAATTTGTCGCATATGAATTAATCTTTCGCCTGCTTTATAACGTTGATAATTAAAATATAAATTTAAAATATAGAATATCTGTTTTCAGTGCAGTGGTAGTGGGTTTGATAAATTATCTTCAATTCTACAAATAATAAGACAAAGTGTAACGTTGACTCCTAGACCGTTTCATGTCTCTAAGTTTGAAGGAGAACGGAGACCGGAGTTGATTAGTTTTCTACATAAGAAATAAAGCATGAGTCTGAACATATAAAATAATAATAATAACAGTGTTTATATATCACTGTACTGTGATTTTTTCATATTATTAATAAGTAGTGTATAACTAGTAATTTTACATGCACATTTAAAATCACCCTTTTGTCCGCCTGATTGTCTGAATTATTTTTCTCAATAACACAACAACTAAGTAGAAAGCAAATTAACATATCTAATTTAATTGCATATTATTTGAAGTTCATTCTTTAATTAAAACCTATTAGATGCTTTCCTCTTGATGAAAACGAATAGTTCGAAAATTGGTAACATAATTGTATTACAAAGAAAATCCTTTACAAATGTATACCTTTATTTCATACAAAATGAGCATATACGTAAGTTTAAGTTACATTAAGATAATTAAGTTTTATAAATTGTAGTGCTTACTACAATTATGACGATACTGGAGTAGCTATAGGTTTGTGACATGTTTTTTCCTGGGCTATATTCATAAATTCCGATATCTGGATTTATCCTATTCTTGAAGTATAAGATCTAAATTATTGCCAAATTTGATAACTCTACGTCAGCTCAAGCATAAACTGACGTGAGTTCTCTAATTTAAGTTATCAAATTTGAATTATGATTGCCTTTACTTATATGTTACATTTTTTGTACTTTAAGAGGCGATCAATTTAAACAAGTAATATTTATTACATTTTTATTCTTTCATGTGATTTGAGAATAAATAAAGTGTTAACAAACGGTCTCACAGACAGTTGGACAACAGAGTGATCCTACAGTTTTGTTTTATCTTTTTAACATTTCACATGCAGGCATAATTTTAAATTGAATGATTGAACGCTTGGGATGTGAGTTTCATATTATTTTTTCTTCATTTATTCGGAAACACACGACCATGCTTAATTAGACGCAACTCCAGGTAGGTAAAGGAAGGACGAGAAAATAGCTCTAAATTACCCTGCTCTTTAACAAATTCTATTAAGAACTTCCAAGTGCAGTCTTCATTTAAGTTTTAACCTACTTTCCGTGTCGACCAATTGCTCACCGGATATGTCTAAAGTCATTTCAGCATTATGAGAGACGTGTATAGCCACTTTGTGTTCCAGATTTTTTGGATTTTAAAATACAACGTTACACTTTGTCTTATTAATTGTAGAATTGAACTGTTATAATATAAATAAAAAGTCATATAATTCTGGACTTATGTAGTTTATTTCAATACCGTTACAAATACTGATTGTTACTAAATCACACACCAAGAACAATAGAAAAGAAGACATTTTTTCATATTAAGAAAACATTGTTGACAACTAATAAATATTACATTGCCTTTTTAAACATTTATTAATGGCCAACACTAATTATGGCCAACATGAACATAATTTATCGAGCCCACTACCACACTACTGCACCACAGTAAACTATAAAAACATATTTTTTTAGTAATATTAGTAAAAACAGGCGAAAGATTAATTCATATGCGAAAAATTCGTTCTAAAAATATGAACAAAAATACCAAATATCATTTAATTTAAAAGCTTATTCTAAAAAGCTTTACCAGGCCTGTGACAGCCTATTAGTTTTTTTGTTATTTAAAAATGCGTGCACGTTATATTTTAATTTTTTTGTTATATTTTACCAGTAATATAATAATCGAAAGTATTACAATATTTAATTTATATATCTATGTTACTAAAATATTTGATTCATTTTTAAAGTATGATTATTTTAAGAGGCCTAAGTAAGTAAAACTTTAAAAATACAAATTTATATTTTAATAATGTGGGTGGTTGGGTGAATAATGTGTTCTTTCTTTGAAATTGTACACATATTACACGCATTCCTTGTGCCGATTATAGTTATAGCAAATTGTTTATAATTTTACCTGATTCTGTATGTGGATTCATTCAGCAGATCTAACAATAAAAGATTTATCAACAAAAGATCTCATCAAGTCACACAAATCAATATTCGAACAACGTGACACAACTGATTCCTCAATAGAGACATCGTAAATAAAAATAAAGTAAAAATTAAATAAAAATAAAATAAAAAAATCGTATATCTCCACTTCATTTTGCTGAACATTCACAAGGAGAAATCACTTCCGTCAACAGTTGGGAGGATATAATCTTCATTTACTATTAACATTTGTTAAAAAGGTATGATAAATACAGTAATTTCATATGTTTATAATTATTTAAAATGGTGCAAGAATAACTTCCTGTATGTTGTAATCTCTTTATGTTTTGGGAACACATGAAAGCTCTGTCTATCGGCAACTAAACGGCTTGCAGTATACGCGAGGGTTATGGATTCGGTTCTCACTAAGCGATATGAATAGTTTTCAATTTTTCATGGCGTGAATTTTCTGCAACACAATGTCTCC
The DNA here is from genome assembly GCA_037178615.1 of Dione vanillae. NCBI lineage: Eukaryota > Metazoa > Arthropoda > Insecta > Lepidoptera > Nymphalidae > Dione > Dione vanillae. Next base: position 673,020 of record JAZFAU010000085.1, read on the forward strand.
AAAATTGTGGACGAAGAGTGAAGAATGAAATCTCTAAACGCTGGGCTTCCTTCCAGAAGAAAGGAAAAAATCTAATTTTCTATATATTGAGATGTGTAGAAACACATAGTATATAGAATTCGAAGATAAAAAAATAACAGTATATTTAATATATTATAGTGACTAAATTGATATGATTGACCAAGCACTTCTGGCAAAAAAAATCCATTTTATTTGAAACATTTCAATATTTTTATTTGTTCAATGAAACAATTTTATGTAATTAAATAATTTTGTCATCAGGACCATTCTTCGAAGATGAAACTTTTTCATTTTTTGAAGATTCGATTTCGAAGTCGATTTAATAAGTTATATACGGTAAATATAAATTTAAAAAATAATATTTGTCTGTATGTCTTTTATACAAACGTAAAATATGTATTTGATCATGTAACCTTTAGCAAAATTATGGTGCATGAGCTCACGAAGTTTAAGTGTCAGTTGGTACGATTACCGACAGTAATATTTTTCCAAAATTCACATTTTCAACAAAATGTCTTAAATTTAATTGAATATTTGTACAATTTCTCTTCACCTTATTTATTTTAGTTGCTTATCAACACGTGCATGGTACTAGTTTTAAGTAAATGTAGACGATGTGTCGTCCTGATATCCAAATGTCGTTTCTTCTTATGTATATATTATAGTTATTTACTGGTTACTAGTCCATACACGTTACTAGTCCACTTTTCTAATGTCTTACTTCTTTTTGTACGAGCTAATCACCCGAACAGCTAGACCGATTTTTATAGAACCGTCCCTAAAATTTTTAAAATTTGCAAGTATTTTTGAGGACCGTCGTGGCGCAGAGGCGCAACTTCTGCCTGTAACGCGACGGTTACTGGGTTCGATCCCCAGTCGGAGAAGATGGATTTTTCTATTTCCATTTTCTTCGCTCTGGCATCTAAGGCAAAAGCACGGCGTTGAGCTCCGCCACTCAACACGCAATAATGCCTCGTAAACGGCGGAAAGTGGGGACGGAGTAAGCAGGGAGTAAGTAACGGAGTGTCTTAACACTAGGTTCTTATGGTTCCTGCAGTTCCCTCTGCCTACCCTGCCATGTGCAGATAAAGCGTGAAGCTAAAAAAAAAAAAAAAAGTATTTTTTTTTCCCAAAAATACTCGCTGTTGCAAATGTTGCATATAAAATTATTATAATTTTCATTTGTATGATAATTTCATACATTCTTCGCAGATAAATTAATACGATCCTGCAGTTCCCTCTAGGCAGAGGGATGGCCCTGCCATGTATGGGATAAAGCGTGAAGCTACAAAAAAGTATTACGATACGAAAAAAGATTTTTGTATACAATACATGCGTATGAAATTTAATCCGAGATCAAGCAAGTGAAGTCACGAAGGGGTCGCTACCTTATAATATAATGTTAATAATTTTCTAAAGTCATCAGTCAGTAAGTTCAAAGGGGAAGTCCTTATGTTACAACATTCCAATTCCATTTACTGCTTCCAACCTGAGTTTGAGTGGCGGAACCCAACGCCGCTCGTTACCTCACCAGACCCAATAAAAATTAAGTCTCAAGTAAGAAAAACTATCGCTTTTCCACTACGCCACTAAAATATTTAATATATAAGAACAATTTTTGCCAGTATTAAAAAAAAAAATATTTCTTGTCATACATAATATAATAAATTATTTATAACTTTTATGCTTTATAAAATGTACCTCATATTTCGTCAAATTAGTTAAAAATATTTTATAAAATGACTCTTCATTCTTTTATATATTAATAAAAACTGTACTTTACGTATTTTATAAATTGTATATGCATATGTATTTAAAAAAAAACGTCATACATATTTAAAATATAAAGTTTAATCGATATCAGTTCAAAGGTGCTGTATTGCCAATTTACATATTGAAGGACAGTTAACATTTTTGAATGTATAATAAATTGGAGTGCGAGGCAAGACGCAAATGTGAATGTATAACATAAATATGATTTACGTCCCACAATGGAACAAGCCGTCTATTTTTAACTGATTTCACTTGAGGGTGCAATTATATGAAATCTTTGTGGACACAAGATCTTAATTTGTAAAAACCTGCACAATCCAGAAGTAAATAATAGTTAGTACTGTATATAAAATGTTTTGTTACTTCATTTTTTTATTACTTATAAAACTGTTATGATTCAGCAGCAAAGCACCTAACTGTAAACACGAGGATTATGAGCTCGGTCAGACCCGACACTGAGTAGTAAAAATTTTTAAAAGACAATTATTTTATATTATATTCCATAATATATCATCCTTCTAGCCCTATTAATATCATATGATGTTAGGAGGATAAAGAAAAGATTTAAGTAACAAATTGACAAATTTTATTTTCTTAATTGTTCTACCATAATAAGCCTAGATGATATAAAGTTCGTGAGTTATCTCACTCATGTACAGAAGGCAGGCTAAAGAATTTTTGTAAAGTACCTGCTTCCATTTTTGCTACAATTCGAAACATTTTGCTTTTTATTCTTTGTATCAAAGCCATAAAAATCAAAATATTTAATATAAGCCTAAGTGGACATCTGACCTACAATCAGTTTGTTTATAGATGTTATGAGAGATATCCGTGTCCCATAACTATTGTAGGCGTTTTAGAAAGTGTGTCTCGTGACTTACTATGTAATGACTACACAGAAAGGACGTCCTACTTTTTTGAACAACCCTGAGTGCCATCTGTGTACGTAACAAGTAGGTCTGTTAAAAAGTAATTAGGCATCTAAAATTTAACTATGCATTTATCCTTACCACCTAACGTTGAATTATACATAAGTACATACAGCATTACTTAATAAAAAAATTAAAGTACATATTAAATAAATTATTATGATTTTGTTATAACTTTCAACAGCATTTTAATAGAAATATGTTATAATAAAAAACGGCAATCAAACTTTTTTGTTATAAACTCGTCGATAAACTGGATGCGTAGTTGTGAAGACAGAACGAGTTAACGGATTTCAATGATTCTTACATCAATCGATTCAGGTTGCCAATCAAACTTATGAGCGTCCCTAAAAATGACAATAACCGAACCAGAGCACAGCAGACAGAGACTGTAGTGATAAAATAAATAAAATGAAATCGAACGAACTATGTCAAGTCGGATATTGTCGAATACGTCGATGTTCAAAGCTTTTTTGGCTTACTTTACCAATTTTCATTTTATGTATTGAGATATATTTAGCTCTTTAAAAACTATTTTTGATCATTTTCACGGTCAAAGTCTGTCAGCGTTATTAACGTAAGATACAATATTTTTGAGAATATTTTATGAATTGCTGCTAGACATAACTGTATACAAATTTCATAATTAAGAAATATTTTTTAATTTTTGTTTTGGTTAATCATTATTAGTTAATCTTTCTTTAATTACCAATTGAGCATTTGAAACGAAATCGAATCTGCATTTCAATAAAAAAGTGCGTTTCTTTGAAAAACACCCTCAGAATAGGGGTGTTTTAAATAAAGTTATAATTTTAAAAGAAGCTTATGTTTTCCTTTTACGCATCCTCTATAAATACTCTAGTGTTGTATTTTTTAAACCATAGTTCAAAAATATTAGTTAGCCAGTGCCTGTTATGATATAACCAAATTTATAAAAAAGTGTTATTTATATGATGTCTGTTGAATGTTAATCGAATAAAAATATACCTATATAATGTAATTCATTTCTCAAAGTACCGTAGACTATAAAATGATGTAAATTCAATAATCATACTGAACGGGTGCATGGCTAACGAAGAACTTTTAACTTAGTAATGATATTATTCAATTAGTATAATGGTACGAAGGACGAGAGTAAAACGTAGTTTATTAAATTCACTATCGTGCAAGTTTCAGGAGAAAAGTATTCAATTTTCACTGAATTGGTTACTTGCCATTGTGAACTACTGTATGTGAAGGTAAGCTAGCCCAAATCCATCGCACCACGCACAGATTTAAATTAATTTTCTAAATATTTCCCTGGTCTGGTTAAACTCCAAGAGTTAGTCATTCGAAGTGAGGCAAAAAATAAAACAACGTTTACTATAAAACAGCCAACATTGAAATGGCATTTTATTTTTTAATATAATTTTTCAAAGCACTTTTCAAATGGTAAAATAAACCAAGAGCTTTTCATAATCTTCATGGAACAATTATTTATTAAGATATATGATTCGCACATGTATTAAGTAAGACTCTTTAACTGCATTAATAGCCTAAAGATTGATTTTGTACACTTTTGGAAACTCAACGTTTCAGGCACTTTTCGACTGCTGCAGTCTGTGACTCCGGAAAACTTCCTTGAAGTATAAATAAAATGAAATATATTGTCATAAAATTTAACATAATCAAATAATAATTAATGTAATATTAGTATCACAATGTTGTATCGCGACAATTGACACAAAGCGAAATTTCAAAGATAACGCTTTGTACTGTACTTATCGTACTAGCAGTATACCGGCATTGAAGCGTGCGCGACGTTGTGAAGAAAAACGCATTTTGTTGAATTTCATAAGTACCTAATGACATAAATAAGTATATAACAGCTATAACCATTATATAAGAAAATGAAAACCAAAATGAGAAATTTACAGCGATAGTGCGCAGAGCACAAGACTTTCACAGTACTGTCAGTATAAGTGTTATTCTTAAAGAAAATTGATCAAGTGTTCCACCACAACAATAATTTCATCACTCAAAATAATATGAAATTGTGCCTACAAAAAGAAATTTGTATTTTTCTTTTCATGATATGCTTACAAATAATCATAGTAAATAATATAAATAAAAATATATTAAGATGATAAAGCATTGTGTCTTGTATATCAATAAAAGTTAATAATCTCCTTATTGTCCATAAATTCATTGAATCACATTAAAAATAAAACGAGGTTATATACAGACCCTTATCAAATAACCTAGTGAACCATTTGATTGAATAAAGAGGACACTACTCAACCGCTGTTGTATTCCTTTATAAATATCACATAGTATTGGATATAGAATAAAATTACACATCAGTAAATAGTCTTGGATTAGATTATTTGCTATTGAATGATTACAACGTTCGAACGTATGGGGACCGTCGTGGCCCAGTAATGTAGTGTCAGCCTATACGCGACGGTTTGTGGGTTCGGTCCCACTCATGGAAGATGGCTCTTTTCATTTCTATTATAATCGCTCTGGCGACTGAGCAAAGCGCAGCGTTGAGTTGAAGCGAGAACCTAATAAAAATTATGATTTTTTTCAATTATTATTTTTATATTTGCTTTGTGACCTGCAAATAGCAAAGTTGGGAATAGAAATTTTTCAATGACACTGTGTGTTGAGTGGTGGAATTTAACGCCGTATTTTCTTTCCTTTCCAAGGCGAAGAAATAGAAAGAGAAGTAGAGAACTTATTAATTTGATTATTAAGTTTCTTTTATTATATCAAAAATTATGCGTAAAATAAGTTAAATATAGTAAAATTTAGTGGGATATCTCGATATTTTAATTAATATTAAATATCCCGCAAGAGACATACTTAGTCACGCTTTTTTTGATAACATATCGTAACTCAAAATAAATTTACACAAGTTACTGATTGTTAATAAACTATTCATTAAAATACTAAAAATCGTGATTTACAATTAATTTATTGTTGCTATAAAACCATCTAATCTAGCAGTACGCGTATCAGTGTCCCGATACCCGGTAGCGATTTAATCAAAGTCCGCCGTGATTGTATTAAAAAGTAATTTATTTTAGTTCGCGCGAACGGCGTGGCATGCGCTGGTAATTACGAAACTAATTAAAAACGTCGAATCTGTAATTAATCTCTTTTAAAATTGCTCGTATATAGTACTCCTCAGTTGAATTTAAATATATAAGGTTATTTTAAGAATGATTGTTATTTAAATTCAATATCATTCATATATTTTAGATCCTTATTTTAGTATAGACCATTCTAACGTATCACATTTAATAAGATTATTAAGATTCTTTAAATATGTTATGTTCTTAAGCAGTTTCGTTTGCATCTTCAACCGCAAGATACCTCAAATTTCAAGGGCAAATTGAAAAAATATTTTTAAATTTAAAAATATTTTCATCATTAATAAGCATGCAAATAACAGCTATAAGATAAGAATACTAAGTACGACTAGTAAAAACTTAGTATATTAGAAAATGAGAATTACAAAATCTGTTACAACACCAATTCAATATAAACACTTTATAAAGTAAGGCAATACACATACTTGTACATATACATATGATACGTACATAAGTCACTATATGTATATATCATCAAGCGTTCAGTTGTGTTGGCGGGGCACCAAATATGAAAGGAAAAAAGCCATGCAGGGCCGGGTTAATAGCGCGAACGAAAATGTTTATTACTTTCATGTTTTAAATTTTAAAACCTCAACCTCGACGTATGACCGCATCTTTGTTTACAAGAAACTTCAAATTTCAAGTGCAAATAAAATTATTTGTAGTGTCAAAGCTTATAGGCTATAATAAGCATGTAGATAATAACCTATAAGATAAGAACACTAAGTGTATACAATGTATGTGTAAATAATAATAGCTTTATTAATAATAGCTCAATTATGAAAGGAAAAAGCCATGCCGGGCCGGTTTAATAACGCCAACGAAAATGTTTATTACTTTCATGTTTTAAATTTTAAAACCTCAACCTGGACGTCATTGTCGTTGATGATCACTAAAAATGTTAGGAATAAGTACAATAAAGAGTTATTATGACATAAAACTGTGATTTATATCTACATATATAAATTGGATTAAAGTTAGTATTATTTGTCGAGAAATGTAATTCAAATTTAAAAATCCAAAAGATCTAGAACACTAAGTGGCTATACACGTCTCTCATAATGCTGAAATGACTTTAGACATATCCGGTGAACAATTGTTTGACACGGAAAGTAGGTTAAAACTTAAATGAAGACTGCACTTGGAAGTTCTTAATCGAATTTACTAAAGAGTGGGGTAATTTAGAGCTATTACCTCATCCTTCCCTAATTAATAAATAGATGCAGTATTTTACTTGGAGTTTAATTTAATTAAGCATGGTCGCGGGATTTCAAATTAATTAAGAAAAAATAACATAAGACTCACATCTTAAGCGTTCCATTCAATTTTATAATTATAAAAGACTTAAAATTGTATGAGAATGTCACTGATGTTTAGGGTTCCGCTCCGTAAAAAGATAAAACGGAACTGTTTGTCTGTCTGGCTAAACCATTTTCTCAAAATCATATAAAATAATAAAAATGAAATTAATATTAAATATTTAAATTGATATCCTCTTGAAACACAAAAAAAATTCAACTTCTAAGTAAACGCAATCATATGATATGAACTGGTGTAGAGTTATCAATTTTGACAATAAATTAGACCTTATATTTCAAAAAAAAGGATAAATTTGGATATCAGAATTTATAAATATAGCCCAGGAAAAAACGTCACAAACCTATACTCAAGTATAGTCATAATTGTATTAAGAACTACCATTTATAAAACTAAATTACTTTAATGTGACTTAAAATTGTATATGTGCTCATTGCTTATGAAATAAAGGTATACATTTGTAAAGGATTGACTTTGTAATATAACTATATTACCAATATTTCACCCACTCTTTTTCATCATTGGGAAACACCTGACATGTTCTTATTTCAAATAATATGCAATTAAATTAGATATTATGATAATTCGCATTCCACTTTTTTGTTGTGTTATTGAAAAAAATAATACAGACAATCAGACGAACAAAAAGGCGACAAAGTAAGGCGTTGACAATGGTAACGGACAAGAAGATGCATATATGTGCATATAAAATCACTATTCGTTAATATTATGAAAAAATCACAGTAAAATGATATATAAACACTGTTATTATTTTATACTTTTAACCTCATGCTTTATTTCTTATTTAGGAAGATTAATATCAAGACACTGCTCTGGTTACCGCTCTCCTCCAGACTTTGAGACATACGGTCTAGAAGTCGTTACACTTTGTCTTATTAATTGTAGAATTGATAATAATTTATCGAACCCACTACCTCAGCACCACAATGAACTAAAAATTCATATTTTTATTAATAGGAAAAATAGATATTATTTATTTTAAAGCTTTTTTCATACGTACTTTGTCACAGTGTCATTATAAACCATGCGAGAGATTAATTCATATGCGACAAATTGATTTAAAAAAATGAACAAAAATACCAAATATCATTCAATGTAAAAGCTTGTTCCAAACAGCTTAACCAGGCCTGTGACATCCTATTAGTTTTTTACTATTTAAAAATGCGTGCACGTTGCTTTTTAATTTTCATTCCGCATTACTAAAATATTTAACCCATCTTTAAAATATGATTATTTAAAGATACGTAACATAAGTTATTTAAACTTTATTATTTATTTATTACTCATAAAAAAAATACTTGAAGAAAGACTCGAAAATATAATATTTACTTGTAACTTCTATTTTAATTCATTGTTTTACAACATACTATTCATTTTAAGAGGCAAAAGAGCCATTTCACTAGAAGTTACACGTATGTGTGTGTATGTAAATAGGAGCTTGAAAGTACAACCTGTATTTGTCAGTCCTGAATAAACATAAGAATATAAGACTCGGCATCATAGTACCAAGGGACAAATTTTTTGTAAGAATCAAGGTTTCTTTCATTTATATATATACTTATACATGTGTACGAGTATGTATTATTACTTTTAACATACGTTAGTATTTATTAAAAGCAATGAGATATTTAAAAAGAATATCTTTAAAATATTATAAGGCAAAATATAAAACTAAACATAAAATTTAATATATTGTAAAAAAATATTTGATATTTCAATTTATTTCATATCTTAGTCATTCAATATCGTCAATCAGTCCGCAGAAAAATTGTAACAATATATGGAGTGGCTATGTGTTATGTCATTTGCACTACAAAGTTATTATACATTAAGTAAGTAAGTATACATTAAGGCACATAACAAAAGTCTACAAAAAAAACGTTGAGTATTAATAAAAAACTAAACCTGTGTTTTACAACAAATTTATTTGATAAAAATAAAACAAAATCGTTCGATATACATCCACTTCAATCTTATCGTCAAGGAATACCATTTTCTAATATAAGTAAAATTATTTAATCAGACCTTTTAAAAATAAAAAAAAAACTAATGTTAAATTAACAACAATTACGTGAAATGGCTTATGTTACGTAACATAGGCCATTATAACGTTCATATAATTTCATATCAATGTGAACGTAAATTACTAATAATTTTCCTCCCCAATGTCTGGAGCCCTCTAATGATTGTAATGAATCAGCATACTAGCGTTAACTTAATAGAAATCTTTAGACGACAATATCGCCTACATTATGTAAACAATTTACGTTTATTCTTGTACATTTTTACGCGAACTCAAAAGACAGGTGTTTGCAAAGTGTTGTCTCCAGGCGGTAAATATCTAAATTAGCGCTAAAATACATTTTGAATCAAATACGTAGAAAGATCTTTTTGGTTAATTTTTTTCTTGAATATAAATTTACAAATACCAACTACTAAAGTACTTTAAAACATTTTTGTAACATATTTTTGTTATTTTAACGCCTATACGAGTATATATCATGCATATAAAGTTCCAATCCATCCATACTCTATCGTAAATTTGAACCAACAATACGCGGCCTATGATACACATACAAGATAGCGCACCGCATCGTCGAAATGTAAACCTTACCTAATGATAAATACACACTAGGTCTAATACTTGTTTATTTACTGATTAATTCTCAACATGCCTCAATGTCATCCACCGTCGCAAATGACGCAAAAAATAATGACAAGGGAAAAAAATAATGAAAGTATGCTATAGTATAAAACATCGCCAGTAACGACCGCCTTTTTAAATTTTATATTTATCTCTTTTAATGAGGACATTTGTTACCGGCCCTGGACTACTGTTTTGTACTTTACTAGGGGTGAATATCAGTATTGTATATTCAAAACTTCTACTACAATAACCTTTAGCATATTAAACTTACTTTTTGATAATTTTATTCAGTTTAACTTTACGAAAGAATATATGTTTTTTTCTTATTCACTAAGACTATCAATAAAAGGAAAACATACAAAATAGCTGCTAAAGGGTGTAAAAAAGCGACAAAAAATGCACGTGTTGACCATATAGGCCGAATAAGGGAAACTTTCCCACTCCAACTCTTCGCTTAGTATTCTCGTCTGGATAGCAACAGCAAGTGTCCAGCTCGCTTATCTCGGTTTGGCCCTAAAATGCACTCATGTTCAAATCCATCAAAAAGAGATATTAAAATGTCTTTAAAAACTAGGAAAGTCTCGAGATCGGAAAACGTGCAGACCCAGCCAATTGGGACAGACCTGTATGTCGCGATCACCTCTATAATCTGTAAGAATGTATATTGAATATGCGTCTCCTATCTTACCTTGATGCAAACGACCTCCTTAGTGATAACCAATATGGTTTTCGCAGAGGACGCTCGACTGGAGATATGCTAATATATGCCATGCAAATTTGCAACGAGGCCATGGAGGGTAACGGTGAAGCATTAGCCGTTTCATTAGACATCTAAAAAGCCTTTGACCGGCTCTGGCATGATGCACTACTCAGTAAGCTTCCAACTTACGGCTTACCTACTGAGCCTATCCTACTCTTTAAGGGAGTCCATGATTGAACGGGTGAACGTAACATTGCAGTGGGTGTCCGATTGGGTTGACGCCAATTTTGTTAAGTTCAATCACTCCAAAACACACGGGTGTCTTTTCTCCGCGTAGAAGAGCATCTTCGACTTCATATCCACGTTCAAATGTGTATCCTTATCGATTGCTAACTATTTAGGGCTTCTAGGTATTATCATCTGCTCTAACCTGAACTACGGCCAACAAATTGAGTTTATGGCATAATCTGCGTCCAAGAAAATATCTTTCAAAGGTTTGGCAGTATTTCAGCTCTGACCAGCTGCTTAATCTTTACACTGCCCAAGTTCGATCATGCATGGAGCACTGCAGTCAGCTTTTGGATGGTGAAGCAAATATTATCTGGAGGCTTTGGACTCAGATTATCGAAGAACCCGTAGGTTAATAACTAACGAAAACTACACACCTTTGAGCATCATCGTCGAGTTGCCAGCTTATCGGTTTTTATAGAACTTTGAAGAGTACTCGAAGGCTCTTTTCGAACTGATTAAGCCGTATCCATTTCTTTATCGAACTACTAGGCGCAGGCAAAAGTTTCATCCATATATGGTTGACATACCCAGATGTCGAACTAAACGTTTTAGTATCTCGTCTTTGGTGAGAGTCACCAAGATTTGGAACGACCTGCATGCGTGTATTTTTCCTAATAAGTTTAACCCTGGAGCCTTTAAGAGTAGAGTGAACAGGTTTGTTTTGGACGGGTGTGTACCACCTTTGTCTTCATCTACACTTTCCATCATGTGAGATGGGATACAAACGCCTGTTCCATTATAACTATAAAAAAATTCTGAGAATATAACACATTTGTTAAAAAATTGTTAAAAAAGTATGATAAAAACAGTAATTTTATATTGTTTGAATTATTTCAAAGGGTGCTAGTATAATGTCGTATATGTTGTAATCTCTTTATGATTTGCAATCACATCGTCATTAAACTTTTACTATTTGTCCCAAGATAATCACTGAATCAAGATTTCCACGAGAAAATATCACATTTACTTACGCCTGACAAAATGTTATTAACAAAAATATATTTTTTATTTACATGATAATTTTGTATATTTTTCATACATAAAGTGATACAAAACGAAAATCCTTTTATTAATTAATAAATGTTTAATAAAATGACTTTTCATGCTTTTATATGCTAAAAAAAGTAACTTGGTAGATTGTATATTTACGGTTACACTACATAAGTTTTCTGTGAACCAAGCATGTTAAATATGTTTAAAATATAAAATTTAGTCGATATCAGCTTATACATAAAAGGGGCTGTATTGCCTATTTACATATTGAAGGACAGTTAACATTTTTGAATGTATAATAAATTGGAGTGACATGTATCATCTTTAATAATATCATGACTATAGTTATGATAGTACAATTTCTTAAACGAGAAAATTAGCAATGAGATATTAAGTGGTACCTATGAGAGCTAAGCTACGTCAATTTTCCTGCGTATGGCATTCGTACCGATTTGAATTTTCGCCAGATCAATATTCAGTGGACCGACAAATCAGCACTTCGATATTGCCTCCATTTGGGCAACCACCTCAATATATAGAAAATTAGATTTTTTATTTTGCCAGTTTACATACGAGAACCGCTTCCAATAAAACATTATGTCTCCAAATAAAAATATGCTTCAGCGCTTTAAAGTCAGCTATGTAAATATTTTTCTGCACTTCTTTCTTTCTATGCACATATTTATGTTTGGCTATGAATAAAATTTAAAAACCTATATATTTTTTATATAATTAACATTAATTGATAACAATTGTACACATATAACACGCATTCCTTGTGCCGATTATAGTTATAACAAATTGTTTATTATTTTACCTGTTTCTGTATGTGGACTCATTCAGCAGATCTAATAATAAAAGATTTATCAACAAAAGATCTCATCAACTCACACAAATTAATATATTTGAACAACGTGACACAACTGATTACTCAATAGAGACATCGTATATCTCCACTTCATTTTGCTGAACATTCGCAAGACGGAACCACTTCCACCAACAGTTGGGAGGATATAATTTTTATTTACTGAGAGTAATAATCTATATTTGTTAAAAAGTATGATAAAAACAGTAATTTCATATTGCTAGAATTATTTTAATGGGTGCTAGTATAATGTCGTGTATGTTGTAATCACTTTATGTTTTGCAAACACACCGTCACTAAACTGTTACTAATTGTCCTAAGATAATCGCTGAAAGAAGATTTCTACGAGAAAATAACACACGCCTGATAAAGTGTTGTTTACAAAATTATAATTTATATTTACATAATAATGGTATATATTTTTTATTATAAAGTAATATGAAACGAAAAAATCTGTTATTAATTAAAAAATGTTTAATAAAATGACTTTTCATGCTTTTATATCCTAATATATATATATATATATATATATATATATATATATATATATATATATATATATATATATATATATATATATATATATATATATATATATATGTGTGTGTGTATACATATATGTATAATATATATATGATTATACTACATAAGTTGTGAACCAAGCACGTTTAATATGTTTAAAATACAAAGTTTAATCGATATCAGCTCAAACATAAAAGGTGCTGTATTGCCAATTTAAATATTGAAGGACAGTAAACATTTTTGAATGTATAATAAATTGGAATGCGAGGCAAGACGCAAATCTGAACATATTTTAACATAAATATGATTTACGTCCCACTTCTATAATAAGACGTCCATTTTTAAACGGTTTCACTTGAGAGTGCAATTATATGAAGTCTTTGTGGTCACAAGATTTTAATTTGTAAAAACCTACACAATCCAGTGATAAATAAACGTTAGTACTGTATATAAAATATGTTGTTACTTTTAAAATATTTTACTTATATATTACCGTTGTGTTTCAGCGGCACAGCACCTGTCCATACAGAGAAAATATAACAATATAAAATGTTTCGTTCAGTCCCACCACCGAGTAGGGAACGTTCTTAAATTAAAACTATTTTATATGATTTTAACATTATAAATCTTTTCCTTATAACCCTAGTAATATTATATGATGTTAAAAAGTAAAGAAAAGTTTTAAGTAACAAATTGACAAATCTTATTACTACTAATATGTAATATTTACGAATGTTGTCTACTAATAAACCAAGATAATTAATCACTTCATGAGTTATCTCGCACATAAACCGAAGGCAGGCTAAAGATTTTTTTATAAAATACCTTCTTATTTTTTGCCACAATTCGAAACCTATTTAGTTTATAGTTTTGGTTTATAATTACATGCTATATTACAATATAAATAAGTAATTTATTCAAATTGAAAGTACATATTTATTTAATTCTGTCTCTACAACTACGCATAAATTGTATCGACAAGTTTATATAACAAAAAAAATCGATCGATTTTTTATAATAACATCTTTCTGTTGTTATCCCATTGCGAATCATAAAAAAATCATTTATTAATGATTTTTTAAAAAGTTGGTCAATCTTTTTTTATGTAAACTCGTCGATGCGTAGATGTAGAGACAGAAAGAGTTGACGGATTTCGATTCTTTCTTCAATTTCTTACATCAATCTATTCGGGTTGCCAATCAAACTTGCGAGAGTCCCTAAATAACAATGACTGGACATTTGGACAAATTGCCAAAAAAACCGCGTATCAACGCCTTGTACTTCAAACAAGAGTTGAGGGGAATAGACCACGAAGCAAATGCGCCATACAATGGAAAGGCTCTGGTCAGTGCCATGTGAGGGATTGTACCAAACGGGTCGAATCGCGTTAGATTGTTAAGTATAGCACAAACTTTTTAACGACGACCACGACCCTATGTTAAAAATGAACCGAATCCTTAATAGCCTTCATGTCTTTAAAGCATAACCTTATAAATATATTTATCCTTTTGACGCAACTTGCTCTTTTTCTTAAAATGATCTCAAAAACAACATAGACACAATTTATTTTTAATACAAATTTAGCCTGTTGTTTACCGGTTACTTACTTCATAATGCATCATTTTATTTCCCTTTATCTCCCGGGTGTAACGTGCGAGCCTTTTTAATATCCGCCCTAAGTTTATATATCATTTATATTTAATATAAGCTATGCTCCTATAACGGGAAAATCGTTTTGATATTATTACTTAGTTATATAACAGAAAATATTATTACTTAATTTATATTAGGTTCGAATCTTAGCTCTGAGTAAATATATCTCTTTAATTAACAAGTCTTCAATGTATCAAAATACGTAAAAAATGTAAATGCCTTTTTCAATTAATCCAAACTAAATTCAAATGCATATAATGCACTGAAAGTGCTAGTTACTTTATTTTATTAACGATAAAATAAAGTAACTAGCACTTTCAGTCTATCGAGAAGGTATCAGTGATTACTACTATATAACTATATAAAGATATCACCACAAAATAAAGCCAATATAAACCAATAGCTTTTGAAACAAATAATAAAGCAAACTCTCTTTATAATATTAGTAAATACAAAGGAAAGAACAAAACATTACAGATCAAATCAAAAAGACATACGTATTGATTAACTCTAAAGATATTCCACTAAGCGGTTTTTGCTACATAACAAGTGCGCAATCACGATCGTATTGAAAATTTTTCAAATGCAATTTTTCTCGTCGTCCATCAAATCCTATACGAGAGCGTGTTGGAAATTATTTAATATTTTGAAAGTATTCTTTCATATTTATACGTTCTTTATTAATGACAGACTCTATTTTTAGTTTAAATGAAAGCAAGGGTTTTAAGAGCTATTTTACTTTAGCTTCGGGAATACAGGTAATTAATTCTATTTGTAGTTTGTGCGTCTTATATTAAGATCTCCGTCATTTTTTATATAACTAATTACATTAGAATATACAAAAATAATGATTAAATTAAAACAAAATCTTAAATATTTTCTATATTATTATTATATTTTTACTTTTTTTAGCTTAACGCTTTATCCCGCATATTGCAGGGTAGGCAGAGGGAACTGCAGGAACTATATGAACCTAGTGTTAAGAAACTCCGTTGCTTAGTTCCTTGCTTTCTCCGTCCCCACTCTCCGCCTTTTTCGAGTCATCGCGTGTTGAGTGGCAGAACTCAACGCCGCGCTTTGCCTACTTTCCAGAACGAAGAAAATGGAAATAGAAAAATTCATCTTCCCCGAGCGGGAATCGAACCCACAAACCGTCGCGTTTACTGGCAGACGCTTACGCCTCTGGACCACGATGGTCCTATTATTTATAATTATTGTTAAAAGATTTATTAAATTACTATTTTTCTACTTCATTTTTTTTAAATGTCCTGTAAAAATTTTTTTAGCGATGCTAAAAATTTGCATGTTTTTCGATACGAAATGGCTTAGAATTTAGTGTCTTAATAGATAATATTCTGGCTTTCGAGCCCGTTGAAAACTTTATACGTTTTATAAAATACAGTTAGTGTAGTCTAGAGTTTGGTTACTTATTACTTAAAATATGTTTTCGTGCTGAAATCCTTATATAGAGGTACACTAATGTAATTCATACACTAATGTAATTTATAGTCAAAACCAGTTTTAAGTAAAAAATTCTTAGTTACCATTCTCTGCTAAAGAATTAATTAATCATAAGAAAAATTTCATCTTTATTACATATATTAATTAAGTATAAACTAAAAAATAAAAATTCTTCGTAACTTACCCCTGACAGATGAAGTAGTTGACCAACTATGCTACAAAGCCTTTGTTAAATTGTTGTATAAAATGTTTTCGCTGGACTTAAGCAAAGAGTTCTATAGCAGTGGGAGTTTTACGTTTAAAAGCATAGTATTTTAGTTTTGTAATTTAATCAATAATAATGACCATTGCTTTGTTCGATTACCAACAAATGTGGATTGCTGTACTCTCTTTTGTCGTTTCTCGTCTTATTCGTACTCTTAAATAATCGTAATTTTCTATTCAAAGTTTTTTATTTCTACATATATCACATACAAGGTATATAGGTGATTCCATTATAAAAGCAAGATATAATGTCTCACATATATCATAATCCAATGGATTTAGGTCAGGACTTGACGACGGCCAGTTTTCAGTGCTGATAAAGTCCGGAACGTTAGTTTTCAACCAAGATTGGGTGGATCGAGCTCTATGACCCGGTGCCGAGTCTTGTTGAAAGCACCATTCTTTGTTATTGAACATGGTGTTAGTTAAAGACTTAACTACCGTCTCAAGAATGGTATTTTGATAAACTTGTGCCGACGTTTTAATACCTTTTTCACAAAAATATGGCTCAGTCACCCCTTCATAGCTAACACCCCACCAAACCATCACTGAAGTGGGATAATGCCCACGTTGTACTCTGTTTACTAATTGCGAAGCTTCTTTAGAGCTTCCAGCATAAATACGGTCATTTCGTTTATTAAAATACTGCTCAATTGTAAAAATTTTCTCATCCGTAAACAAAATTTTTTGTGACCTCCCTTTGCGTACCGCTTAAGTAGTTGTTTGGATTTTACCACCCTATTCTTCTTTAAATTAATATACAATTTGCACGCAATTAAATACTCTTGATGTTATTAAACGTGTATTGATGTATAGCTTTGTAACTATATTAATATCTAAGTGTACTTGACTTTCTTTTATATTTCATAAGTAAAAACAATGTTCCAAATTAAGTAATATATGTTCCTTTTTCAGATATTATATATAAATATTAAAAAGAATGATCCCATTTTGAAGTTTGTGTAATATAAACTATAACTGGAAAACTTTTTCATCTTAGTAAACGAAATTTAAAATGTTCCGAAATATTTCCTATATCCACATAACGATAGTTTCAGAACCTCAAATGTACTGACGAAGCGTTCCGTGTCAAAAACGAAAAAAGAACATTCCAACAGAGAAAAATCGTAGGAAGATGATTTTGCAAAAATCCTAAACGGGTAAAGCAGCGACGTTGCAGGCACTTAGTTGGAGTACTTCGTGTGGGTTTAACAAACATTGGAATAAGAAATGTATATGCATTTGGGTTACGTAATCTATTTATGCAGTTATAAAAATTGTAATTAAATTATAAATATTTAAAATAATGAATAGGTAGTTTAAGTAAGTATAATTTAAAATTTAAGCCTTCATTTTGTCATGTCATCTTTAAAAAGTAAGAAATGAAAATCTATTATTAGACTAGATTTGACTTCATTTAGATATAACGTATATTTAATGATATTCCCATGCCTTATTACTCTGAAGCGGAGATATAAAAGTTATGCAAATACGAGTATACATAATTAAGCCCCTCCAGAACGAGCTCACGACAGTCTCAATGACAGTCAAACGCTGTAAAAAATCACCTTAAAAAATTCTTATCTCTTATACTACGGCCAAATATTGTTTATATTTTTGTATCAATTTTAATAGAAATGATTAAAAAAGTTGAAAGAAAATCCTTAGGATATTCAATCACTTTTGTTATGGCAGCATTTCATTATTTCTTATAGTGCAGTAAAGTAATAATAACCACACAATAATCGTCTTTAAATCTTCAATCAAAAGCATAACAAATCCGATATTACTTGTCAAAATAATCAACAAAATAGCAATCAAGCCACAATTTCAAAACTGAATACAAAATATGCGGCGGATCTAGCAACGTAAATAATAATTTAAATTGAAGAGATGTCGGTAGTCATCCGTTTTCCATATACATTTTGGAATCCTCGCATCGTGCTCATGTAATTAAGAGATTAAAAGATCAGAGAACGGAACGAACTCGGCTAGGTTTTATGAAAACACTTTTCATTGGTGTACCGAGCTAACGCAAAACGTAATATTACAGCGTATAGCCTTTTCACTCTGGTCATGGGTAATGTCGGCTTCGCCTATTTTGCTCCTGAATTCTCTCACAGCTTATGTTGCAGATGTTGCATTAATATGCAATAAACGGTACATGCAGGGGTAATTACAACAACGACAACGGAAACCGGTCTGTCGTTGTTAATGTAATATTATGTAATATTTTTGGGAATATTTTTACCACTGCTGGACGTGACTTTACCTAGATATTTATTTGAACAAATTTCAAAAGTTACAAATATTGCTTACAAATATCCTGCCCTCTGGTGGGATACAGTCAGCTCATTCTGCAAGAATCCAGGTCAGTACGCGAGACAACTCAGGAACCGTTGGCGGTAGTTTGATATAATAATTATATCAAATGACAGACGAATGCCACCTCAGTCTACCCGTGACCACGGACTACTGCAAAGTGTTCGAAACGTCGGGTTTCACAAAAAATGCTAATATACGTGATAAATCCGTTTAAATTGTTTTATTTAAAATGTATAAAAATCGCGAAAATCAAAGAACTTATTAGGTTAATCACAATTATTTTATTTCTCTTAAACTCCTAATTGAAAAAAAATGAATTCTTATATAAAGTTATAATTAATAAAGAAACTTTTGTTTTATTTTCACATGTATAGTTTGATTATCATGAGACTCGAAGTATTTTTAAAAAATACTTCAAAAATATTCATCGGGCAGTGCCTGGTGTGATATAACCATGTTCTATTTGAAAATTGTTATTCATATGATTCGTGTATTCAAAATTAGCTAAATTTTGTCAGTTTCGTTGAAACAATCGACTTTAATACTAACTACTAGACTGTTAATAGAAAAAAATGTACTATATGATGTAATTCACTTCTCAAAATACCGTAGACTATGAAATGATGTAAAGACAATAATTATAGCGAACAGGTGCATGGCTAACGAAGAACTATTATTAACTATATAACTAAGTAATATTGTTATTCAATTAGTACAACGGTGTAAAGGACGAGAGTAAAACGTAGTTAATTGCATTCACTGTCTAAAATATGTATAATTTACCAGAACAGTATTCAATTTTTACTGAATTTGGTTCTTTGCTTTCGTGTGATACTGTAACAGGAATACATCGCGCCACGTTAAGATTAAAATTTAAATTTCTAAATGGTTAAACTCCAAAAATCAGTCATACGATGTGAGGAAAAATAGAAAATAACGTTTATTATAAAACAGCCAACATTAAAATGGCATTTTATTTTTAAAAGAACTTTCGAAATGGTGAAATAAACCAAGAGCTTTTCATAATATTCATGGAATAAAATATTTAGTAAGGTATTTGATTTGCATATATTTTAAACAAGACTCTTTATCAGGATTATTAACATACAGGTTTGTACTATATTTCGGAATCTCAAAGTTTTATTTACTTTTCGACTACTACAGTCGGTTGCTATATATCAAGTAAATATAACATATTATTAATTAAATTAAAATAAAATATATTATATACATATATTACGTAATAATATTTACATAACCAAATAATTAATCATGAAACATTAGTATAATGTTGTATCTCAACAATTGACACAAAGAAAATAGCAAAACAGCACAGAACAAGACCTCTCTCGCAGAAAGGGAAATTCCAAAGGTGGTGCTTTGTACCGTACTTCTAATTAGCAGTATACCGGCACAGAAGTGTGTGCGACGTGGTGAAGCTAGCTAAAGGGAAAAACGCATTTTGTTGAATTTTAAAAGGACCTAATGACATAAATGAGTATATAACAGCCATGACCATTTTATATGAAAGTGAATAACAATATAAGATATTTACAGCGATTGTGCCTCTGATACTTATCTACTCTGACTAGATAAACCGCGGTGTTTAGCCTCGTCTGAACATGAAATCTCCCATATATGCAATAGCACATGGAAAATAACAAAATTATACTTGACTTTGATTTTATTTGATTTTGATTTCGAAATTAGCTTGAAGATGCACTTAGATTATTATATATTTATATACGTACTTAGACGAAGTACGTGGATTACATTCCAATAAGTAACATTAGTCTCCTAAATACGTATATATCACTAGTAAATTGCACATATAAGTATTTGTAATCAATTTTTTTTAAAACATACAATGGCGCTTATGTCTATAGGTACATATATGTGAATATAGTATCGTTTCAATATGTAATAATTAAAAATTCATAGTTACACGGTTTCACGAAATCGACACAAGTATCAATACGCAACACAAAAGGAAACTATGGGATTGATATTACCCCATTGTGCGAGTTGTTGTGAAGAATGAAAACAGCTTTTGTTATCGAAATATAAATTACACATTTCGGTACACACAATGTTTGACTATAATAAGAAAGAAGGGACAAGAATCATGTAACGCACAAAAGTGAAATTAATTAGTGATTTATCTACTATAAACGCGAAAGTAACTGTCTGTCTGCTCTGTTTATAAGCCAAAATCGCTGAACATATTTAAGGTTGCTTTTTTTTCCGATCTTGATATCGGAATAATGCGACTGAAAATCGGAAGGTGTAGTTTGGTTTCTATAATTAATTTACTCCACCTACACCTTATAAAATATATTTTAAATATACTTAATCATGATTCCGAGTTTTTACATGTGGGATATGAGAGTAATTATAGTACAGATATTTAGCGATAACTAAATAATTTAAGTTCAAAAGTAACTTGACATGACAAACAATAGTTATGAGCTTAAAATCATTTTCGAAAAGCCATATTGCTTAAAAACAAAATAGTGTTAAATATTCTGTTCTTCGGTTCCCACTCAAAATCAAGATATTGTATAATTTATTTTTATTGTGAGTGGAGGAACTCCATAACGCACGTTTACCTTAGCCACTTAACATACACACTCAAAATGCCTATTTTAATATTTTAACATCCTTGAAAAAATCATTGATATATTTTTTTAACAATATACGTAATTCTAATTTATTTTTTATCATTCGTAAATAATATTTGTGTTGGGTGACATTCTGAGAATGTAATTAAATTTGCACGAAAAATATTTTTGGTTATATTTCTTAGGTAGTCAAAGCTCAGCACATCAACCAATTCGCAATTTGTGGCCACAAAAATTTGCCTTTGCGGCAGCTTTTTTGGATTTATAACTAACGAATGCAAAAGCAAAGCTACAGTGTTTTGTCAGTACTGAAATTAAAAGTAATTGTAAAAATAACATTACAAAAGAAACATGGAATTTGAATATTTTATATTGAAATAAAAATTTGTACTAAATTAAGAAAAGTTATTTTTATCTAAGGACGAAGGTTATGATGACGACTAAACCGAGCAGTGCTTCACTAAAGTTTAGTGAAGAACGCTGCTTCTGCTTTAGTTGATAACATGTTTAGTCACTATGTACAACTTAGCTCTTTATTTATTATAGCACTCGAAAAGTAACTGAAATATTGTATGTTAAATGTTATAATTATTTATAACATTTGGCAGTTTGACAAAAATGACAAAAAATTGTTAATTAGTGAGTAGTAGATCAATTTATAAAAATATAATCATTTATGTAAGTTGAAGTTTTCATTATAAATAAATAAATATATATATATACGTATATATATATATATATATATATATATATATATATATATATATATATATATATATATATATATATATATATATATATATATATATATATATATATATATATATATATATATATATATATATATATATATATATATATATATATATATATATATATATATATATATATATATATATATATATATATATATATATATATATATATATATATATATATGTATATATATATGTACATACGCTTTGTATATATATATATATATATATATATATATATATATATATATATATATATATATATATATATATATATATATATATATATATATATATATATATATATATATATATGTATATATATATGTACATACGCTTTGTCAAATTAAGCAATATAAATCGTTTTATAAAGCCCGAGTAACCAAGGCAGTGTGTTTCCATAACCGTGTCAACATTAGTGGCAACCTTAACCCCAGTATTGTTGCACTTGAGCAAAGGGTCTGCCTCTATTGTAGAAGCGTAACGATTGTGTTAACTAACGAGGTAAATTACTAACAATCAATTGAATTGAAAATTACAATAATATTCATAATAAATTCAATACCTCTAACGGAGAATTCATTGTGTTAATTATTTTTAAAGTTTAATAATTTTAATTAATTGTATTATTTAGATTTATACCGGTTAACCATATTTAGTATAATTTAAATTAAAATGTTGTAAATAAATATTTAAATATATTTGTTTAAATATTATTAAAGCAAATATTTAGAATATGAATTTATGATTTTAACTACTAGACAAATTTTATAGAAACTTTTTTATTATAAGGCTTTAGCAAAAATGTATGGACATACTAAGCATTTTACATTATCGTAAAAAAAAACTCTTCGGTACAGTCAGCGTCTAAAAAATAGGTACACTCAGAGTTTTCAAATATATAGACGCAACCAAAAAGTCAATAATATCGGTACATTCAAGTCGCTCAAAAAGATAGGGACGTTTAAAACGTCATATAGATCGTTACATTCAAAGCACCATAAATATGGTGACACTCATTCTGTTATTTGGTATCTAAGCATTATTTTCAAATTCAAAACGTTTACATGTCATTCTACTATCTATCAAAGATAGTAATTATTTTGTCAGTTGTATTAAAGTCGTGGACCGTCGTGGCGCACAGGCGTAGCGTCTGCCTGTAAACGTGACGGTTTGTGGGTTCGATTCCCGCTCGGGGAAGATGGATATTTTTATTTCCATTTTCTTCGCCCTGGAAATTAGGCAAAGCGCGGCGTTGAGTTCCACCACTCAACTCGCAATACCAAACTCAAATAAAATAATAGCTATTCATGCTCAAATATATACTATTCTCGGCGGTAATCACAAAATAACAATTCTAGAATTATCATAATTCTTTGCGTAAATAGCAATGTCTATTTTATATTTTTATATTATAGCTTTCTAATCAGTCTAAGGTTAGTTCTGTGTATGTGCGATTATTATTTTTAATACGCTTTTATTAGTTTCACTTGTAACTGAGTAACTCTCCTTGGACTGAGAAACCGTGGTTTATATAAGTTGTCAGTATTCTTAATTATTGTATGTGTCTCGTTAGCCGTGCGGTCTATAGTGCAGCTAGTAGCAAATTTTTTGATGACTTTACACGCGGGTTCGAATCCCGTCCGTACCAGTGAAAATGTTGTTTTTTAGTCTATGTTTATTTTTTTAATTTATTTTGTAATATATCATTTTTTTTATTTCATTTTTACTTTTTAACCAGTAAAAAATTAATTTTTTTATTAAATAAAAAAGAAATTAAATAATAATTTCCTATTGAGTTGGTCATTTCTTTTTCCTTACCCTTCATACTCAATCTCTATAAATATGCATAATATAGTTTCAGTTGCTTAATATACGAAAAATGTGGCACAAGGCGCCCACCCTTTTCTTCACAATAATATTAGTATTTTTCGACCATTACTGTCTTTTACTTGTTTTAAGAATTATAATTTACTTTTTAGTTTAATATACTTCAAAAAGCGTATTTATTAGTTTTTTCAAACTATATTTATTAAAAAGCTATTTGTCTGTTGGCGAAGGCCTCCTATCATTTCCATTACTTTCTGTCTTTAGCTCCTCTATGCTACATTCTTTCTGCCACCGGAGCTATGTCGTCATGCCAACGTCTAGCTAGTCTGGCTCTCCCCTTCTTTGGCCTTCTCTTGCGTACCATTGAGTTACTATTTAACTCCATTTTTACTTTGTTATACCTCTTGCTGAGTGACCTGCCCATCATCATTTCAGTCTTTTAGTCTGTTGTACTATTTTTTGAACTTTTGTTCTATATCTTGTGGACGGCACCGGCGACGGTTTTCCACGGCTTTTTGACATTTAGCAAGTTTGTGTTGATATGCGTTACACACCATGTTTTACTATCATTTCTAAGGACTGAAAAAATGCATGTGTTAAATAGTTTGGCGATCAGCTGTTTTAGATACTACTGTACTCTTCTGTGTACTCTATTTGGTTGTTTCCCACAAAAACTGAATGTTTTTCTCCATTCCTCATGAATTTTGTTGTTCGTGGTTAAATTTCAGGTCAAGTTTTTCGTTTTCGATTACAAGATCTTTTAGCATTGTATCGATTTCTTCTGATGTTCTTGCAGATAGGACAATGTCATCTGTGCATCGAAGGTGTGACAATTTACATACATCAATGTTTATTCCCTCGTTTTCTTACTTTATTTTTCCGAATATAAATTCTAACACTGCTAAAAAACTTCAAGGACAGAGGATTCTCAGTTTTACATCTTTTTTTATGGGGAATTGTTCACCTTTCTTCTCTAATTGGATACTTGCAAAGTTGAATTTGTATGGTCATGTAGTGTATCCCATATTTTCTCATGGACCAAAGAGATTTTATAATATTAAAAAAAAAAAAAATTTAATATGATGTTTTAATTGCCCCCTTTTACTTCTACGATTTGTGAATTAGGGCATCGCATTAAGTATCGTAAATGACAATGCACAAATTTTACGAAACAAAAGACTTATCTATGACGACATGCTGAAAATGAAAAGGATATCAGTAGTTTCTATCCTTTTCATTTTATATATAAAATGTTTTAATATTAATTGCCATGACAAATTATATTTTAAATGCCAAGCAATAAAGTTTATTTTTCTAGTGTGTTCCATATTTTTGAATACTTACAGTGCTTAGATACCGATGACGGGATGAGTGTCACTATATTTATGGCGCTTTGAATGTAACGATCTATATGAAATTTTAAATGTACCGATATTATTGACTTTTTGGTTGCGTCTATATATTTGAATACTCTGAGTGTACCTATTTTTTTGACGCTGACTGTACAAGCATTTATCGTTGACATGTGGAAATCCAAAAATTATATATATTTGATTTATCTTTTTATATAAAACATTATCTGGAACATCTCACTAGAATAAGTTAGTTTAGCTATAATAAATAAGAACTCATAGAGAAGAAATAAATACTTACGGATTCTTAGAAAAATGTTTTAGGCGTAATAAGCATTTTGTTCTATATAAAGTTATATGGGACCGTTAAAAAATAAAAATAATTGAATGTAAAATTGGAAACAGTTTTAAAAAAATTTTCGATTACAATAAATTAGTTAATGGAAATCTGGTCATAAGGATCAAAAAGTGCACGCTAACGAAGTTGTGGACATCTATTATCGAGCACTAAGCATATTGTATTTATGTAATTTCTTTTATCATTAGAAGATAATTAAAATAAAAACAATGCAACTTTTCTTACTGTGCACTCTACGTTCATAATATTTTATGTTTCGTAATATTACCATAATTAGACGAGACAAAAATATGCACAGTGTACATAATATAGAACAAAGCGAATATTGCGTTTATATCATTTTTTTTAGCTTCACGTTTTATCCCACACATGGCAAGGTAGGCAGAGGGAACTGCGGGGACCTAGTGTTAAGACACTCCGTTGCTTAGTGCCTTCTTTCCCCGTCCCCGCTTAATAATTTTTAAGACACTGCTAAAATAGAATATACATATTTTTACTTATTTGTTTTTTTTCTGCTTTCTCCGCCTTTCCGCCTTTTTCGAGGCATTGCGTGTTAAGTGGCGAAACTCAACCTTGCGCTTTGCCTAGTTTCCAAAGCGAAGAAAATGAAAAATAAAAATCCATCTTCACCGAGTGGGAATCGAACCCACAAACTGTCGCATTGACAGGCAGACGTTTACGCCTCTGCGGCACGACGGTCGGACGGATGGTGATTATGTTTAATAAATATTAATATTTATATATTTATTTATTCTTCACTGTGTTAATTTAAAACTTAACTATTCATTCTCGCAAATATTCGATATAAAAATATTCATAAATCAAATAAACAAATATTAGCCAATTTAATAATACATATTTATTATTTATAAATATCTTTTACTTATTTACCTTCGCTTTATTATTTGGTATACCAGACCACAGCGTGGAGTGAAGACAAAAAATTTGGTAATTTAGATGTCGAACTCAAAAGATGTTGCAGTATATGCTCGTACGTATGTAAATTTTGTTTTGGTTCATATTTAAAGTCAAAGATTAGAATTATCTCTTTTCAAACTTTAAGGGCCATCTACTACTTTCATATAAGTACATGCTGAATGAAATATCAGCTATACACGAAATTTAATATTGAAATCGATAAAATTTTAAATAAGAAGATGACAATTGTTAGGCACAGATTTTCATTGGCAATGAACACACTAGACAATGAATTACAACAGACCCTATCAGCATTAGGCAATTGCGAAATGATGGTAATGCTGGGAGCAATTTAGTCCTAATATCTGCTCAGTGTCCGCATCAGCTGGACATTGTAACATGTATGTATATAGATCTTTTCTCCGCTTATTATTTACTTTCTGAAGTTTTAAAACAGTTATTGATAAAAGTATATATTGGCAACTTTCAAGCATAATATGTACAAGCACTGTCATCTTAAAGACCTGCAATGAATTCGCCATACCCTCGGGTAGCAGATGTCCATAAGTAAGACTCATTTAACATCAGATGAGTATTCTGCTATATGTAAAGTAATATATTTTTACCAATTTTTTTTCAAAAATATAATAACCTCTTAAAAAAACAATATAATATAATTTTCAAAATTCACAATAAAAACTAGCCATAGCATATACCGATACAACCTCACAAGCAATTTTACACAATTCTCGTGTCACGTTCGAAGCTTGAAGCGAAAGGAAAAATTGTAGCCGCGATTGAGTTAACGCCTTAGCCTGGGGAAATGGACGTCCGATGTCGCCTCTGTAACGCAATACCGCGGCTACGAGCATCCATTTGCACGGGATTGAGTTACTTGTAGGGACATAGTATCTACTGTGAAGTTATTATGTTTTGGAAGAGTCTATAGAAATATGATGACGCTTATTATTTAGTAAGATTTTATGTAATAAAATATAACATATCTATTTTTATTTTATAAATATATTATATAAGTAACAGCTTTGTGCTGTATCTCGAAAGTAACAGGGAAGGCAAAGAGAATTTGGTGAGAAAATTATTTCTATTTATTTTCTCCGCATAAAATTTTAGACTGATTTTTGGATAAATTCCGTATTAAATGTCGTGAATATATTTAATATTTATTTATAGCACTTTTTTCCTACCGTTACTTACGAGACTATAAATTTTAAGTTCCATACCTTTCTTTTGTAAAATAGTTGAATAGTCATATATACTAAATCTAGAGAAAATGCTTAACAGTTGTGATTTCCAAGCCATCTATTCTATAGAACACTGTAAAGGACACACCATCGACACTTATTCAAAAGAAAACAAGGCTTTCGATAGCGACGGCCTTGTAAGTGCCTTTCAATGGCTCCGATACGACGATCGATGTAATTGTTCGCTTTTAAAGAAAATCCTCGATATTTACGTCTGTAAATCATAAATATCAAGCCGATATCCAGAAAGCTTTAATACGTTTTTTTTTAAATTGTTACTATTTCTATAGTAGCTTAAGATGATAACACAAAGGTCGTTATAAAACTAAAGTTAATCATTATCCATTATACAAAGCCTAACCAATTCTACCAAGTACACTTTTCAGGATTTTGCTTTATTCTTGCATGCTCGTGTTTTGGCAAAATAAAGCACTGTCAAACGTTGTCCTATTGTGCCATGAAAGCCTCTTTATAACGTTTTATATTTGAATGTTAGTCAGTTTTTTCTTCTTTTAGATTTTTCCTTTTATATTATACATATATTGTCACTAATTGAGTTTCTGCTTTTGATAAGATGTGAGAACTGAGTCTTGGACCTCCCTAAGGAAATTAAACGTGGCACTACTGATCGGTGAATGGAGTGAGCTATTTAGAAATCAATACAACTATGATGAAAATTATATCAAAATGCACTAATTTAATGTATACGAGAAATACTGTACATCTCGAAACTAATTTTATTTAAAATGATATAGAGTTTGCATATGAGATCTATTACACGAAAGTTATACTTATTAGTATCTATGTTAAAATAATTCTATCTTGTGAATACTTAACAACCTTAAATTTTATGTTCCCTACAGAAAGTACCTATATAGTTTACTACTTACTTTTTTAATCAGATTGAAGTTAAGATTAAGGCAGATAACGAGTTTTTAGTCTAAATTTTTGTATTCTTAGTTTTTAGTCCAAATTCAAGAAACCGCTTGTTTATGAACGAAACTCAACGCTGCAATGTGACTTGGAATAGCAAAGAAATCTAAAATATAGTTTACATCAGTGAGTCAAGAACTCAAATGTTTTATTCGTCGACATCTGCATAGTGTCTATATAATAACAACTAAAAAAATATATTTAAAGTACATTATTCAAGCACACTAAATCGTACTTAATAACTTAATAATATTTTACATAAAATATCTCTCCTGCTCTTGAGGCCAGCAAGTTATCAATTTAAAAACATATAATTTATAAGTGTCTTTATAAGTAATTATGAAAATCTATGTATTATATATCTACGTTAAATACTTTTTGGGTTCAACTTCATAACTTTCACGAAAAAATATTTACAGTACAAGAGTTTAGAGATGTAATTCTTAATTTTAGAAAATGAAGCATTTTTACGCAAATACCAAATTGCCACGCAATCAGGCAATAAATGAGCGAGTCTGATTGGCATCGAATGGAATCACATTTTCAGCTATGATCGCGATATCAAGATGAGAAAACTAATTTTATTCGCCCAATCATTTTTCACAAGCCAATTTTGTCGCATATATTTTTTCCCTCTCCAAAATATCATTATACTTGCGTCTATTCAGAGATTCTTTATCTATTGGAGATTTATTGTACTGTAATAAAACGTGACAATTTATATAATTCGATTTTTTAATATTACTATTTTGAAATGTCACAAACAACTTATAAAAATACGGGTAGGTAGGCAGACATCTATATCAATTACTTAAGATTCTATTCTTACATAAAGACTATTTATTTTATTAAGCACACTATTCTTAACAAAGTAAATATTTTCTAAAGTAAACTATGCTTAACAAAATAAATATTTTACTGATTTTTTCCACTCCGACACTCCGATCTTCGCTTTCTGCTTAATTCACAAGACATTGAGTGTTCAAAGGTAGAACTTAACGTTGTGTCTTACCCTATTACCAGAGTTAAGAAATTAATTCATTCCACCGCGCAGGACTCGAACCTACATCGTCGCACGCTAAGGTGCACCACAGTATCGGCTATAAATGTTAAATAAACTTACTTTATACTAACTTACACTTGTAATAATTACAATAAACACATCAATTCCATTAAATTAAATGTTTAATATTTGACTCTGGCATTTCTGACTATCTGTCGAAAATATCCCCTTTAATAATGGGGTCGCGTCAGCATCATTTACAGTTAATCGGATCTCACAGCGTCCTTGTTTCAATTATAACAAAGTCAAGATTTAATCCCCATCCACAATCGTCTGGATTAATTGGAATGCTTTAACTATTATAATTTAGAATATTTATATATTAAAAAATGTATTTCTGTAATTGAAATATTTTTCTAATAGATATTTTTTACAGCTCTTTAACTAATTTACTTCATAGAGCCTTCTAAAGTAATAACAAGTTACAATTTTCATCATTATCTCATATCTGATCAAGACATCATAAATGGCACATTATTTGGAAACGACACGAAACACTCAGTTCAGGAGTATTATAATTCGCATCGCACTCATACTTGACCGATATTTATTAACAATCCTAATAATGTTGCTAACTATTTCTTCTGAAAGACCGACACGAGGAGGACCGTCGTGGCTCAGAGGCGCAACGTCTGCCTGTAACGCGACGGTTTCTGGGTTCGATCCCCAGTCGGGGTAGATAGATTTTTCTATTTCTATTTTCTTTGCTCTGGCAAACTAGGCGTTGGCGCGGCGTTGAGTTCCGCCACTCAACGCGCAATGCCTCGAAAAAGGCGGAAAGCGGGGACGGAGAAAGCAGGGACTAAGCATCGGAGTGTCTTAACACCTAGGAATATATATATATATATATATATATATATATATATATATATATATATATATATATATATATATATATATATATATATATATATATATATATATATATATATATATATATATATATATATATATATATATATATATATATATATCTTCCGAATAAAAATTATATATTATATCTCAACTTGAACATAAAGTAAAGAAGATCGTCCATGGTCCATTTTCATATGAGAGTATATAAAATATCCTTCATTATGGTCGGTATTTACAAATTATTCCCCGTAATGATCTGTTTAAATGCGAATGTTTCCATTAACGTTAATGTAGTTAATCATTGTATCTGTAATGGAGGATCGAATTTCCTATAATCTCGATTGGTTCTTCGTTCGCTTGGTTACAGCTTGCGTTAATATACTTCACTAATTTATTAACGATGGCTACTGTGTATAGACCATTATTGTAACAGGAAGGCTTTTGAGACAATTTAATTTTTAAATGTCGATTTTCTTATATAAAATTAATAGTTAGACTATTTTTAGTTGTTATATTTTTATACAAAATTTAATATCTTAGTACTTAAATAACATAGAAAACTGTTAAATTAATTAAAAAGAAATGATTTTGAATCGATGACTACACTCTGTAGAAGGTTTAAAAACACAACACCACTGAGGCGTCCTTCATACATTTTTATTCATTCCAATAAAATATTTTTGTTTAGATACTTAAAACCTATTTTTACTTTTAATACTTTGTTTTCTAAATATCAATATCAACTTTTAACTTAAAGCTAATTTAGAACAACAAAACAAAACGAAGCAAACATAACATATTAAAAAGTACAAACAAATAAGGGAAAGAGACGTTTCCTGTGAACGCCACTTAACTATATATAAAAAGGATATAAAAGGAACTCGAGAGACAGTAACAAGGCCCGCTAATTAGCTCCCTCTATATTTTTTCCCTATTATTTTCACTTTGCATACGTACACGTGCCTCGCAACGTACGGGCTTTCTACTTTGAGCGCGAATGTCCTTTGTTCGTACGCCTTGATTATTATTACGTTCAGCTACATTTTAAACATATAGACGTATGAACAAAGGCTCATTACGTAGATTTCATTAATAGACATATTTTATACCGTTGTTACTTTACTCTGCAATTACTTTGCTTATTCACAATTTATTTTATTCTAGTGTTGTTTTTTGCGCATATACTAATCTTAACTATTACTTGATATATGTTATATCTTTTATTATACTATAATTTATATGTTAATAACATAATTTATATGATTTGTTATAAACGTAAAATGGCTAAAAAAAATTATAAATAATACTTGAAAAAGAATCTGCTTACAATGTTTACAGAAAAAGTTATTGAATTGATGGCACTATTTTATCGCTCGCTCTCTCGTCGATCGCTCTTTACACAATCGTAATGCGACTTTGGAAATCTTTTGCTTCTTTAATTTAGTATCTTTTTTATATGTAAAGCTTTCTTATAAATAATTGTTTATAGTAACATAATATATTATTAGTTTAACTGCGGACACTTAGAGAGGCGAGTTTTTGAAAAGATGGATTGTGAAATGATGATGCATGGATGGTGAAAAATATTACCGATATTCGAATTTGAACGAGTTCAATTGACAATTGATTAAACAAATTCTGCCCGTTAGCCAATTGAATTTTCTTGGCACAAGACATTTGTGCGCGCTTTTTGACAGTCTTAAAAATTCTACTTTTAACAGTAAAAGATTTCCGGCTTTGCCATTCTTAAAAAGTGTTAAGCTAATAAAGGGAATCGCACGAGGAACTCACTAATATGTAAGGGGAATGCTCTAAATAGAAGAACAGAAAGGATTTTATTTGACGACCAATGGCGATTTATAATCCTTTTCTATATTTAAATAATCTTTTAGTATTAATAAAACAATACGCAATACCATAAAGCTTTATTCATTTAATTATAACTTCTATTTCAACATTTCATGTCTTTGTCCCGCTTTAGAATCACTTATTACGTTGTCAGCCTTCATATTTAATATGTTTGCATAATTTGTCTTTAATAAGAGGCTATTTAGAAATTTTAATTAAGGATCCACAGCATCTGTCTGTCAATCTCTGAACACTGAATAATGTCTTCACGAGATGACTCGGGATTTAATTAATATCTAGTGAACAGAAAGCGACCGCTTGCAAGCTTTTATATAGAGTAGAATTACCGTCGCCTCAGTAAAGCACAGTTTACACGTACATTCTACCTAAGTTACGTAAGCTGCTAACCAATTAAAAGCTTTTAAAATGCTTAGATTTTACCGTACGTAGAGTATTTTATTTTTATATTTTGTGTATATAAATCATTTGAATATTACTAAAAAGTTTTAGAATTGTTCCCTAAATTACAAAATACAAGCCTAAGGCATTGTGATCGTTTCGTTACTAATTACCATAAATATTTAATAATAGATTTTTATTCAATAACTAAACTTATGTATACAGTAGTACCTACTACCTAAGTAATTTGTCTAACAAGTGTTATAAAAACATAAAAAGAACAAGTAATATTGATTACTAAAGAAATATACATTGAAAATACAAAATCTGTAATATACTTGTACTCAAGCGTATACTCAATCGAAACTGTATGAAGTCATACATATTCTGATACTATACAATAGTCAAGTATTCATCCTCATTTAAATTTGGAATGATGCAACTGTCATGCAAAAATCAATTTGT
Source organism: Dione vanillae (assembly GCA_037178615.1). Taxonomy (NCBI): domain Eukaryota; kingdom Metazoa; phylum Arthropoda; class Insecta; order Lepidoptera; family Nymphalidae; genus Dione; species Dione vanillae. Next base: position 706,598 of record JAZFAU010000085.1, read on the forward strand.
CACGAATGTCATCGGCCTTTCATTTGTAAAATTATTTTATATTTTTTGATACTTAATCAATATGTACTATAATATAAAGTGAGGTAAGATCTCATATCATGTATAGTAAAGGAGATACATCAAACGAAACATAAAACGTATTTAAATGAAAATGCCTCCATTATTTAACCGACGATTTATTTTTCATAGTTCAACCACATTGTTGGAAAATGCTTGAAGCCGGCAGCGCGGAAAATGCAACAGCCGATACACTACAAGCCAATACAGTGAGCTTTTGTTTTATTACTTTAATTTTCGCGTTGCACCAATTTTATACGTGTATACTATTATATATGTGTATGACGTAATTTTTGGCACATAATATGGTACAATGTAATTTACATATTTGAATTACAGTGTAATCTTTTTCTTTAGAATATTGTGAAGGACGATGAAGATATTGCACGCGCTGAGGCAACGTTTCGTTTCACAGTTCAAAATGTTAGTCAACTCAAAGAACAAGTGTTATCTCAACCGTGCTACGTGAGATGCCTGCCGTGGAAGATTCTAGTTCTCATTCGGAACACTACTACCCCAGAACGTCAGCCACAAAAGGCCCTGGGAATTTTTCTTCAATGCAATGGCGAGTGTGATTCCCCTGGCTGGTCTTGTTATGGCCTGGGAGAATTGAAACTTCTTTCATACAAGCCTGATGGAGAACATTTATGTAGGAAATTACATCATATGTACCATTGGTACGTTGGTGCTTTTGCTTTTACTCTCAGATTTTGGGAAAATCCGTGTATGTAAATTTTATGCTGTCCTTAATCCGTATATATAATTATTCTACAATTAATATTAATATTTCTTACTATTATAAAATCTAAATAATCAAAATATGTAAATGAATAAATATTGATCCAATTTTAAATTTTAATATTACATTTGTTATTGAATATAATGGTTACCAGCAAAGAGGATGACTGGGGCTTCGCACATTTTATATCGTGGAAAGATTTATTGGATACCGATAATGGCTTTATTAAAGATGATTCTATAACCATTGAAGCTCACGTCGTCGCAGAGGCTCCACACGGCGTGTCATGGGATTCCAAAAAGCATACAGGATATATTGGTTACTTTTTAAATATTATTATAGATACCTGTTCTGTCGTTATGTCTTTTAATCTTTAATCTTATTTAAAAAATATTAAAGTTTAAATCTAGATATTTTCTTCCGTTAATTTATACTAACAAATAATAAATGAAAATTGGAAAGTGGATTCATTTTCTCTAAAAATATATATGAAAACAAATACACGATAAATCTAGTCATATTTTTATTGGTCGTAATGCAAGTTCTTGTATTTACTGTACATTTCATATTTTACGAAATATATTACGAAGCCAGCGTAAAACTCTATTATTTATCACCCAACGCCATGAATTCAGGAGGAAAATCAAAATCTAAGGGTGTTTTAAGTTATCTCTGTATACAAAATAAATTTTATCAAAGCTTTCGTAATTTCAGGCCTTAAAAATCAAGGAGCTACTTGCTATATGAATTCTCTCTTACAAACCTTATTCTTTACAAATGTGTTGCGTAAAGCAGTATACAAAATACCAACCGTGGGAGATGATAGTTCGAGATCAGTCGCATTCGCCCTACAAAGAGTTTTCTATGATTTGCAATTTTCGGACAAACCTGTTGCTACAAAAATACTCACAAAAAGCTTCGGCTGGGAGACCCTTGATTCTTTCATGCAGCATGATGTTCAAGAATTTTTACGTGTAATTTATCTCGATACATTTAAAAGAAATAAAATGTTTTTGTCGTTTGTAATAGTACATGTTAGTAGGGTATGGTTCGATATTTTAGTTCGACTCTCACTAAAAGCATATTTAATTCTAAAATATATCAGTGCTCTCGATCTTGTAGTTGCTTTACATGTACTATATTCACTTTGCTAAATCATTTGTTAATAGCTACATTTATTCACACTTTGTCAGATCCAGCAAATTGAAAATAATTTTATCCCAAGTATAATTAGTGTTAGACGTAGTATGCTAAGACTTCATTAAGCTTAAACAAGCCTATTGATTAATAGATTATATTTAATGTTGCAGGTACTTTTAGATAAACTAGAAAATAAGATGAAGGGCACTGTAGTTGAAGGTACAGTGCCTAAATTGTTTGAAGGAAAAATGACGTCTTTCATCAAATGTAAGAATGTAAATTGCACAAGCACGCGTGTCGAAACGTTTTATGACATTCAACTTAGCGTTAAGGGAAAAAATAATAGTGAGTGTAGAGTTTTTATTTTTTAATTTGAATAATAAATGAGGTTACGTTTAAAGTGAAATTTTGAACTGTTAATTTTCCATTTTCTTTAATCAAATTTTCAATAATCATATCAAATCTTGTCGCAGAATGGCTGCGACAAGATTTGATATGATTATTGTGTATCGGATCTTCGCGAAACGTATTTTTTTTATTTCCCAAAACCGATAACACAAACGAAGTGTTAGATACAAAACTTGAAATAAAAAGAAAATGGAAAGTTAACAGTTCAAAATTTCACTTTAAACGTAGGCACTACGATTACGGTCAATTAAACTTTCCCTTTAACATTTAAATTAAATTTACCCTCAAAGGGGCGTTACAAAAGAAAGAAATGCGTCTTTAATATTGAAACAAAATGATTTAACTTTTTTATATTCGTTTACGACATTCTAATCAAGTTATTTTTTCCTTGTATTTTGTTTACTTTGAATGATGTCTATAGAAAATTCAAACAGTATTTATATCTCAAATAAATAAATAATTTTACTTAAAGAATATACCAGTTAAAGAGTTGAAATTGAAATTATCTGAGGTGTTAAAAACAACCAAATACACATGTACACAATTTTACAATTAACACTTAAAATATTTTCAGTATATGAATCGTTTAAAGACTACATCAGTATAGAATTACTCGATGGTGAAAACAAGTATGACGCGGGAGAACATGGCCTACAGGATGCGGAGAAGGGCGTTCGTTTCGATATGTTCCCGCCAATATTACATTTGCACTTAATGCGGTTCCAATACGATCCCAAGTGTGACGCCTCTGTTAAATTTAATGATCGGTAAACCACTCCTTTACAGTTTGCTTTTACGAACATAATTGATTTAATATTTGTTCATAATTTAGATTTTAAAGCTAAAATGTAGAGCATGCAAGTTATTGCGTAATTAGTTCCGCCATTTTATACGCAAGATGTCACATTCGGGTGAAAAAAATAGAATAAATCCAATTAATAGTAGTTCGCTTCGCCACTGGTAGGCAAGCAGAGAGTATCTACTAGCTATCACGATTCCAATCGAGTTACCTTTTGTAAATCATAGATATTAAATAATCATTAATTTTTAACTAATAATAATTTCACTATAAATCAATTTTGTTTCGTACAAATTTATAAACCTACTTATAATTTATTTTCCCTTATGTTTATTTCGACGCCGGCTTAACTGTATTACAATTATAGTCTTCACCATTAGAGAATAAGGATAATCAAGCTTCAATTTAATTATATAACGTAACCGTCTATTAACCGGGAGATTTAGGTGTAATGTTATATCACTGGGTTCACTACATATTCCAGAAGTTATGACAAATATTGTACTGATAAAAACAAAAAATTCTTTTAACCATTTCAGACTGGTAAAGTAACTGGATTAGATAAATATTTGCTAAATTGATTTTGCTTCAGTCATAATTTATTTTTAATTAAAAATGTTATATAATTAAAAAGGAGGAATGAATTTTTATTTATACGATTTTTCGTATTTATATTTCGTAAATATTTCACTATAATATATAATAAAACTTCGATATATTAATATATTACATATTTAGATTTGAATTCTACGAAGAGATCAATCTAGATCAGTATCTACAAGAAGTACCAAAGAGCCCCGCCCACTACACTTTGCACGCGGTGCTTGTACACTCCGGCGACAATCACGGAGGCCATTACGTCGTGTTCGTGAACCCTAAGGGAGATGGAAAGGTATAATCTATTAACTAAACTCGTGTTTCTGTATATTTTAGTTATAATTAATATTATATTACATTCTATTGCTGTAGACCACTAAGGTGACATATTTGGTATCCTTTCTACTGTAAATAATAATCGTGGAACATAACAATTTCTATTTAAGGGGATTTTTTTAAAAACGCCGTCTTGACGTAATTGATAAATGTTTGACTGTTTACATGCTTTAAGGGTTCATATCCCACGAATGTCGTTGTTTTATAAGAGATGTAGATGATCTCTTAAAAAGTTAAAGACACTCCGTCTTAACTCGAAACGAATATAATTTATATATAATACAAAATTAGAATAAGCTACGCTTTATGATTTATCTCTTCCTACTCTGCATAATACGTAAGAAGCTTAAAGATAACAAGCAAATACATTTAAAAATATTATAAATAATTTATTATGATTTTAACCAGCGATATTTTCTAATACAAAATTTAAATAATTATCAAACGTTGGAATATTCCGAATGCTTAAATTTTAATTAATGAATCCTATATGTAAACCTGTAGGTACTATATATTGTATTAAAATAAATTTGCTTTTAAGTGGTGCAAATTTGACGACGATGTCGTGTCTCGGTGCAGCAAACAAGAAGCTATCGAATATAATTTTGGTGGCAAGGAGGATGCACCTTATCTAGCACGACGGGCCACTAGCGCGTACATGCTGATATATATACAGTAAGCAATGTTGCCCGATATATATTTAATATTTTCATTAAAATTAAATATTTTGAACTAAATTCAGTGCAGGCAATGAAATTTAAATAACAAACATGCGTAATGACCAAAAACTAATTAAGATTTTTTTCTCAAGAGTTCATTTTTGTCCGATCAAGCGTACCTGAAAGAAATGTCTCTTAAATTTAATATCAAAACAAGCACTTGTACTGATGAGAGTGTTACAGGAAACGTTAAGGTGTGAGTTCGATTCCCACTTAATGGAATGAACTCTTCCATTACTTTGCACTGGCAGAAAAAACGCGTGACTTTGAAGGTTACTCGATAAGTCGGTACTTGTACACTGCAAACAAAATTACAATACATTTTATTGTTATGCCATATAATAAATACCATACAATTCATATTTTTCATTTTTTAATTAAAACTTCCAATATAAACACATTTCAATTATTTTGTGAGTTTCAATTTTCTGGAAAATAAGTACTTCATATATCTACTCAATCAGAGTACTGATTGATTTTCACGGTGTGTTCTGTATTAAGGTTTTTAAACGCATTTTTTGTGTATAAATTGTTTTTTCTGTTGTACATATTTCTTAATAGTACAGAAAACAAAACTTTTGTAACATTTTATTGTGTATAAAAAATATATGAAGGTAAAATATTGATAGAAACCAGAAATGGTTACAAATTCCTTTAAATGGTAACATCGAAACACACGTAGACACGTACAAAACAACGTATTTGGTCAAAGATTCTGCGTAATTGCATTAAATTACATAAATCATTAAATTGAATAACATTATAATAAATTGAATAATTTCGCGTAAGAAAAGAGAGAAAAGTACTAGAGTATCAATGGTTCCGTATTAAATTATATGCTTGTAGTGCAATTTATTAAAAACTCAGACTTGAAATTTTAAGCCAATGCACTTATTTTGTGTAGAATTAATTACTAAAGACATAATTTGATAGTACATTTTTTTGTTATTGTACTTCATTAATTAATGTACTGTAATGTACTTCAATAAATTATGAATATGGCAATGGCAGATGTCAAGATCGTGGCTCAGCACCACGTCAGTGATGCAACGACTAGTTTGTGATAACGACTATCTGAATTTTTACTTTGTAGCTGTAATTGCTTTTATGTTACTTTTTATTTTATTAAAATTTTTTTTATAGTTTTCAATATAATGCAAAGAAACGTTTCCTGTTTCATCATTTTCTAACATACGACTCGTTTTTTTCCTCCATCGATTTATTTAGACGTTAAACAGCCACTCACTATAAACAGATCTAGGACAATAAACTCTACAGTCATCATACGTATTATTTTTTTCGTTTTAATAAATAGAGACGACTAATTTTGCTTCTAGGTCGCCACTCATGTTATTTTTCATGTGAATCGAAACATAATGATGAAGAGCCTCATTATCCTGTTCTCCTGTACTCATTATTACTTATTTAATTAAATAAAAATTGCTTAAAACATTACTTGTTAATATGTTACAGCTTAAGGAAAAACTTTGGTACGCTTGACGTTTATTTGTTACTTATCAAATAATTTTTCAGCAGTATTTTTACAAAAATTACAAAAAAATACATGACATACTAGAACTTCGTATAAACTTTTCAGAAACGGTATATTTTTACATTTGATAAATCTTTGAATTTCTAAAATTGTTTTATGATTTTTATCAACTTTATTATAAATTCAGTTAATTTAAAGCGAAAATCCAATTGATTTTCGGTTTAAATTAACTATTTTTAATTAATTAATTAAAATTTAGTACTTATCTGGGACTTGTGAGTAAAATCGGATAGGCGCTGTACTATCCGATTTTACTTACAAGTCCCGCAGTTGTTTTCCCGGAGTAGGAGTTTGCAGTGTTTTTATTTTAATGAAAATACGAAACTAAAAAGCCGTAATTAAAAGTAATCGATTATTTTTAATTTAAATCTTAAATGCAATATTTAAACTAGATGGAAATTGTAATTATAATAACATATTGTAATTATAATCCAGCTATACAAAAGAGGCTTTGGTTTATGGCTTGTTGAGCGCTAATTGCTTTTTGAAATAGTTGGCCTAACCTGGCTGCGACACGTTCATTATAACGTGTATTGCACGTAAAGGTTATCAATCTGAATATTGGCACTGAAATAGATTTTGAACGTGAAACATAAAGTAGTGTTTTCGTGATCATTGATTCTTGTTTATTGTAATATAATTAAATTTGTAAAGATCTTCACAAGAAATTATACATTCAAAAAGGTGCAGGGTAACCTGTTTGCGGCTTGATTACATTATTTTTAATTTATTAGAATCACGTTTTGTTTCTAATATTATTATATTTATGACTTTATAAATCATGAATTTGTTTTTGATGAAAAACCAACCAACTCAATAGACCACCTCATTGGTTACATCTCACGGTTCTTGATCGCCATTACTGAACCTTTACCCAACGACCTACTTTAACGATTCTACGAACTATGAGTCCTGACCATTGCCTCTTAAATTCTATATTCAAAGGACTATGTCGGTTACTTTTTTCTGTCATTCTCCTCATTTCTGATTTAATCCCTGAGAGATAAAATGTTGACTGTAGGAGTCAAATCTCTTCAGGGATCTCTAAAATTCTCAGCAAAGCCTCTTGAGTGATCTTAAGTCTTCTGATGAGGCCAATAATGACCACCACTTCTCACTCACCTGTGGTCACACAAGTTATCACTGAATACACCAGTGTATATACAGTTATATGTAATGTTCGTACCATATATGAGCGGACATTGAATACCACAATAAAAATTATGTTAGACTAAGTTGACATACTAATGACTGACCAAAAGTAGACTCGGACTATGCTGATATAACAAAAATGTTGCGATAAAGAAAAATAGCAGTCAAATACCAGTGGTCCCGTGCAAATTTTAAGTGATAGTAAGTAACGAATAAAACCGGACTCATTTTATATGAAATTAACTACACAAAGTTTGTCATTTCAAATTTGTAAATTTGTAAGCTTCTTTATTATGCGAGAAATTTATCCAAGTTTGGTAAAAATAATAGTTGAATAAATTTTAATTATTTTGTTACTATTGTTTTTAATTTCTATTTACTTTCAAATGTTTATTTTTTTTTAATATTATTTAGAGGATTATCCTCTAAATATTAATACAATTGTAATAATATGTAATACATTTTTCCTAATTTACTCTTTTACTTCGTTGTAGAACTTCAGAGCTAAAGTACGTGTTGCAAGAAGTAACAGAAAAAGACATTCCTACAGATTTGTGTGAACGGATCAACGAAGAGATGCGATACGAGATGGTAAGGACATGTAAATATCAAGGCCTAGAATCGTGATTTTTTTTAATTAGGTTTCGTATAAGCAAAGGAATCTCCATATTTCAGGCGGCAGAAAAATAAGGTGCAGAAGGTTTAAATCAGAAACGTCGGTCACATCAGTCAAGTACTATGCGAAGATATTCAACGCTCTAAAACATTTCTTCACTTTACAGGCCATAGCCGGCTCTAAATATAAAGGAAGATAAGAATTACGACCAAACGCAGATTACAAAATAATAAAATCGATTTTCTATGTTTCGAAATGCCGATGGCGTTGATGTAAATTGATCGGGTGATTCACTTAGCTATATTTTATATTTTGTATATATTTTCTAGTTATTATTTATGTACCGATAATAAAATTTTTTGTTGTAACATATTGAAATTCATTTATTTTCGTTTCGTTTCACAAACGCTCTCGAAATTTCGTTGTTAAAATAATGTCGACACATTTTTTATCTATACTCGAAGTAACATCTGGTACATACTTTAAAAAAAATCAAATACACGATTTTATTGTTAAAAATAAAAGCAACTCTGCACTGCGCAACAGCCCGTAAATATCTGGTGTTACGACGCGTATTCGCGACTATAAAACCTTATCGCAGAAGGCTTGCAATTTGTATGAGTACAGAAATAGTCTTTATCCTTTGCCAATAAATCTCGCGGCAGCACGCGATAAATTAGACTCCAATTACTGACACTGCAAAAGCGCCCGAGGCGACACTAAAAAACTGCGAGCAGCAACGACGCCGTAAACCCTCCAATCTCCATGTTGATGGCTTAAACCAATCTGATAAAGACTAATAACCGGCTTAAACATTTTACCGCAACTTTGAAAATAGAGCCACGTCTATATCACTATTGAATAAATGTTTATATTTAGGTAAATTTAAATAGTTTCTGGCTGTAATAGTGAAGGACGTTCTATTCCCACTTGGGATTATAATTAAATTATATAACTTAAGCGCTCTAAAGGCAATGTGACATAACTTACACCTCTCACTATATATTTTCTTAATTATAAGCATTAAATAGAAAGTAGTAGACACTTCATTATTTTTACGTACCCTATAAACGAGAAAAAACAATAAAATCTTCTCTGTAAATAAATGTTCTTGCCAACCTAATAGACATATATACAGGCCAAAAATTATCTTTTATAGGTGATTTTTTATTCTACGAAATCCTAAAATTAATTTTAAAATGAAATTTTGAAAATGTTTGAAAAAGTTAGTACAAAATGTGCAGTCGACATCCTAAACTATAGTTTTTTCATTAATCCGTACTGTGGAACTAATTTCATCTATCAAAAAACTAAAAAAACGCAATAGCAAGAGCCCGCCATGTCTTCGCTAATTAATCCAGCTCGACTATTAATTAGGGGAGTTTTTCTTCGTCAGAGCGTGGATTAAGCCCGGGTCCCCCAGTAATTGCTAGTCCGCTAACCGAGCTCAAATATTTTTATTTTAACTTGAAGTAAAATATAGACAAAGAATTTGCCGGTCCAAAAGTTTGAACTGTGGGAACTTTTTACAAAGATTTTAAGTTTGCTCATTTCCTTAATACCAGATTTTAGCTATTAACGTTATTTTAACTTTTCGTAATAAGAAAATTCCGCAGTAGGTATTATTTTCTTAAATTACTTTCCGTATAAATAAGATGTACTTTAAATACACAAGAATTTGTCACCTAAAAAATAAGCTTTATTAGCTATTATATAGAGGAAAAATAAATTTTCCTTTTAACCTATTAGATATGGTAAAACTGTAGAAACATCTTCTTACTGTCTTGTCGTGATTTGTTTTCTTAAGAACAAGGAAATCAACTAATTCAATGTCTCAAGTGGAAATTAAATCCTCAACCATCGCGTATAAAATTAACCATTCTATGTATAGGTATGCCTAAAACAGTTAAATAAAAGTAAACAGAATCACATGAAATGTCGTTACGCATAAAGTAATTGATCCTGCTATTAGGTTTTCTGTCGCCAGTAATTCCCCTGAAGGCAAACAAAAAATCAATCAGTACGGCTCACACCTGCTGAGGCAAAGCTTGATAGATGGCTATTCACATTAGTAGAAATCATTCAATTAGATTCCACCGCAACAAATTACATTAATTATAAATACTCCTTTATTGTAAACACAATGTATAGACGTAATTAAGTATTGATTAAACTTATATAAATTAGTGACTTTTAAGAATTATCACATTTTGTCCCACGTAATTGTATACAGAAAGAAGTAGTGTCAAGACACTCAGTTCTTCGCCATTCATCCATATTCAAAACGGTCTACATTGAGTAGAAGAGTACAAATTTTAAATTACGACAGACTCTTTTTGCGCACTCCATTTAAAATTTAATTATTTTATTTTCTTATCATTAATATAATCATAGAAAATCTGTTACTTTCATATTTACATTATAATTTTAACACATATTTAATAAAACTACATATATATTTATAGTATATATAAAGTGTTATAATAAATATATATGTGTATATATTATTAAGCATCTGTACACTCCTTTAGACATGAAAATAGAGTATCGAAGTTATTCATGTTTCCGCCGCAGCCTCCATATATAAACCTCTTACACTTCCGTTCATTGATATCATAATAATATCTGAAATATTTTGACATAGGATTAAAATATGACAATTGGGGCAGCGGGGCAGGATCTGACGAGGACTTAAACAAATTGCTTTCCGGATTTATTCCGGGTGATATATGTCCTATGCCCGCATACAAGCTCAAGAAAACCGAGAAGAAAGCCTAATACATTTTGAATCATTACTGTTTCGAGCACAAGCGAAAAGTTGAGAAGTGACTATTTTCTCACCAAATTCTTTTTGTTTACTCTGATGTGCAAAATAAAGCGTAAAGCTGTGATGCTCGTTTAAATCAAATGTTATTATATGACAACAGTTTAGAAGTTTAAACAAAAAACACTAACCTTTTTATCATTGCCAAACACATTCCTGTGTGAGGCTGTAAGTGGCAGATATTTTTACAATGCTTGTCTTGAGTAAATATTGACAAGCTGATCACACCTAATTTGCAATAATAATATACTATAATTATGATAAATGAATTTCATAACAGAATAAATGTAAAACATAGAGAGCAGAATTATGTACCCCTTAACATATCCCGCAAAACGTGGGATATATTTAACAACATTAAAATGTTTAATTTAAGGCTTTTGTTCATATCCAGAAAAAGATAAGTATTAAAATCAAATGGCTTCTAAGTACCTTTACAGAGTTGTTCACAGTCCTTTAATGTTTCAAATTTATTTTCATTTCCACCACATCCACTATAGTTAAACTGCTTGCATTCATCTAGTTGTAAATCATAATAATATCTGAAATAGTAAAAAACTTCATCTTTTTAGATAGACATAAAACATAGAATAGGTATGGAGAATTTAGCGTGAAGACACTCCTTTCTCCGCTTCCCGCCACGAATTCGTGTCAATATATGTATGTTGAGCGGCGGAACTTAACGCAGCACTTCGTCTTACCAGATTAGAATAATGGAAATAATTATTTTCCTAGTGAAGCCTGAACAAATAACACTCGCATATACACTCGACAAACTATAACTACGTCTCGTGTAAAAAGTTAAATAACATTTTCAGTTTTTTAAATGACTAAAATTTAAAAACTAAATATTTACTTTTGTTTAGATTCTTGACAGTCTCCTACTCTTGATTGATATTGGCACCATGTGTCCCAATTATTCAAAACGGAATTTGCTGAAATAAAGTGAATATAATGCATTATATTTAATCAAATAGCCTCATACTCAAATAATTAGCAGATATCTTATAAAAGTCATATAATTATATTGGGCTTATATTCAACTTATTATACAAAGAAAATACTGAATTTAAAGATTTTACAATCTGATAAATTATTATAAGAAAGAACAATCTGATAAATTATTATTAGAAATTATGAAAAATTATTTATGCACTCTTTGGTTCTTACTCCAAAAACAAAACTAGTTGGATTGCTTTGGTACATGGTACCTCCAAGGTTTTAGACGGCATAAAACAACTAGAAACTTGACTAAGAAATTGGGCAAGGATTTTACAGTAGTAATAAAGGATTAAGTTTAAAAATTGAAAATTTGCAAATATGTCATAAAACACACTACAAAAATATCTAGTTCATCCTACATAGGGTGCATACACATACGCACAAATACTCTGCCCTTAAAACCTATTTTTAATATTATGAGATAATATCATTAAATATAATATCATCAAAGAAATTGTGTTTGATACTTTAATATCATTGCTTACTTTTTTTTCGCCTAGCAATATTAGATCTATATAAATCTGGTGTACTCCAAGTTTCCTCTTGGACGAAAATTCTTCGGTACAGCGTCGTAGGTTTGGGTGATGTGCTTGGACGTTTCGAAGCGGTTGTTAAAGTTGTTTCTGAAGAATCATTGCCACTTACAATATTATTTTTTAATATGATCAAATGAATTACAGTTCCCAGTATGAGCATTATAGTAAATGTAAATATTTTATGTAACTTGATCGATAAAATTTATGTCCGTTTGAAAATATAGCTGTTTCTAAACTATTCATTTCTTCCACACGTGTGTTTCTCTCTATAGCCTTATATACCTTATTTAATAGTAATAAAACTATGTTTTCTAGTTGTAATTTTTTTTAGATTTAAAACAATCCTTGAAAGAATTTTGTTAAAAAATCAGTTATGTCAGCTTTCTTTAGTTACAAATAAAATTTAGATTCATTAGATTCATAAATAAACATTAAATTAAAAATAAAAGGCAACAAATTTAAAATCAGACATTGGGTTTATTAAAGTAAAAAAGTAGACTGTAACTTAAACTGTATATTTTGTGTAAATTATTGTACATTTTCACTGTTTGAAATCACCATATAACATTATTGTGTCAACACAAATAGCAAAGAAAGCAAATGGAACCCTTTAACGACTTGTAGTAATGTTGGAATCTCATAATACATTGACTTCATCTGACAGTAAATTCCAATAACAACTCAGTAACAACGAAATTCGATTCCGAAAGTCTATAATAAAATATATGTGGTATTTATCAGAACATTACTCAAGCATGGTATATAATGAAGGTATTTGGTATAAATATTATACTTTTTTATTATATTTTATATTTATTTTTATGATTTTTAAAGTGTTAATCCACACTGAGGATAGAAAAAATACTTAAAGAAAACATATAAAAATTTCTCAGTGGTGAGTGCGCCTGCACGGTTCGCAGGAGGGCGCGGGTTCGAGTCCCGCTGCGTTCAAATTTTTATATGTTTCTTTAAGTATATTTTATATTACTTATGATATCATAAAAAGTCATTTTTGTTAATCTGCTTTTTGGAACGGCGTAAAAACAACTTCATATGTAAGTACTTCTGTTATGAAAATAAAACAATGCAATATATAAGTTATATCAAGCACCTATTTGAAAAATAGATTCGTTACAGTTATTCATTTAAAAGAACGGTTATATTCTAATAGGTAGGTATGTAAAGGTTTCATTTTATTTAAATAACTTTTGTCTCTTTCTTATTATTTTTCATATTTTTAACATGACGTACTTTCTCAGGATTTCATTGTCTATCTTTTTGCAGGAATGATTGCAGTAATAGTCTACAATTAAATATATGACCCTACTGTGTGACTGTGAAGGCAGAGATCAGGTTTAAATTATAATTATTACATATTTTAGCTAAATAGGAGCAACCCCAAGGAACCCTGTAAAATTTAAATGGGTACAGACTATTTTTTAATTTGCCTAGTCAGTAAAGAATATTCCCAGAACAGACTTCAGATCATTACTATATTATGCAGATCACGTGAAATTAACATTAGGACAGTAAAATTAATACTAAGTCTGTTCTATTTATTTGCATCTATCAAACATTAAAATAAGTTAACATATCTGTACGTATTTTCGTTTTTAAATTATAAAATAAACAATTTTCATAGAAACATGTTATTATAGTGCATAAATTGCTATCTATACTTAGTCATGAAAACGATCCTGCAAACGAGTATTATGTAAAATTCTATATAGAGTTTAACGAAGCTGTTGCGTCATTAAGCGGATACGAACTGCTTGAAAATATGGTTATTTCCTGAATGAGTTAATGTTTCAATGAAATTAACCTACTTTTTATGTGATCATATAATTATTAAACTATTCAGCTTATACTATACCCACTTGTGCTGTAGATACATTATACGTTTTAAATCGTTTTGTTCGTACATGACTATGCTATATTTCTCAGCGGATAATAGAAATAAAGCCACAATTATTTGTAAATAAATATAAATTATCATTTAATTAATGGAAACCGTTGCGAACATACTTATAAAAAAAGTGTAATTGAATTCGTCTCCTCCAAATATTAATTAAATCAGGAATCGTTCTATTTAAGTTGTGGCAATTTCCCAAATACGTAAAGTAGTACTTAAGACTGAACGCATCAAATACTTTTATGTACTAAAATATGTTGACTTTATACTATCCTTTTTTACTTTTTTTTAATTAATAAAGAACACATTACATTAAGTGAGATAACAGATTAATTAGCTACAAAATTGTGCACTCCATTAGCTACTCCCATTGTAATGATTTCTCGGTCACGAGCGTACAATTGCATCGTTTTATTCGGAGGCAGATGTTTGCTGATCTAATGGCATTTTCAATTTGCATTCAAATTCCTGGACTCGCATTGCTGAACTGCAATGCCGAATGCTCCAATGCCCGAATGCTGGGATACTAGAATGCCCCGATGCCCCAATCGGATTATCCCTAACGACGCACTATTCAGTACTGCTACTACATTGGTGCTCATTCTCTCGTAAACTACTTGTAATACTACATTCACATTCTCTAATCTAATAAGTACTTTATTATCATTTATATATATAATTTTTATTATCTTTAATATTTTTTTTACTTATGATTTTTGCATAATTTTGACGTTCCGCTGCGTTGCTTTTATCCACTAACACAAGTCGTCTAGAAAAGATCTTCTAAGTCCACCGTCGTAGAATAATTTTATGAATATAAATAATAATTTTCTTTTAATTCATTTGTAAGAAAATTCAACATGAAATCTCAGAATTGTTCCCCTTTTGTGAAGAAATATAGAAAGTTATTACAACAACCATGAAAAGCTTTATATATAAAATATAATTTAAGTTCAAAAGCGTAAGAGGTATTAAAAGTAATGAACGCCTCGCCAGTATTACAGTGTAGAGTGCATCGAGTACAATAACTGGAAGCCAGAAATCTCTTTCCAATACATTAAAATTTTTCTAAAGAGAAGTGAAATAATCCGCGCAAACGGATAGCTGGGAACAAAGGCGGGACGTACTAAATTGAAGTGTACCCCGACTGCAATATTAATTAGTACTAGGTATGGTTTTTTATCGTCTGGCCGAAGACGAGATTGCAACAGGGACCGGCGACGATTAATAATTACTTAATCTTCCCTGCGGCTGCAGGAAAATTGCCTCTTCGATTTAGTGCACAAGAGCCTTAATGAAGTTGCTCGTGGATATTGTGTTCGATATTTATTATAAAACTTAAGTGGCACTATTACCTACGCTTTGGTATTAGGTTTAAGTCTATACAGATACTGGTTTACTTATTATTACTTACGAAGTTACTACATTAAAATACAAACATGGATATATTAAAATATGTTGTAATCATTTGTTCTTGCTATTCATATGAGGCAGTCATAGTGCAGTGAGAGAGAGTCTGTTTGTAAGCGATCGCGTTTATAGGTTCGATTCCTGTTTAGATTATTGATGATTGTTAAAAAACAAGTAAATAAAGTACCCTTTTAACTTGAAACAATTTTATTTTCTTATCATCAATAATTATTATAATACTTTTAGTTAATAGTGTTTACATTTCTTTTTCTTAAATGTCATTACAGAACTGGGCCAAAACTAAGCGTGTTGTTCATAATTAATTACCATTTCTTTAAAAAATCTACCTATTTTTTACGGAACTCAATCCTTCTTATATGATCAAATATCATGCCATTTACAATTGTTACATCTTACCTGAGTACACATACAAATACAAAAAAAGGTGCCTATAATAGGAATATAAAATTTTAATATAAATAATGTAAACTAATAGGCTATGTTTCATAAAGAAAACATTATGTACGTTGTATTGAATTATTTAATATGGTGGTAAAAATGATATGGTTGGAATTTCGCATTGTATTCAATTACTAGTCAGAAGTAAAAAAATATGCGCTTGATAAAATATAGGTATTATTTATTTTAAGATTAGGCTTTTTCTTTATTTAGACTTTTCTACTTGACCTGACTAATCTAACCACATTATAGACTATATTATACCATATATGGGTAAAGCTACATCTCTAAGTTATCTTGAACATTGTATTTGACCAAGTAAATTTTATCCTAAAGTTAGGTTTACTGTTATCATATGATATTAATAAAATAATTTATCAATATACTTATAAGATGAGCCTTTATAAGCATGAGGACCCCCGGAGAGCATGTATGAAGATGTTGATTATATTAGAGGAGGCGAAAGAGATATGCAGAGATGTCTCTGACTTCCCCACTATTGATAAAGCATAAAGCTACCTATGTATGTATGTAAATAAATTTCTGCATCTTTTTTTAATTTATAACACAACAAACAAAGTCCTCTATCTATATTTCTCCTTAATAACTGTATATCAATATAAAAGAAACGAGAATTGAAATGCCTGTGTAAAAATTCAATCACTTCAAAAGCTTTTCAAAGATTTTCTAACAGCGGGGGCTCAAATGAAATTACAGCATTGTTTCGGTGTGTTCACCAGCGCGTTTATACGTTCGTATTATACTTATCTTCCTACCATTTCGGGAGGTTTCAATACTTTTTTATGGTGTGTTAAAAGTAATGTGATATAAATATATCTGTACACGATATAAATATATGTATCTCTATATAGTTTATATTTATATATATGGCAATCGAACCATACGAAAATTATTAATTAAAATCAATTTCAAGATTTTAAGTAAGGACTCATTTTGTGTAAAATGAATCATAAGTATACGTTTATAATTTTATTTTTCTGAATGTTTCTTTGTATGTCACAATATAGTTCATATTTTTAAATATTTTCTTTGTTCACAGTAGGTACAGTTATAACTTTTGTCAAGTTTTATAAATTAATCAAACTTAACGAGACGCTAAAGGTTTTTATTTCGCTTCTATTAAATGCGTTGACATTTTCTGTACCTGAGTGGAATTTGTTTAATTATTTTGATATTTAATACTAGGCTAGCAGTGATAAATATAGTTAATAAGAAATTACTAACATATTAATATTATGGGGCTTTAAAATTTGATATAAATTACTTTTTATATAACCAGAACCATACTAGAAAAAAATAGCTTAAAAATTATAAGAAGAAACTAAAATTTGAATAAAAATGGTTTTCATAATTTATGTAATAGTTTCTTACCAATACATATAGTGTAAGAGGATACACTGTCAAAAGCGTAAAGTTCAGATTTTTATAGCCGACTCTAGTCTAATATTAATGTATAATCTGTGTGTTACTTTTTTTTTATTTTGCTACATTATATATATATATATATATATATATATATATATATATATATATATATATATATATATATATATATATATATATATATATATATATATATATATATATATATATATATATATATATATATATATATATATATATATATATATATATATATATATATATATATATATATATATATATATATATATATATATATATATATATATATATATATATATATATATATATATATATATATATATATATATATATATATATATATATTTATATTAATAATAAATACAATTAGTACAAAGCAAAAATATTACTAAACCTTGAAGATTATGAGAACATACGACTTTGGGAGGAAGGACATCATGTAATTATATGGCTTAACCACGAATATGTTTAAAATTATATCTATAGGGAGAGAAACTGTCGTCCAGCCCACGTTCTTGCAGTAAGTGGTTCCCAATCCTGATTTTTGCCATATGTACAAGTATTTAATCTTTCATCAAATAAATTTTTCAGAGTAAGACCTGTAGCCCCTGGTGACTTTACTTATAAATAAAATATTCAAAAAAGTATGATAGTACTTATTATTACATTAGAACAACTATATCGCGTCGTGCTTTGTCTTACACTAGTGCGAGGCAAGAGAAAAAATAACATTTTCCCAGAGCTGGAATCGAACTCACAATCAATACGATTATAGTACGGCGTTGTGCCGCTGTGCCATGACGGTCTTTTAACGGTTTTATTCAGGTCTCTGTTTTATTTTGTTTTTACTGAGTCATTACAATAAGTTATACATTTTTCAAATATTTTCTAGCCAAGCGTGTGTGCTATTTTTGCAAAACGTTTCATTTTCAAAAGTACCGATTTTTGACCTTTGTAATATTGACATATTTTCATATAGTTGACATTTTGACTTTGGCCATTACATTTTTTAACAATGGTTTAAGTTTTAAAAGCTAACTATTTTTATTGTTTTTAACACTATAATAATAAAATCTAAAATCTCAAAATTGACACATTTATAAAAACAAAAATTTAATACATTGATTCATTAACGTTACATATAATGTTTTAATAAATGAATTTAATATATGCTTGTGCTAATCAGTGCAAAGTGCTTTTATAAATTAAATAATTAAGAATACGTTGGAATTTTAACACGAGGAATCCATTAAAGAGGATTATCTTTCGAACACAGAAAACACCTTTAAAATAAATGTAGACGAAAATCTGATCAGCTTATAATATACAGACAGGACAGTAATGCCTTTATTTATTTTTTTTAGCTCATGCACATGCATGCATGCACGAACATGGCAAGGTAGGGAGGGAACTGCAGGAACCATAGGAAACTAGTGTGAAGACACTCTGTTGCTAAGTCCCTGCTTTGTCCATCTTCGGTTTTTTTTGTTATCACACAAAAGAAGAGAATATTTTGTAACTTTTTATATATATAATCATAATAGTAATAATTACCTTTAAAGATACAAAGTTACAAATTATAAATTATATATGATGACTAACGTACACCGTAAATAAGACAGTATATTATCTGTAGATTTGGATTAATATATTTTTCAATAGAATTGCATAGATGTAAAGCACTTTCCGCGAAACTTAAAGGCGCCATTTCCACAGTAAGAGGGTAATTAAAAAATAACTACTAATAATTACTATGATACAATTTACAGTTATAATTGTTACAGCAACAGCTACAAAATAAATGATATTAATGTTCCGATTTATTACATATGAATTACCAAAATTGAAAAATAATTTATAAGCAGTTATATTTTGTTTTTTAATATAATTTGCACTACTTATGAAAATGACGGAGTAATTAAAGACAAAAAATGTGTATTCTATATAAAAGAAAAATAAATTGTTTATTAACTTGATATTTTTTTAAATGTCAACATCTGAAATGTTTGTCTATTGTTTCCCTGTCAAGTTGCCGCAAAGACGAACTATGATTATTTAGGTTTTTATTTGTTATTCTGCAATAAATTTAAGATTTTATTATTTGACCATGAATTTATCCGAGGAAAATAATTTTACAAATGGCCTTTTATACGTTGGATTTAATCAGGACCAAGGTAAATAATGATGACATTATTAGATCTAGAAAGTAAAAACATGCAATTTTTGTTGTCTAATGTCTTTACTGTTATTTGATATTTTTTGTGGCTCAATATTACAGGATGCTTCGCATGCGGAACAGAGAATGGCTTCAGAGTTTTTAACAGCGATCCGCTTAAAGAAAAAGAACGTCAAAATTTCACAGAAGGTGGACTATCTTACGTAGAAATGTTATTTAGATGTAATTACATGGCACTAGTTGGCGGAGGTAAAACTCCCGTATATCCGCCAAACAGAGTAATTATATGGGATGATCTTAAAAAAGATTCTGCTATTTCTTTAGATTTCAATAATCCTGTTAAAGCTGTTAAATTGAGAAGAGACAGGATAGTTGTGGTTTTGGGTAAGTAAAAGTTTTTTTCCATAAATACAAACTTTAGTCAATGATTCTATAATTATTTATTTACTATTTCAGAGAATTTGATCAAAGTTTACACATTTACTGCACAACCACAACTGTTACATGTTTTTGAAACTTGTCCAAATACAAAAGGCCTCTGTGTTGTTTGTCCAAATAGTAATAATGCCCTACTTGCTTATCCAAGCCGCAAAACTGGGCATGTTCAGGTATTTAACTATTTTAATTTATCAATCAAATGAAATTTAAATGTAAAAAAATATCTTTTAACAATATTTTTATATATATTGTGCCTGCTTATATATATATATATATATATATATATATATATATATATATATATATATATATATATATATATATATATATATATATATATATATATATACTAAAGTTCTATCTTACTTATAGTTAGTGGAGTTAAGTAGCCATGCGGGAACTAGTACAGCACCTGAAGGACATTTGATTGCTGCTCATGAAGCTCCACTAAATTGCTTAGCCCTTAATGTTGGTGGAACTAGACTAGCTACAGCCTCTACTAAGGGTACTCTCATCAGGGTTTTTGATACAAATACTGGACAAAATTGGCCGAATTAAGGAGAGGGGCACATCAGGTATGATTTTATTTATTCCTAAGTAACTTAGCAGTATATTTTATACTACTTTTTAATTAATTTGTTGTGAGTGTCATCATACTTAAATTGCTCTAACAATTGGACATTTTCACATTTCAGGCTACAATTTACTGTATAAATTTTAACCATACTAGTACAAACTTATGTGTAACATCAGATCATGGCACAGTGCATATATTTAGTCTCGAAAATGAAAAGTTAAACAAGCAATCAAGTCTTGCAACAGTAAATTTTTTACCAAAATATTTCTCAAGTAATTGGAGTTTTTGTAAATTTACAATACCAAATGGTCCACCATGTATTTGTGCCTTTGGTGTTGATAAAAGTTCTATTATAGGTAAGTAATTTTTTTTATTTAGAACTAAATATTGACAATTTTTAAATTATTATTTTTAATATTAATAATATTGGCTTAATTGTAATATTGTCACTGCTAGAAAATTTTACGATTATAATTATGCAGAAAAAGTTTAAAATTGCAATAGGAACAAATATTAGTGGTATGTAAACTCTTTTGATGTTAGAGAAACAAAATTAGGTTGTTGAACCATAAGCCTAACATAATAACAACAACAAAAATATTTACCATTACCACATTGTCATGACACTTATCTTCATTGAACAAAGATCAATACTATTATTATTCCTTGGTCATAGATTAGATAGCTGCGTCATTTTCTTTGTCTGTATGATTTTACATCAATAAACATATATACAAATAATTTCCTCAATGTAACAAATTAATAAATATAAATAATATAAATGGTTACCACAAGGACTGCCAAGAGAAGTCAAAACTCAAGACTGTATTGTGATTTTCCAAATCATTTAATACACCTACAGAAGTTTAATTTTCAAAAACATTATTTTAAAGTATCCATTTTTGCATTAGCAAATATTTTGTTTGCAAATTTACAAGCAATTTTTTTTTCTCCAGATAAGAAATTAATATTAATTTAAAAATAATCTGCTTATCTGATGATCTTTTTAATTGATTCCATCAATTTTTTTTCACAGTCATATGTGCTGATGGGTCATACTACAAATATAAGTTTAATGAAAAAGGTGAATGTACAAGAGATGTCTATGCTCAATTTCTAGAAACATCTGAAGACAGATAAATGTGATATATCCTTAAAAATTGGAATAGTCTCAATTGGTCAAGAGTTTGCACTAACCTAACTTCTCATTAATATTGGTACTGTGTTGTAAAATGAAACATTAAATATGAACTATACAAATTGTAGCCAAATAATGTTAGCAAAGAAATTATAATTTTGTTTATACTGAAACCTAGTCTTAGATAAATAATAACTACTTTATACAGACTTACATCAGTTTAGTCTCTTTTTTCAAGTTACTGTCAGACATTGAAAAAACCTGTATAATTTTTTTTATATATTCTATACAATATATGTTTTATGTCAAATACAGAAGGCAATAATATTTGATACTATGTCTATAGTGTTTAGTGATAAAATGAACATTGTTATATATTATATGAATTTAGAGGCTAATTAGAATTATATCTAGAAAATTTATAACACAGTAACAATATTAATAAAAAATTGTATGCGCAAATGGCGTTATCGAGAAGAAATATAAGAACATTCGATTTGACACGTTTGTATGTTTATACATTGTTCTGTAATATCAATAAAACTTAACAAGTAATCTTCTAAGGCTTAGGGGGTTCAAATATTGCGTAGCGAAATTTTGGAGGAAATGGAGATTTTGAAGTACATGTTATGAAACTTTGTCTCTTTTATGTCAATAAGCTAGAGAAGATTTTTTTCATAAGTTGCTTAACCCTTTTATTGTTTTTTTTTTTTAAAGGGAGATCTCTAGACTGTGACATACATATTTTTTGCTTCAAAGAAATTTAAAACTAAGTACTAACTCAATTGAAATTAATAATATACTTTTAAAGAGGTGTCATTTAGCGTTAAAAATCCTAGGTTGGGTATTCCAAATCAAAAATTTAAAAAATTATTCTATGTCATACTTGATTGGCATATGATGATTTTTTTACACCATAAAGTTGCGTCGCTTTGTTAGTAATTTATAATTTAAAAGAAATTTATAGATTAGAGTAAATACAAGTGCCTCAAATATCTATAACAATCTAGGTATATTAAAAAAAAGTAAATTGTTTAATTTGTTTTCTGTGTAATGTTGCAATATGGTTTAAATCCTACTAGATTTGCATGCATTTCACATATTCTTATTTTTTTTCCTTACATTTTATTGGCAATATATCATTATTGTTATATTTGTTATATATAATAAGATATTAATTGTTAAAATTCGAATAGTCTTTGTTTTGTTTTTAGGCAATGTAAACAGTTTGTAATTTAGAACAATTTCATTACTAAAAAATATTTAATCTGTTGTGATGAAATAAAATTATAATGAGATAGTTTGAACAAGAACACATCTTTATGAACTTTGGAATGAAACTTTATGATGTAAGAAACTCATGGCTTTTAATAATTCATACTTTGGTTTATTTTAAATTTTTAAAGATCTCAAAAAAAAAAAATACATGTTATTTTTAATTGGATGATCCTATAGATTTTACACGTTATTTATTAGATTAGGTAGAATTTTGGGAGAAATATTTTTAAATGTATATAAATTATGCCCATTAAAGCTTTTGCAAGTTTTCCTTTTTTGCCTTAGATTATACTGCGAGAATCAAATGGCATTGCATTCATATATCCTTTAAATTATATTAATTATTATTTTTTACATGAAGACATATGTTAGTATTTTTATAAGTTACTAGTTCTAGTGTTGCACTCACAAAAATTACCATTAATTTAATAATTTTGTGATTTCGTTCAAATAAGTATGTTTTATTAATATTTTGTTTTTTTTTTTTAATATGTATTTTTTTTGCAATTTATTATTATTTTTTAATTTACAGACAAACACACAGCATGTTATACAAATTGTTTTTATGGTGTTTAATTATGCAATGACTTATTGTAATAATGAATTTGTAATAAATAATAGTAAATATTTTATATTAGAATGGGAGTCTTATTATTTTATTAGATCCTACTACTATTAACTTTTAATGTATTTATATATATATATATATATATATATATATATATATATATATATATATATATATATATATATATATATATATATATATATATATATATATATATATATATATATATATATATATATATATATATATATATATATATATATATATATATATATATATATATATATTAGATTATTTTTAATTTTAAAGCGAAAACTTAATTTTATGGATACTATATGTAAATTATGTAACCCCACTAAAATAATCTATACATATCACAGTCAAAATATATATATCTGTAACAATGATGTAGGGGCATGTAATGGAGAAATAATGAAATCATTACGCCAAAAATAGTTATTAATAAGAGAATAATTGTATCAAATTAATATTTTAATCTCATCTCTTCAACACATCTATGAAAGTATCCCTTGGTATTTTTATGTTGGCAACACTTCTCATTTTCTTTTTTCCTTCAGCTTGCTGTTTCAACAATTTTTTTCTGCGTGTTACATCACCACCATACTGAAATTTATATAACATACTTTACTTTTTAATTTTTCAGTGTGTATTAAACACAAGGTAATTGTGTTTTTTTCTCATGGAATACTTTAATTAAAAGTCAGAGTATATAAAGGTGAAACAAATGTCATAATAAATAATAATACAATAAGAGAGACTCATAATTTGTCAAAGTATAAAAACAATTATTCAAACACTCTTAAATTCTATAAAAATACATACCAATTTTGCTGTGACATCTTTACGATATGCCTTTATTGTTTCTCTCGAATAAACTTTACCAGACACCACTGCTTGTATTGCGACCTAAAAATGTAGTTTATAGGTAATATAATTAAATATAGCAAATGATGCTAACATATTTTACGCCTTAATGCATCATATCTGATTGGTTTTGAGTTCAAAATTCGCAGCATGCTCGCATGTCTTTAAATTGGCCATTGTTTAGATTTAACATTAATCCTACAATAATAACATTACACATCTTTATTTATTATCTCTCGGAATAATAAAAATAAATACCTGCACCATTTGGCGGGGAATCATTTCCTTTAGTTTAGTTGTCAGCCTCTTAGCATTGTACTCTAACCGGCTAACATGTACTATGGTTGACAATTCGTCAACTAACACGCCGTTTAACATTATATCCATCTGAAAATTACATAAAGTAACGCAAGTTTTATATCGAAATATAGTTATAATAATGCTTTTACCTTTTTAATTATTAGGCCAGTGCATGTCTTACCGATAGTGGGTTCCATTCCTAACAGGAATATGTACCCGCAATAATCCAATTCAATGTAAAAATAGTTATTTTATAACAATTTTATCGAACACAATAATATAAATTAAATTAACATATTTATTTATGAAATTGAAATATAGTGAAAACTGCATTTGTATAGGTCAAGCTGTTATTAAGGTTAACTTGGATAAACGCACACGCTTGCAGATATATATATTTAAAACTATTGCTTTGGGTCTTTCTGCTTTAACATGTATACATAGACGTGTCTTTCCGGCATATAAATAAAATAAAGTTTGTAGTGACTTAGCAGTATTTATTAAATAATGAGAAAAACTATGAAGAAAATAGTCTTAGACCGTTCCTTAATATTAAATAAGCTTATAATTTAAAATAACATTTTTTAAATACTCAACTTACCCTAACCAATGCGCTAGGATGAAACCCATGGTCCTGATAATCAAAACTGGCGAATCCAGACGTTAAACTCTTTAACGTATCGTGAAAGTCTATAACAACTTCAGATAGAGGTAAAATAAATTGCATCAAGGTCATCTTGTCGTCCACCGCGCTAGACGGGAGGGGGGTTCCCCGCCGGTCCACGCATAGTGATGTCACTGCGCCTATGTATTCTACAGGGGTTATTATTGTACCTAAAATGTATAAACAATGTATATATTTCGGTTAAGAAAATATACAATAAGGTATTTGTAGCTCTCAAATTGTTTGCGTGGATTTTAGATTATTATTCTTTTCACGCTTTATCCCGCACATTGTAGGATAGACAGAGGGAACTGCAGGGACCATAGGAACCTAGTGTTAAGACACTCCGTTGCTTAGTCCATGCTTTCCGCCTTTTTCGAGGCATTGCGTGTTAGTGCTTTTGCCTAGTTTCCAAAGCGAAAAAATGTAAATAGAAAATTCCACATTCTCCGAGTGGGACCGAACCCACAAACTGTCGTGTTTACAAACGCTACGACACTACGCCTCTGCGCAATGACGATCCTCGATTTTAGATTTAAGTTCGTTATTACAAACTCAATTGTCATTTGCGTTAGAGGCTTTTATGTATTAAATTTCAGCTTTCTACATCTAATAATTTTGTACGAGAAGGAGAAGGAAAAAGTAAGGAAATTTTCGAAGTACATCTTACAGAGCGGACATAGTGAAAAACTGTCCTCCTGTATATAGTAAATTACTGTTGCTACTGTAGCAAGTGGAAATAATACGAATATAGCAGATTTAAACAGAAGTGTGAAGTGTTTTTGGTTCTTTCTGTTTCTTTTGAATAAACAATTTAATATAATAATGACAAAATAATTTTTGGCTTTGATTGTTTGGCTTATCAAAAAATTTTCTATGCTTTTTTGGACTTGGAGAAAGAGTTTGAAAGACTTTTAACCCAGATAAGCCTACTGTCCTATATTTAGGACAGTAGAAACAGAAAAAAATATCAGAATACCCTCTTTATCTAAGATTATTTAGTCTTATGATTTGCAGTAAGAAACGTGTCAGCTTTATTAGAAAAAATAAAAAGACAGTTATTTTAACAGTTTTTACCTTATATTTTACCTTATAAGTGTGTAATAAAAGTGAGTTGCAGACATGGCAAATGACAGGTATGTATAAAAAGTTATATTTTACTCGTGAGTTGCTTTTTTCTGTCTTAATATCTAGTTGATAACCTTAGCTTTTGATAAGATAATAGTAAATAAATATTCTAGCAAAATTATATGAATAAATTACGTATAACTTGTTACAAATACTAGCGTACTATATATAAGACAGTAGGATAATATACATGATTTTAGTACAATAATACAACTTTTTCTTTACAGACCGTTAGCTGCGCATAAAATTTTAGATGCTTTAGTAAATGTTTCTGGTAATGAAGAAGATTATAGAGAACGACTAATATGTATTCTATCTCCTCCTGTTGATCCTGACTGTCTCACTGATTCGAGTGAAGAAGATAATGTAACTTTGAATAATTTGCCAAGAAACATTCTGCTTCAACTGGCTGAAGTAATGATTCAAGGGCAGATTATGGTGAGTGATACAGAAGAAGAACCTTCTGACTCTACAGGTCGAACTAAACGTAGGCGTACCTACGCATGTAGAAAACGGGACTTGGCAAAAAATCCCGTGAATTGGCCAGATGTTCAAGGCGCTTGCCAAGATAAGCGCCCAATTGAGTGGTTTGAAAACTTCTTAGATGAAGATGTTATTTCGTTGTTGGTGTCAGAGAGCAATAAATATGCTGCCAAAAAGAATTTGCCTGGAGACATAACCACTGAAGATATGAAATGTTTCATCGGCATATTGTTGGTTAGTGGTTATTCATGGCTCCCCCGTGGAAAAATGTATTGGGAAAACTCCCCTGATACAAAGAATGAATTGATCAGCTCAGCTATGACTAGGGATAGATTTGACTTTATTTTTCGCCACCTTCATGTCAATGATAATCTGGATTTGCAAGACAAATACACAAAAGTACGCGATCAAAAAGATCGATCGTGGAGTGGATCACATTACCGAATTGGTATACGAGGTAAGAAATGGTACATGCCGTTGCTCACACTCATGATTGATCTTGCCGAACATAATGCATGGCAGTTATATAAAATAAATCATGGAAAACTGGATCATCTTGGCTTTCGCAGAACGGTAGCAATTGCTTTGATTGAATCAAACCGAAAAAATGCCAAAAGAGGCCTAGCCGACCCTCCCATCATGAACATGCTGATAGTCGTAAAGACCAAATGAATGATCTGGTTATTCCTCAATCGAAGCAAACACACTGTCGTCAATGTCACAAAAAATGTTTGACACGTTGCAAGAAATGTGATGTTGGAG
This sequence comes from Dione vanillae, assembly GCA_037178615.1. Lineage (NCBI taxonomy): Eukaryota > Metazoa > Arthropoda > Insecta > Lepidoptera > Nymphalidae > Dione > Dione vanillae. Next base: position 734,678 of record JAZFAU010000085.1, read on the forward strand.
TGTGTGTCAAGTGTTTTGAAACATATCATTCATAAATAGTGTTAATCTAATAAATTACATATAACAATGGGTAATATAATCAATAGTTATCTAATAAACTACACTTTTTGATTACATTCTGTTTTGTCATAAATGGTCTTTTATTTCCTCTTATTATCCTACTGTCCTACATATAGGACGGCTGTTTCCCTGAAAGCCTTACACTTAATTTTTTTTCATAATTTTTTTTATGTTGCATAAGATCTAATAAACTAAATAATGTAACTTTTTTCAAAATTTTCAGAAAATTTTAGTTTCAGGCTTATCTGGGTTAAGAAAGACCTTATGAGACGTACATTTCTTTGGTATTCAATTGACTCCATGTCAGTTTAGGTCTTACACATATTTAGATAGATGTTTTCAAGAAGTGAAACAAAAATTAAGTGATTTGAAAGTAAATTAACTTTTTTGTTTTATTTTTATTTACGTGTGTAATAAAGAGTTTTTTATAATTAGTATTAAATTACTTGCTGTAAGCAGATGCAAGCAGTGATATTGCATTATCAGAATACTAGTTTACAAATATTGGTCAACTTTCTAAAAGATGGATGTGAAAATAAAGCCTGGATGCAAATAAAACATAGGTTCTGGTATTTGAATGAAATGGAGAAATTGCGGAATGCAAGATTTTTGTAAATGGAAATTTATTGGACCAAGTAAATGAAATAGTACAGTTGGAAACTATGTTAAGTAGAGATGATTACCCAGCCAGGGAAAAGCAAGAACTTTGATTGTATATATGTGTGTATAAAGGAGTTCTTATTTTTTTAATATTGTCATATTATTACATACCAATTACAAAAGGCTCATAGTATTCAACAATATTGTTTGGATCGGGTAGTTGTAAGGGATTTGTTATAATTACTTCTTCACCCCTGTACTGTTTTATAAGCTTTGTTCCTTTTACCCTGAAAAAAATAAAAATTATATTTATACTTTCACTATATAATTTATTTCTTCTATTTTTAACTACTTATATACCTATAGGTTTTATATATCATCTGGTTTTGATTTATTTGAAACCACTACTAGTCATAATTATCCTGACCATTTTTGTAATCAATTAATTAAATTAATAAATTCAATTTTTAAATGTATAAACAATAATATCAAGTCATAATAATCTATATCTGTAAAGTCAAAATCTTATTATATAGGATACTTGCTTAATTTTGTAAGGCACCGATGGAGCAGTCAATATAGCTTCTGCTTTATGTTCTTGTAAAAGACGTTGCGTGAACACATCAAGATGCAGTAGACCCAAAAAGCCGATTCTCCATCCTTGACCCAAAGCCGGACTAAAGCAAAATAAAATATCTATATATCAAAATAACTTTACAATTATTTTAGAGAGATCAATATATAATATCGAATCAATATTCAAAATTAAGAAGAGACTAAACATATATTTATAATTTTCATCCATTTAATAGATAGTTCCAGTTCATTTTTACATAATTTACGTATTAAAATATTGTCGTTGCTAATAACTATTCAGAAGTTTTCTTTTTTACTTCTTATTGAATCTTATACATAGTAATAGGCAAAAGGATGTGGCCTTAAGGAAGACACTCCGTTCCCCGTTTTCGACATTTCGAGGCATTACGTGTTTAGTAGCGACACTCAAAGTTGCGCTTTATTACACGATGCCATAGTGGCGAAAATGAAAGTATTTTATTCTCCTCGATTGGGAATCGAATCCACAAATCGGCGTGTTTACAGACGCCATGACATTTTCATATATACATATTTTCATAATTAAAAAATGAGTAAGGACCGTCGTGGCGCAGAGACGTAGCGTCTAGCCGTAAACGCGACGGTTTGTGGGTTCGATTCCCATGAGGGGAAGAAAATGGAAAACTCCATTTTCTTTGCTCTGGAAACTACGCAAGGCGCGGAGTTGATTTCTTTCACTTAACACGAAATGCCTTAAAAAGGCGGAAAACAAGGACGGAGAAAGTAGGGACTCAACAACGAAGTGTCTTAACACAAGGTTCCTATGGTTCCTGCAGCTCTCTCTCTCTCTGCCTACCCTGTCACGTGCGGGATAAAGCGTGAAGACATAAAAAAATAATACCTAGTTAAATACAAATAAATAATACCTTGAATCCACATTCACACTGACTGCAGAGTCATTTAAAGCTAGTTTTTTAATAGCATCTCCCAATTGTGTATGTTGAGATTGATCTGATGGGAAGATACCAGCATACACCATATGCTTAACAATTGGTGCTGAAGCAATTTTAGTACTCTCTGCTGACTCAAGTGACAGAAGTTGGTCACCCACACACCCGCCACCTTTCGGTCCACAACCTTTAAATTTAAATAAAATGGTATATTTTAATAAGTTATGTAAATATTGGCAATTAATATATTAAAAATATTATATACTTAGGAATGCATATATATGTAAGTTTCCCATTTACAGAACCCTTAGTATAAATATTATAATTCAAAACCTAGATAAGAAAAGTAATAAAGAGAACAAAAAATAAATAACAATTTTATAATAGATTATTCTAACCCTTACTTTTGTGAGACAATATAGCTCTATGAAACAAAAAGGAAAAATCCATTGAAAATTTTTTATAACACATACATTTTATTGTATTCCATCATCAAATGTTTCATTCACTTACCCACCATTACTACTTGCCCAGCGACGGCTTTCTGAATTGGTTCTTCACTAGGTCTTAAAAGTGCCAAATGTCTTAGAGTATGCTGTTTCAAATCTGACCTCCATTTAACATTTTCGCCAACATGAATCATTCCAGATTCAATGTAAGCTAAACACATAATCCCTCTATACTTGTCATGCCATGTGTCTATTATTGAAGCTTTAAAATGTTTTTCATACCTTTCAGGAGGTGGTGGTATTCGAGTTATCACAGCTTCTAACAATTCTTTAACTCCCCAACCTTTTTTTGCTGATATACTTAAAACTGATTCTGGATCTATATCAAAGAGAGATTTTAACTGCGCCTTTACATTATCTGGATCAGCTCTAGGCAAATCTACTTTGTTGAGTGTAGGTATTATAATTAAATTGTTTCGTTTAGCTAATGAATGAACAGCAACAGTCTGTGCTTGGACACCTTCGTTAGCATCAACTAATAATATTACTCCTTGACATGCCTTTACACTCCGTACAACCTATATTTAATAATTAATTAAAATATATTTAAAAAAAATCTAACTTATATATAATTCATTAATTGTTTTAAATTATAGTACTTGGATTACCTCATTAGAAAAATCAACATGGCCTGGTGTATCAATTAGATTTAATAAATATTTTTCATCATTATATGTGTAGTTTAATGATGCTGTAACTGCTTTAACTGTTATACCTCTTTCCCTTTCAACCTACATAACATAATAAAAAAATTAAACTAATATTTTTATTTATGCACTAGTATAAACAATAGTAAAACAGAATGAATATATATATTCCAACATACATATTGTCTAAACAATTCAACAATAATATTATAATTACTTACAGGTAACTGATCCAACACTTGACTATTTTCACTTCCAGGTTTAATGGCCCCAGTTAATTCAAGTAACCGATCAGCTAATGTACTTTTTCCGTGATCAACATGGGCTACTATACTAAAATTTCGAATTTTAGCAATATCAATGCTTTTACCACTGTCAGAACTATATAATCTTTTTGTAGAACTAAAAATGTTATAGAAAATTATTTTCTGTTATTCTTTTCCCTTGTATTAAAAACAAAAACATTTACTTGATTAGGTTAGATTGACTACAAACCTTTTATAAATTCTTGTTCTTAAAACATAAGAGTTCCAATGTATTAGTTTATTGATGATCTTCACCATACTTATTGTTTTAATCCAGACAAATAAACATAACTGTTTAATACATGTATTAATATTATTTTTTTAATAAAAAATCGAAAATATAATATGTGACTACAGACATTGACAAATATATGGAAATTAAAGTGTCAAAATCAGCTGAGCACCTCTGTAATTAAAAGGCAAAGGAAATAAATATTAATAAGTTAAATATAATTTTATATTAGTTCTTTTGCTTTTTCTTTTTCTTCATATTAGCTTTATTATTAAGAAAAAGCTAACATTTTTTTTTGGTACAAAAATCCGGTTTTTAATCTGAAAACTAGCAACACTGATGTTCTTTGTCAGTTAGCCACGTCACTTTTGCTCGATGAAAAGATTGTTGAGTTAGTTTACGCGGCGTCTAATTTAGGATACTTCATAAAAAATTATTAAATCATGAATATATTCCGTTTACTCGCAGACTTGTCTCACCTGTTAGCTATTATAATATTATTGCTTAAAATATGGAAAACCAGATCATGTGCAGGTGAATATACCAACCGGCATGTTCCGTTTATTTTCTAATACGTAAGTAACAGATACGTTGTAATGTTTGCTGCAATATTTCAGGAATATCGGGAAAATCGCAAATACTATTTTCTATAGTATACACAACGCGGTATTTGGATTTGGTGACAACATTCGTATCTCCCTATAACACTATAATGAAAATAGTGTTCTTGGCTGCATCATACGCGACTGTTTATTTAATGTATGTCAAGTTTAAAGCCACCTACGATCACAACCACGACACATTTAGGATTGAATTCCTTTTAATTCCATCTCTTATTCTCGCTTTACTGATTAATCGCGAGTTCACCGTATTGGAGGTTAGTATAGTTCATTGCTCTATTTTAATTATAACATTCAATATATCTGTGTACAGATTAAAGATATATTTTTCTTATATCATCAATATTTGTATAATGTAGTATAATAATGAAGGCTGTTACTTAGTTTATAACCGTGATTTCATTTGTGTAATTAAAGCCACTTGATAAAGTAAGTTAAAACCTAATTACAGGTGTTATGGACATTCTCTATCTATCTAGAATCAGTTGCAATTCTGCCACAGCTGTTTTTGGTTTCTAAGACTGGAGAAGCTGAAAGTATCACATCTCACTACTTGTTTGCATTGGGTTCCTACAGAGGCCTATATCTCTTGAACTGGGTAAGAATATTCAAAATAGAATTTTTGTATTTGAAAATTATAATTATAAAAGTTATAATATTATTGTTTAATAAATAATTAATATTTTAAAATATTACTGTAAATTCGCAGATATACCGTTACATTGTTGAAAACCACCATGAGCCAATTGCTATTGTCGCTGGTATTGTACAGACAGTTTTGTACTGCGACTTCTTCTACCTCTACATTACTAAAGGTATTTATAATATAATATACATAATAATAAATCACAATACAATTAAATATCAAAATTTATATTAAAATAATGTAAAATTTTCATACTTAACTTTATTAATATATCAAAATCATAATATTTCTTAAAAGAAACTAATATTTCTTAAAAGAAACTAACTTGAAATACCTATATTTGTGTAACAATAACACAAAAAAGCAAAAAAAAATACTTTAATATTTTTTGGTAGATGAAGTTATTTTATTTAGGAAAAAAATGTTTAAAATAGAATGCTTAAATAAACAAATCATTAATATGAAGGCTTATCCTTTGTAAACAAAACATATAGTTGTATGACATTATGCAATGTTACTTTCAAGGTTCTTACATGTTGTCTTATTTTTTAATAGTTCAACATTGTAATGTATATTAGTATATTTTTAATTTATTTATTTAATTATTTGATATTTCATTTAAAATAATGAATCTTAAGTTAGTAATAATTTTGTTTATTTTTATTTTTTTTACTCTTTGCTTAGAGCTACTTATATATATTATATAATATAACATAAAGCAAGTTCTATTTATGATATTCATATGAGATGCCAACTAAATATATTTACACATGCTAAACTATATTTTAAATAAGGTACCTAGGAAATTTAAATTGAATTCTGTTATTTGTTTATAAGATAAATATAACCAAAAGATTTTACACAAACATGCCTTGATTGCCTCATTGATACAAATGTGCCTTGCCATTAATTATTTATGTATATTTTTTTCAGTTCTTAAAGGTAAAAAGCTGCAGTTGCCAGCTTAAGCCGCAAGAGGGTGCAATGCTTTGACAGGAGTCAAGTTATCTAATATAAGTCAATAATATTACCTAAGATCTAGTTGTACAAGTGAAGAGTTACAGCTGTGAAAACTTATTTAAGGCATTTGTCATATTCTATACTAAATTTATGTAATTTTAAATAAACTTAATTTCTCTAAACTTTGACTTAAATGTGGATCATAATCACTAAGTGTTGTATGATGCGTTTGTGTTTTTTTTATTGTATTTAAATCTATAAAGGAAATAGTTGTAATTTTATATCTTCTTATGAAAATTGGCCGATAATAATGTATGTTTATACAATATTGTAATATATGATTACAGAATTTCAAACAATATGACTTCAATCCATTTCTTTTTTCTTTCAAAACTTGACAATTACTAAAACAATTAGTACTAATTTATCCAGTTATAAACTAATTATATGTATGGTAAGTTAATACTGATACCAAATTAGTATTACTTGTACTGCATTTGACATTTCCACGATCATTTGTGGTCATGCCATTAGCTTTGTTCTACATTGAGCAATAAGCAATTATTACTAGAGATAATGGAGTTGGGCAATGCGTAAATAAGTATATAGTAATATATATCTTTCCATTAATTAAAAAAAATATATTTATGACGTAAACAGTTTTCATTGGACAAATCATATCAACGCACAATCACCAAATTAACTGGAAGAGACTTTACAAAATGATAATGAATAAATACATAAATGATATCAAATTCATTCATAAATGTAATAAAACAGTAATGTTTGTAAAAAGCAATGTTTTCCTAAGTGAATAAGACTATACAGAATTTTGAAACTACCAACTTTTATCTTCCATTTAGATATCATCTTCTACTTTTATATATATTTACCATAGTGGGTTGACATATTTCTTTTTCAATTGAATTCAGATTTACTTAACCCTAGATCAATTATTTTCTTTTAAACCTAGCATCTAAGATTTTAATGTAATTCTTGTAATAAGCATTAAAATTTTGAAGTGAAAACAAGTGTTTCTATTTTATATTTTTGTTTATTTTCAACACTAACTATAATATATATATATATCTAGTTATTTTTCATTCCACATAATAAAGCAGCATATGAATCAAAATCAGCTACGTGTACTTGCTCCTGAAATAAAAAAATCATATTTCATCATCTTTTAGTTATAAGTAATAAAAGTGTAATACTATATGTTACTAAGTAAATTATAATAAATAAAATAATTTATCTATTTATATTTAAAAAGCAATATAGATAAAAAACTACAATCCTATAGAATTCAACGAAATTGCATGAAAATGAAGATAATTAAGTTCCACTACGCCACAATAGCAATATTCATTACAAGCGTGACATAATTTTAATAAACCATTAAGTGTATAAAAAAAAATATTTTTATTTAGTCTGTCTATAGTGTTTCTATAGTAGTCTTTAATCTTGCATATAAGAGAGTAAGCAGAGAGAACCTAGTGTAAAGACACTCCGTTCTCCACTTTTTGCCTTTTAATACATAGGCGGGAATCAACACTACAACTGGTCATGGTCAGATAAAATAGAACAATTCAACCATTAAAATTAAATAAAATTCTATAGATATATACGTGTATTAGTTAAACAATGTCAAAATTTGTACCACAACTTCAATATGAAGATGACAACACGATTTTCAAATCAAAATTCCCTTCAAATACGCACAAGTAACCATTTACAGCGAAACCTCAATGCGGTTATATCAATTACAGCATTAGTTCGATAAGTGTCGTTAAGTAGCGTATTATGTTACGCTTCGAACTATAATGAAAACCATTAAGTACTCGTTTGAAACTTGTAAATATGTTTGTGGTATTGAAACTTATTAATATACATATATTAAATCAATATTAATTATAGTTGCGTTAACAAATAGTTTTAAGATATACATGGCAAGTGTCAGTATATCCTACCGGAAATAGAGGGAGAAATAAGTGGACGTTTGGGAACATAACTATCGACATGATACCCCAGAGTAGTGATTCTCAACCTCTGCGCCTCGGCACTTTTGTGTGCCGCTAAATTTCAAAAGTTTGCCGCCAAATTTTGCAAATATATAATAATGTTATTATTATTATTTTATATCATTTAAAAAGATTTTTTAACAGGAATATATATTTAAAACCACAAATAAAAATTATTTTATTATTAGCTTTGCAATGCGTTTTTTCTTAATACCAAATTATGATGAATCGGCGTGCATAACAATATGAATATGTCTCAAGTCGGCGCACACTTGCCATTTCTGCGTACAAAAAGTGTTGTTTTAGTAATAGTTGGAATTCACAAGGTAAAGCATAGTAATTACTGCTTCTCGTTCGTTAAAATTGGCAAATGTATGTGATTTGATTTAATATTAATTTGCCGCCAAATTTTGAAAATCATTAAAAATGTTAAAAATGCCCTCACAAGAAAACGCTGAAAATCACTGCCCTACTCACGCTGGATGAGGCAAAAGGGGTATGTGGGACCGTAGCTTTAGGCGTACTGTATTTTTTAATGTAATAAATATTTTTTATTAATTCCTCCTCATATAACAATAGCCCAAGAGCAAATGGAGAGAACCATACCATATTTTATGTTCATAGTCAAATAAATGCCACTTGTAAAATGGGATCGGGAAAAGAAAAATATTTTTTATTTGAAATTTTCACGATTAGTAGATGCACGGACAACTATCGTATTTAATAAATAGTTTTCTGCTTACTTTACCATACCGTTTTTAATTAATATTCTAATTATTATTTCTCATGTATTCATGTTATTTATATATGTAGGTGGTATATATACGACATGATAAAAATTATATATCATCATCATGTCACTGTACAAGCTACAATATTACTATTACAATAAAATTGTAATATTGGTCCGCATTATATCAACCCACAATAAAGAATCTCAAATTATTTATTATTTAAAAATATATTATTTATATAAGAATATTTAATAATCTTTCTTAAACTTCCGCATGAGGTCGAAAAGACAACGGACATGTTTTGACAAGTAAAAAATCCTACATATTATTATAAATACTTTAGGCAACCAAGTTATGTATCTTTTATTTAGTTTTTTATAATCTGCCACAACGTATAACATTGTCGTAGGCGGCAAACAATATATATACTAAAAAATACTTTTATTAAAAAAAATAAGCATGAATAATAAGATAAGATAACCTATAGTCAAAGTTTAAACGTCTGTGTAATAAAATAGTGCAAGTCGATTTTACAAATTGAAGATTTTATTTACATTGCGTATGTATTCATACATGACATGTACCTATAAATATCGGTCAAGTATGAGTGGCACTCATGCACCGGTGGTTCCGCATCAATATCATGATATTAATGAAATTATAAGAATTGGTAAACTTAAATTCAGGCACGCTCGAAACGCCATAAATATAGATAAGAAGAATAACTTAAAATGGTGATACAACCATATTTTGTATAAAATAAATATATAATGTTTTTTACGTTATATCAATAAATTATTGTATTAATAATACATTATTGTATAACACGATGATGATGAGGACCGTCGTGGCGCAGAGGCGTTTCGTATGCCTGTAAACGCGACTGTTTGTGGGTTCGATCCCCACTCGGGGAAGATGGATTTTTCTATTTCCATTTTCTTCGCTCTGGAAACTAGGCAACGCGCGGCGTTGAGTTCCACTACGTAATGTCTCGAAAACGGCGGAAAGCGACGGGGAAAGCAGGGACTAAGCAACGGAGTGTCTTAACACTAGGTTCGTATGGTTCCTGCAGTTCCCTCTGCTTGCCATGTGCGGGATAACGCTATTTTTTTAGCTTTATCCCGCACATGGCATACTATAATAGATCTGAATATAACGGAAAACGACAGACGTAGAGACAGACAGAAACCAGACGTCCAATAAAGTGATCCTATAAGCGTTTCATTTTTTCTTTGGAGGTATAAACAAAAAGTCATCAAAACGCCATTGTAATAATTCACATAAAAATGGCTAGATAGCCGTGGCGTAGCTAGGGGGTGGCGAAAGGGGCGGTCGCCCTAGGGCACCACAAGCAAGTGGGGCACCAAATTTGAAAATATTTTTTTTTTATTTTTTTGAATGATGAATAATGAAATGTTAAAAGAAAAATCAAAACTGTAATCTAAAGTTAATAATATATAAAGAAAAATATAATTTTACGTATCATTTTCGGTTTAATATTAATTTTGGTAAAAAAGGACACTTGCTCAAAAACAATTGAAAAAAGTAGTTTCATCCAGAATCGATAAAAAATAAGGGTTGTTACCTCTTACAAATAACATTAGAACAAATTTACTTGAAATTAATAACACAGTGTTCGTTTTCATTGTTAGATGTATGTTAAAGGTAAAAATTACAAATTTAAAATGATCGTGCCGATTAGACGATAATAGTAAAAAATTGCAAATTATTTTTTTATTAATCACGATTACAATAATAAATATACAGAAGTGAATGTATATTTATTTTTATCTTGAACCAAAAAAAATTACATATTAAGTACACTATGTGCTGAAATAAAAATATTTTTGAATCTTTTGGCGGCACCAATAGCCAATCTGCCACGGACCCCAAATACCATAGCTACGCCACTGCTAGAAAGTATAGACTGGGATTCAATTCACTGCCCACTCTTTAATTAGCATGTACTGGTAACACATAAAAAAATCTTACCTTCAACATGGTGTTGCTATTTAATAAATAAAAAATACCATTTGCTAATGTCTTCTCATTTAAGATTACTGTGTATGTCACACCCAAATGCAGATTTTCTATAACCTGTGAAATAGATTTTATACTATATAACACAAACAAGCAGCTACTTGCAGCTTTGCTCCTATGGTCATAACGAAATGATTAACACTTGTGTATGACACATATATATGTTATATATACATATTTTTTATTTTTTTTTTTTATTTTTTTTTTTATTTTTTTTAGCTTCACGCTTTATCCTGCACATGGAAGAGTAGGCAGAGGGAACTGCAGGAACCATACGAACCTAGTGTTAAGACACTCCGTTACTTAGTACCTGCTTACTTCGTCCCCGCTTTCCGCCGTTTTCGAGGCATTGCCTGTTGAGTGGCGGAACTCAACGCCGCGCTTTGCCTTAGTTGCCAGAGCGAAGAAAAAGAAAATAGAAAAATCCATCTTCCCCGACTGGGGGTCGAACCCAGAAACCGTCGCGTTAGCCGCGTTACAGGCAGACGTTGCGCCTCTGCGCCACTAAGGTCCTCTATATAGATACATACTATATATATCATACATACTATATATATCATATAGATACATATATCAAAATGATTAATGTAAATTAATATAAGCCATTGATAGCTTCATAAATAAATGGCCTATTCAATAGTAGATTAGTCAGTTTTCTAAGATTAATGAATTGAGCTAAAAAAGGCTTCTATAATTTATGTTTTATTTCAAATTGCCAATTACTTCATAAATAATATTCAATATATAAAAATATATTAAGTATCAATTAAATAATTATACCTGATCTTTTAATGGCAATGTGAAAGTAGGAAGCCAAGATGATATTTTCTTTATATTTAAACGATGATGCAAATTTCTTGATAATTCCTTCAAAGTATGTAATACTTTTGGATCTGTAATGGTAAAAACAAATATTTTTTTTAGATTTTTAAACAATATTTTTTAATTATTTAATTTTTAAAAATAAATGTAAAAATTTAATTTTAAAAATTAATTTCATATTTTTTACCTTCCATACCTTCACTGTCCAGTGCAAAAGAAATTTTATAAGGAGCCATTTTATTATGTAACTTAAGATATTCTTCTTTGGTTGTATTTGAAAGACCATCTAGTAGGAGAGTTAAAAAGGCAGTTTCTAGCCCCATAGTACAAGTGAGGCACGATTTTCCATTGGTATTCTAAAATATTTTTAATCCATATTAAATATTTTTATTTATATGCAATATTTAAAATATATACACTTTACTAAATTATTTATTATGTTTATATATGGCTTGAGGACCGTCGTGGCGCAGAAGCGCAACGTCTGCCTGTAACGCGGCTAACGCGACGATTTCTGGGTTCGATCCCCAGTCGGGGAAGATGGATTTTTCTATTTCCATTTTCTTCGCTCTGGCATCTAAGGCAAAGCGCGGCGTTGAGTTCCGCCACTCAACACGCAATGCCTCGAAAACGTCGGAAAGTGGGGACGGAGTAAGCAGGGACTAAGCAACAGAGTGTCTTAACACTAAGTTCTTATGGTTCCTGCAGTTCCCTCTGCCTACCCTGCCATGTGCGGGATAAAGCGTGAAGCTAAAAAAATATATATGGGACAGTAAACCTATGTTTATTTAATATGTTAAATATTACATTTTACTTAAATATATATATTATTATATATTTGTTTATATTTTTTATCAAGATTTGATAATTTTATCTTATTCTTCAAATCTGTTTCTTCACAATCCCCTTGCATAGACAGTTGATATTAAAATATTTTGGTTTAACTAACTTTATTATTAGTTTCCTCTGCATTTGAATTGATATTTACAGTTTCAACAATATATTCTCCCCAATTGAAGTTTGCCATAATATTTACATTAGAGCTGTCAACATCATGTTGCATGTCATTTATTGAGAAAAGACTTGGAGTTGTAGTCACCTGTATAATATATTTAAAACATAGTTTAAAAATGTCCAGCTAACAAATTAAAAAAAAAAAAAACAAAAACCAGCTTTCTTGGATAGTAGAATAAGCAATGGATGCAAAATAAGTCAATGCATTCACTTTAAATTTTATTTTTAAAATACTGTGTAGAAAATAATTACTGCTCTTTGCCTGCCTTAGCCACCAAAGCTAAATTAACTAAATAATAATGTCTTTTAATCAGCAAATAAACAATAGATAAACTAAAGTATACAAACAAATCTTACCGAGCTCCACCAATACTTTCTATATCTTTGCCATTGTATAAAACATTGCATAATATCAGCTTGTGGAACAATAACATTTAGGTGAAAATTCAATGTATTTTTAGGAAGGAAATCATTGTCTTTGCAATTTAATTCAATTTTCTTTATATTTTCAGTTGTATGGTGACAAATAAAGCCATAACTTTCTTTTTTATTAGTTCTTGCTGTATTTTTAGTTAAATAAATAGGAAAATAATTGCAACTTTTTTCATAAATAGATTTTAACCAACTATAATGAATATTTTGAAATAGCAGAGTACTTGGCAATTTTAAATTTAAAATAAGTTTGCTCGAAGATTCCTGAATTGTAAAAAACTTTTGCAACAATAACAGTTTTTCTTTATTAATTTTCATTCTTTTTCACTTGTTTCTCTTCACTGTGTACTTCATGTAAAGGAATGTTGCCTGGTGGTGCAACAAAATAATCATCTTCAGTCACTGCTGCATTCTTTAATATATCTTTTTGACAATTGCCCTGTGTAATTTTATCCTGCCGCAAGCTTAAGTTTCTGTAAAAAGAAAGTATTTGTTATCTTAGATATTACGTTATAAGTTTTAAAAATATTGATATACATAATAAATCAAAATAACCACATAGTACATGAAATATTTACTTACTGATTTTCTAACACTGTGTAAAGAGGTTCTACATTACTAGTGTCAATGTGAAGAATCTTATCAGCAAAAGCAATAGAGTCTTCCAAAACTTTGACACCTTCTTCAGTATCACATTTAACTAAAGATAGTCTTTCTAATAATGCTATTGTATTAGTATCAACTTTGGGTCGTTTAATTTTATTTTTCTCTAATGTTATTACTGTAGATTTTGGTACCTTAGAAGAAAACTGTCTTATTTTAAATATTACTTTGGTATTTCTTAAAATTGAAACCATATCATTTCTGAGCATAATTGTGTATATTGATTATAATGTTTATACAGCTGACCTAACCTATCGTAAGAAAGTAATTTCAATTGTTGTGTTTTGACAAAACAAATATTCCGGTGAGGGCTACCACAGGCTAACAATTTTAGCAAATAATATCTTACAGTTTTATAAATATAATAATAATTGAATTTACGTGATGGTAACTGAGTGGAAGTACTCGAATACTTCCACTTGTTGATTATATTATTAATATGTACAACATAACTATTTTTTAATATTATTAATAATTTTATTTATATATAAATATATATTTATTTCATATATATTATTTATAAGAATAAGAATAGATAATATTTTATTTATATAAATATTCCAGTTAATATAGTGATAAATAGCTAGTAATAAAATCATATATAATGCAATCTTTAAAATACATAATTTGTATAAATTTTTCAATCTGTGTATTGTTATATAATAATGAACTTTTATTAATTTTATCTAGATTCCAATGTCAATGTCACCAGCGTTTTCGTCAAAAAGTGAGGTTATAATTTGTATTCAATAATTTGTTTACTCTAGGTTTAATATATAAATAAGGTAATATTTCAATTTCAAAGGAAGTGATTAAAATTGTGAATAGATTTTTTGAATTGTTTTAACGAAAGGTGCAATACAGTTATACATAGTTATATTACCTCTAGCCTATTTGTTTTTGTTTGAACAATAAAAACTTAAATTAATTAAATATAATGTAAAAATATAGATATAATTGTCATAGATTCGATTTACTTCACTAAGAGAATGTTAACTTTAGCATTTATAACGATATGTTAATATTATAGTTTTAAAATGATACTATATTAACAAATCTAGGGATGTGATATGGTCCGACAAGCTAGAGAGCTTAAGACTGTGATAAAAATGTATTTTATAACTTTGTATATATAAATAAAATTAAAAAAAAAAAAAAATAAAACTGAATTTCTTTTATTTCAGAAAACATGAAGAAATATCCAAGAACTGTAATATACGATAAATTGCATAAAGGTGGCGTTTTATGTTGCGTAGCTTTAACTCTCTATGGTTCTGTACTTCTTGGAGACCACTTTTATAAATATTTTACTTATGTACGACCTAAAATACAAGCTGCGAAAGCTGCTGCTGAACAAGAACTCTTGGCAGAAGGCTCATCTGAAAAAATTGCTTGATAGATTCAAATCCACTTGCAGTCATGTAGCTTAAGTAATATTTTGTTATTAGTATAATTTATTGTAAATAAAAATATATTGTTTTTAAGGAGCTTTTTTTTTCATTTATTTATTTAAATCCAATAGAATACTGAAGTATATGGTTTGTGTACATAAATTTCTATGTTATTTCTTGATATTAACACTTATGAAGGAAGCCAAGTTCAATAGATTTATTGATCTTCTCTTAGGAATAAAGAAGAAACTCATTACCATTCTGTGGATCTACTGTATTTGTGATATTTGTTTGTCTGGGCTTGCCTGAGCAAAAATTAGGGCCTTGAAAGTGTAATCCAAGTATGAAGCCACTTTCCAGTGGGTATTATCACTTGTTAAAAAGTAGAAAAATATAATACTTAATTAATATTTTTTTATTTATTATTTTTCTTTCTTTCTTTCTTTTCTGACACTTGATGAAAAGGATCTTTCAATTTGTGTATGTATGTAGGATCTTTCTTATATGGAATTGTAACACAACATGTTCTGTGTGCTGCTCAAACAGTTTAAGTTGGAAAGATATATCTAATAATTTTTAACAATCTTGTGAAGTGATATATGCAAGGGATTTGGGAAATATAGGTTTTTATTTTATTTTTTTTATTTTCCTTTTATATCTATTAACATAAAATAAGCTGTTAATAAAAATAACTATGTAAAGAAACTATTTTAAGATAGATATTGTAGAAATTAATTACCTGTTTTTCTACTTAATTTGACTATTTTTAGAGAAATTAATAATGTATTAATGTAATATATTATAATAATATATTGTAGGTTCCTCGCCCCACGGTTCCTGCTATTTCCTCTGCCTACCCTGCTATATGCATGATAAATAATAATAATAAATATACTTACTTGCACAACTTAATAAAATAAAATAAGTGAAAATCACCTGAAGCGATCTCTTTAAAATAAACATTTTATTTATTAATCATATACAAAAACATGTACAACGTTAAAAGAAAATTAAGCCATGCGTAAGGCTTAACGAAAAGCTTTAGTAGGTATTCTAAGTTCTAAATTCTTGTGTTGTTGTTCTACTTGTTGTGGCTTATTTTTAGGGTTACGTAGCCAAATAGCAAAAAGCCAAACACTTATAGATTTATCAAGTCTGTATATCCGTCCATATTTCAGTCAACCTGAAATTACTAAAAAAGAAAAATGGTTTGAATTATGGTAACTTGTTTTACCTTGAATTGGCATAAATACCTTCAATCAAGAAATTGGCACAACAGGCTATGCACGAGAACTTCTCGCACTTGAGCGATATTTTTTTATGCAGCTAGTTTTAATTCATCTTATACATTTAGGTAGGTTAAACAATTAGAATAGCAGTAGTAAACTATAAATATTCACTATAATGAACGATGTTTTTTTCCTCAATTTTTATCGGAATTCTCACTTAAAATAAGGTGACACCTACGAAGAAAAAACGAAGTTAGTTGTCTGTTTCTCTCAAATAACTGAGGACGCATTGATAGTTTTTTGCGTTAAATATTCATAATGGTGAAGATTCCCGTAATTAAGTTTAATAATGGTCGATCAATGCCAATTTTAGGACTTGGCACTTGGCAGGTGGGCTTATTATTGCGATTTATTTGATGTTAAAGATAAAATATTTGCAACATGAATATTTTATATTGTAAATAATCTTGCAATTAGTTTATTTTTTATTTGAAATATAATTAAGACTATAGACATTTGGTCGGTACCCTTTATAATTACACTATTTGTTTGTTTTTTTTTAGCTTTACGCTTTTATCCCGCACATGACAGGGTAGGCAGAGGGAACTGCAGGAACCTAGTGTAAAGACACTCCGTTCTCTCTGCTTTCTCCGTCCCCCTCCACTATTTGTTGTTATCATAAATATTAATTGTATTAATATTAAAAATTCTATGTGTAATATACAGCATTAATATTAATCATAATGAACTCTTATCTTATCTTTACATTTTTTTATATTTATTGTTACTTAGAACGAAGGCTATGGCTGATAAGCGAATTACATAAATTTATATACTCTCTTTTTAGCGTTATATAATAAAATGAAATGATACAATAAAGTGACTCCACTTGATAGTGGGGAGTAATGGTGGGGTCACACAAGAATAGCAAAAAGTGAGCTGTGACATGAGTTTTAGTTTAAATATTAGGGCATGTCCGCTAAGCAATGAAGTCGTGACCGCTGCGTATGGTGAATTGTACTCCACAATGCTTATAATTGTTGCGCCCGTCGAATTACGAATTAGTCTTATGAAAGCATCGTCTTTGCCCTCGCTGTAGTACGTGCAGCTGTTAGTGTGTCGCAATATTGCTACGACCGCATGTGAAACACTATCATGTAGCTACTATTTGACCGATTTGTTGTTAATGTGCGCCATGAATAGTTTGCATCTTCGAACTCATCCCTGGTTCATCAGAGATATTTTTTCTTCTTGTGTGTGAGTCAAGAGTGTTTTTAAGATCCCCAGACACTGGCGTCAGCTTGAAGGTTTTTATAAATAGGTATGTACTGCCTATTTTGAGGAGTATACCTATGCCAGGATATACATCCCGTAAAGTGTAACGTTCATGGGACTTCTTTAAATACCCAATAGGATCTCACTTATACTGAGAATTCATGAAGGTCTTCGGTAAAACATTTCAAGACGGTTCTCTCGATCTATAGAGAATGACCTATATAGAATGTGATTGCTTTGGATATAATTACCTAACAAACACGTTTTTTGTCTGTTTTCCGTCTTTACAGTGATTTTTTGAAATTAAGTCTAAATCCAGCTCTGGTCTATGCCGCAATATTTATTAAAATCCTTTCAAGATATTTGTTATTGATCTAGAATTTTAAAATTTGGCAAATAATACAAATAAAAGAAAATATTGTACAATTTAATTAAGTTAATTTTATGTAAAATAAGTGTGTACAAGTGCAAATTTTATTTTGTCACTTTTATTAGTGGCACTCTCCAGTCTACGAACATGTAATTCCAATGGGCCGTCGGTGTGCAAGTACTCTACACACTTAACCCATGTTTTTTTCTATAAATGTTTAAATCCAAAATATGTTACCAAGTTTGAAAGATTTAAGAACAAAGATAAACATTAATATAAGGACATAGTTGAATCTATTTTTATAATTTGAAGTCAACGGGTAACACTAAAAATTATAAACTAGTTGTCACTCACAATTTCGTTTGCGTGGACTTTATAACTCGTACCATGCTTACTTCTATAGGTATACCATTAGTTCACATAAAAAATTGCAACAGGTAAAGAGAGTATATACACATTCAATGCTTAAATCACAGATTTATATTTCAACGCTGTGTTTATTTATTTCTTACATTTTTAATGATTTGAAAGTTTGCATATACAAATCCTTGTCCTAAGTCCTAAACTTAATGCAACCCTTAATACAAAAATAATTTATTATTGTGTCTTAAAACCAAGTATAGGTGAAAATTTTAAATATGTTTTTCTCAAGTAACGTGAAGACAAAAAAAAAGCAATTGTAAACACAATTGATTTTTTTTTTTGTTTTCACGGTTTATTCTGTACATGGCAGGGTAGGCAGAGGGACCTACAGGAACCATAAGAAATTAGCGTTAAGACACTTAGTACCTGCTTTCACTGCACTGCGCTTTCCCTACTTTCCAGAGCGAAGAAAATGTAAACAGAAAAAACCGTCTTTCTCGAATGGGAATCGAACCCATAAACTATTGCATTTACAGGTAGACGATACGCCTCTGCGCCACAACGGTCCTCTACAATCTAGTATTAAATATAATTTTAGAAATAATTGTAGACTTTTTTTTCTAATAGTCCGCTTTTATTACATAACAAAGACTCTAAAATTTTTTGTTTTTTTTTATATCATTTTAATATTTTATTTACGTATAGCATATTATGTGTATTTAAATATGTATGTAATTGCATTTTTTATGTTCTAAGGCAAAACAAGGCGAACTTGAGAGAATCATCAGCGACGCAATAGATATTGGCTACCGGCATATAGACTGCGCTTATGTATATGGAAACGAAAAAGAAGTCGGTCAGGCAATTAAGCAAAAAATTGCGAGTGGAGCCGTAAAAAGGTATTTATTATATGAAATATTTACAAAAAAATCATTTAAAGAGAGAAATCATTTAATTTTTATAAATATTATTTAATTATTTTACTGTGTTGTATATTAATTGTTATAAATTTTATTTACGTGTGAATTTAAAGAACTTCTGATAGTAGTCATTGAACACGTATCTAATCTTCTATAGCACTTATGATAACTTCAAGAACCGGGTTCGTCGGACGGTACGTCTCTACTACTTAAATTCAACGGCGTTCCGCGTGATAGATAATTGTTTTTTATTTAATAATTTAATTGAATTTATATATCAATAAAAAATATATAAGTAGATCAGATCAATAAAAAAATAGGTTTAAATAAATAATTTTTACTGTGCATTTTTGAGTCCTATAAACAAATTCTCAATCGAATCATAGGCTCGTATCCTAAACTGATTTGAACGTTGTTTTGTTTTATTTCAAATATTAATTATTGTTTATTTATTTTTATTTATTTTATTTTAACTTCACGCTTTATCCCGCACATGGCAGGGTAGGCAGAGGGAACTGCAGGAACCATAAGAACCTAGTGTTAAGACACTCCGTTACTTAGTCCCTGCTTACTCCTTTATTATTAATTATTGTGGTAGTTGAAATAGGCTGCCTAAAACACTTTCAAATTTTAACATATAAATGGCTGAAAGACTCAAATCACTATGTCTTGACCAAGATGACAAATTTGTGTGATGATATAAATTTTAATTCTATATCAATTACATGACTTTTCAACAAAACTTGAATTTAGTGTAAGAAAATATATTTAGATTTATATAAATAATAATGTTTATTTTATACACTTTAAGGGACGACTTATTTATAACGTCGAAATTATGGAACACTTACCACCGTCCAGATTTAGTAGAAAAAGCCATAAAGAAATCATTGTCAGACTTAGAACTGGATTACTTAGATTTATACTTGATACATTGGCCTACAGCTTACAAGGTATGTTTAATGTAGTGAGCTTTTTTTAAAGGCTAAAATAAATATTGTTTTCAGAAAATTTAATAAGTTTAAATGTAGGAAGATTCACGCACAGTTAAAAAAAATGCCCTAAAAGTATTTAATATTTTGTAAGTAAAATACGATTCAATTTTCTATCCTTTTTTATTCAAAATTAGCTTTATTAATAGAAATAACAAATGTCAGTAACTGATTCCTCTAAATTGATATTAGTAACGATTATTTTGAATCTAGTTACGTGTTACGGATGAATTTGAAATGACAATATATTTTTTTTCTTTAAAAAATAGGAATAAATATAGCAAAATAACGTCATTTTAAAAAGACGTACGAGGGTAAAACTGAAAGTTCTTAGAAAATCAAAAGCTAAGCATTCTAGCAAGTTATTAGTTTTATTATAACTTTTCAAAATAGCGTCCATTTACATCAATACATCGCTGCATTCGATGGAACCATTGAGAAAAGCACCTTGCCCACTCGGCCTTAGGGGTCTCTTCAACGGCGTTTTGAAACGCAGCCACTGCTTCTTCGGCGTCCATAAAATGTTTTCCTCGAAGTTTTTCTTCTATTTTCGGGAATAAATAAAAATCGCAGGGTGCGAGGTCGGGGCTATACGGCGGGTGACCCAGTAATTCCACGTCTGCCACGGTTGCCAAATAGTCGATCGTTTGCCTGGCGGTGTGCGACGAGGCATTGTCGTGATGAAGGAGGATCCTGCTGCGAGGTCGTTTCTCTCGAACTTTTTCCAAGACAAGTGGTAAACAGTTGTTAGTGTACCACTCTGCATTAACCGTTTTCTGATCCTCTAAGACAACTGTCGCGTAATGACCTGTCTTTCCGAAGAACGAGGCCACCATCTTTTTTCCAACACTTCGACCTCTCTTCACTTTAGTTGGCAACTCTTCGGAAGGAAACACCCACTGAGCAGACTGTCTTTTGGTTTCCGGATCATAACAGTAAATTCAGCTTTCGTCACCCGTTAGTATGTCGAACACAGCATTTGAGTCACCGCCGTTAAATTTTTGGCACTTTCTCGGCACCAATCAACACGGCGGAGTTTTTGAGCCTGGGTCAAATTATGCGGTATCCAGCTGGCACAAAGCTTCCTGACTGAATTTTCATGGAGGATTTTGTGCACTTGACTCATACCTATGCCTAGACTTGTCCGAATCTGCTTATAGGTCACTTTTTGTCAGTCTCTATCATACGCCGCACAACACTGATATTATCTTCAGTCGTCGCTGTAGAAGGCCGTTCCTCACGCAAATCATCGGTGAGATTAGTTCGACCACGTTTGAATTCATTAAACCAGTTGTAAACTGTGGCACCAGATCGGGCTTCATCGTGAAAAGCCAATAGAAGTCTATCATAACTTTCTTGTTGACTTATATGACATCGAAAGTCATAAAAAATCATTGTACGAAAATTTTCTCGGCTTAAATTCATTCTGACGTGCACAGACAATTTTCAATTTGCCGCCAAATCGTAAAACAAATGACAAATGAATGAAATGTATACTCAATATTATTGGTAAAGAGTTCTATTTTCAAAATTTAAACTTATTTTTTTAATATAATGCTTTTAAATTGCTAGTTCTAAAAACTTTCAGTTTGACCCTCGTATCTATTAAATTCCCGAATAACGTGTAGTCAGATTTTAAAGGCTCATCATAAGCTAACGTAAAATTAAAAGTACAAGTTATTTAACTATTTTTTTGCAGGAAGGTGACGAAATAGCACCCAAATCCGCAGACGGTGGAGTCATCTATTCAGATGTCGATTATGTAGATACGTGGAAAGCGATGGAGGCACTCGTAGAGAAAGGTTTAACTAAGAGCATTGGTATCAGTAACTTCAATTCTAAACAAATTGAGCGTATTTTGAATGTCGCTAAAATAGTGCCAGTTACTAACCAGGTAAGTTATTTATAGCAAAACAATAGTAATAAGGAATTATAATTATCATATCAATTATAATTATCATAGAGGACTGTCGTGGTGCAGAGGTGTAGTATCTGTCTGTAAAGGCAACGGCTTGTAGGTTCGACTTCTACTCTATTCTGCCATATAGAGATAAAGCGTGAAGCTAAAAAAATATTATCACAAGATAATTACATTTTGTTAGGACATAAGAACATTATTATATTACTATTTACTAAAAAGGCAGATTTAAATTTAATATTTTCATTGAAAGTTAAATTTTAAAACCCAACGCTTGAAAATAGTTTCAATAAAGTACTTACCAATATATGATTTAAAATCAAAGTTAGTACTACAGTGACTGTATAATTGTGCTCTACTTGTCCAAGTCATAAATGTGATATAGAAATAGTTTCAAATGCTTACTTAGTAAAAATAATAGCCGCATGCATCTTTGTGTCGTCTCTCTACTATATCATACTGCAATATTTTGAAATAATAATTTAATTATTATTTATTAACAATTTGATAGTAAATTAACTTTGGAATATTTTCTTTAAGGTGGAGTGCCACCCTTACTTGGCCCAAGAAAAGCTCCTGGAGTTCTGTAAAGCAAGAAGCATAACGCTCACTGCGTACAGTCCTCTAGGTAGCCCTGCGCGGCCTTGGGCGAAGCCAGATGACCCTACGCTGTTAAATGATACAACAATTACAGCTATTGCCAAGAAGTATAACAAAACACCAGCTCAAGTGTTACTAAGGTAGGTGGAGTTTATTTATTTAAGATTTTTAACATTTTTAAAGTGTTATTTTCACGAGTAAACTTGTAAAAAATGTTGCTGATTTATAACTTTTTAATTTACTTCGTTTATTTAAAGTAAAGTCAATGAAAAATCTACTATGAGAAGAAACAACTTAGCGTTCCATGGATTCACCGTGCGGGTGCCGGGCCCATCGTGTTGTAGGAAGAGGAGCTCCAAGCAGCGCTTGGGACTTGCGACCCAAGTGTAGGTTTAAAGGGGCCCCTTTAAAATGCATTAACGCTCACCTTCACTGTCCGAGCTCCTCCCACTACCTAACCAAATTTTAAATGATTCTACCAAAGCCGCCTTCGAAGTGCGTTCTAGAAATGAATTTGTGATAGTTCTAGACAGCTCGGCCTGTCTAGAACTATCACAAATTCATTTAATAAACTAAATCTTTTAATAAACTATAGAGAGATTTCGCTGTTATACCTCTCGCTCCTACTTCAACCGCATATAAGCTAGCTCTAAACCTATTCCTGGTCAGTTCGTTTGTAAGATCGAAATACTTGTTGAGTTTAAGGTGGTGACTTTTCGGGATATTTGTTTCCCACGGAACTGTAAGTTCTACCAGTACTACGCGTTTTAGGCTTCGAGAATATAGAAAAATATCCGGTCTGGATGACGAAACACAAATATCCTCAGGGATTTTATACTGTTTCTCATACGTGTCCATCACAAGTGTCCAATCAGGAGCTGGATCTAATATAGAGAAAGGCTTTTGTATAGGTTTTTTATGAGAACCTTCTTTCACAAACTCTATTGAGCGTTTGCTGGTTGTAATGTTTCTCTGTGCTCTTGCTACTGAAAGACTAACGGCTTCACGTATGATTTCCAGTACTTTGTCATGGCGCCGCGAGTAATGACCACTATCCAAAAGTACCCTACACCCCACCAGCATATGTTTAGCTGTCCCCACTGCCTCTTTACAGATGTAGCAAGATTTATCGGTAGCTTTACCTCATCTCACTAAATTACTTTGATCTGGATTGGATTCTTAAAAAAAACGTATTTAGGAGTTCCGTAAATGCATGAAAATCGCTACAATCAACTCTATGGCACTTTTCGGTGATCTACAAATGTGTAATTTGTAATTTACTTTATGTGTAATTTAGTTATCTAGTAGTAACTTTTTAAAAACTATATGAGTGCATAATATATTAAAGCAAAGCAAAGTCTCTAAACTTTTTAATAGTAAATACTTTCTGGTGAACTACAATTATGAAATTGACGCGTAGCCTTTAGTGGGCTAGTCTAACTCATATTTGGCCGATATTTTTGAATATAACTTGTGTTTTGGTATCTGTACAATATGTAACGTATCACTTAATAGACTCGAGCACTCGAATAGTACTCACTTTATTATACTTGAAAATTTTGTATATACAATTGAAAAATTTTTTTAGATTCGCAATCGATCGTGGAATCGCAGTTGTACCCAAATCGGCGAACAAAACTCGTTTAGCTGACAATTTCAACTTATGGGATTTCAAACTATCATCGGAAGATATAAGTGCTATTGGCAGTCTCGACCGTAACATTCGTTTTGTACCTCAAGTTGAGTAAGTAATTTACGTTGATACTTATTTATTTGTTCATAGTTAGAAGATATGGGCAGTACTATAGGGGTAGTGGATAGCCGAAATTTTTTCTTCCCCATAGAAATCTAAATGTTGTTGTCAGTCAAAGTTGTTGACGAAATAGTTTTATTGTAACAATATTTTCCTTACTTATAATTAAAGGAGCTTGAAATGCTTATATTTACCAATGGTCACTAATCAGTCTTTAGTGACAATAAAATGGGCGCAAATTAGGATTAAAAGTCGATAAATAAATAATAAAATAAAATACACATTTAATTTACTTAGGTAAAATAAAGAAAGAAGGAGAAAAAATAAAACGTATGTAGGTATGTTCAAAATCCTTAAACGAGCGTCCTCATTAACATGTATAATTTTATTCCGCAGAGGGCAACAGCATAAAGACCATCCGTTCCATAATGTGGAGTTTTAGAACAAATTGTACTTTAAAGGTTTTTTAGTACTTACATAAATGTTAATTGTTCATAATTATCGAGAATAAATTGTTATTGAAAAATCCTATTATTTTTTTCATTGTACCCACAGTGAGTACAGATTTATAACAGGATCTGCAAATTACCATTGAAGCGGTGAAGAGTGAATTCCTTATAAAAGCCATAAATAAGGCAGCGGCGTGGAAAATAATATAAAAAGTAATCTTATCTGATTTGTATAAAAATCGAGATGTTTTAAAAGCAAATATATCATATTTATTACAGTGACATCTAGCCCTAAAATGCCGAACTCTAATAACGTGATATAGTTTAGTATATAACGCCATCTCTTCGATCTTTACTGACCACATAATTCATGTCACACATACCCTTAATATTCTGAAATATAACAACTAACCCTTTAAAAATATAATATAAATATGATACAACTATACAATTCAAATTTTTGACGTGACAACGTCTTAAATTAGGTTGCGGCTCGGAGTCACATATGAAAAAGGTAACGTAACGATGTGTCAACTGTCACCGAACTATGATCGGTCCGCCGCGCGTATCACTTGACACATGTACAATGTTTTAGTAAACAAAATATATTTTCTATAGTAAAAATTTGTGCAATTTATATTATAATTATTAATCATATCAATAAATATTCTACCGAGAAAAAGACGTTGTCACGTAAAATTTTCGCCCGTAAAACCCACTTTACAGGCAACCATTTTTTTAGTAATATTTTTACGCAACTTAATTTAAAAAAATTATATTAAATATTTTAGTAAACTAAGTATAATACCTTTAAATATAAATTTAGGTACACGAGAAAAAAAGCTAAAATTTTTTTATACGTTGTATTTTGTATATTATTTGTCTATATACGCATTAAATAGTTCTACGTTTGTTACACAAAATACAAAGGCGTTTGGAATTCGCTATACGTTCCGCCATCTTCGCTTGAGCCACCCGCCTCCAGGGAAGGTGAAGATAGCAATATCCGGGCAAATGCTTCCACGCGTTCACGAGTACTTCAATGTTTGATCTCACTAGAAATTACAGATCCTTTGAAGATCTCACAAAACATACGTTTTTCGAAACAAACAATCTAATGATTGTTGACTTTGACTCATTTGAGGAATTTATATATGACTGATATATAAAAGATAATGCTGTTGTGGAATTTCTGTTACTTTTGAACGAGAAATGTCTTGTTCTTTGTCAACATTGTATGTTTATTGTTATTTGGAGAGATTTTTGTAAATGATAAACTATTAGAATAAATGGATGAGGTGATATCACTTGACGGTGGCAAACGAATACAAATGCTAAAAAGAGCTCCTTAAATATGTATATATATATATATATATATATATTATATATATATATATATATATATATAATATTATATGAATCATGTTTATTTCAGTTTTAAAAGTTTTAAAATTCATTATCTGTGATTTAATAAAAAGATTTCAACTGTAAACGTTAAAGCTAATAACCAAGGGTGCTACAGTCCCGAAAAGCCAATGAAGGGCTTGACGAGGGTGTCCGATGGTATACAAATTGGTGCGGACAGGAGTAAATTAAATGCAAATTATGCAATACTCATGTTAAATATAAAAAATGTACCCTTCCTTTATTAGGTATAGGTAGAGTGGTTTATATATATTTTGTGTCGGATATCTAAATCTTATTGGATTATGTCATAAGAAAACTTTATTTTCTTTTATGGTTTAATGTTACGTCAAATGAGGAAAATAATATTACAATTACATTAAAATATTATTTTCGGCAGTATGTAGTCAAAATTTAGTTAATACTTCAGTACAATTAATGCCCTATTTAAATTTATTTCTAAATTTTAATTGATGAATGACGAGGACTGTCGTGGTGCAGAGGCGTAAGCGTCTGCCTGTAAACGCGATGGTTTGTGGGGTTCGATTTCCACTTGGAGGAGATAGATTTTCCTATTTCCATTTTCTTCGCACTGGCAGCTAGGCAAAGGGCGACGTTGAGTTTCGCCACTCTACACTTGCCTCGAAAAAAGGTGGAAAGCGTCTTAACAGAGCGTCTTAACACTAGGTTCCCACGGTTCCTGCAGTTTCCTCTGTCTAACCTGCTATATACGGGATGCAAGCGTGAAGCTATAAAAAAACAGATTCGGCATACAGTAATAGCGGAACGTGGAAAAGCAATCATTAGTGTCTTATTGTACATTAGCCGTAAACTGTGAGATGTGTGAAAAGGAGGTGTTATACGCACAGTTATATACATATGTTTCATACCATATTATTATTTATATTAATAGAGCGCAGTAAAAGTGGGTCATGTTTAATTCCATTTGCGTCGAACAACTAATGCATGCCACGATTTTCATTCTATGAAATTTTAATGTATATAGTTTAACAATTAAATAATCGTAATAACTGTAAATTAAATTGCAGGAATCAATTAAGTAAAAGGATGAAATACTTGTATTGTGTCATAATGGATCATAACTAGCCTCGATCATTATAAATTCTGTACTCCGTTATTCACAATTGGGCGAGCGGTGCTGACAGGCGAGATAATTCGTTAAATCCTAAGCTACGACCACTGCGTTTGTCTGATAACGATTTAATAGGATTTTCAAAGTAAACACTTCTATGCACGCGATGTGTGTGTCATCTATGGGTGCATATTTTTTTATTACCCGTTTGAAATATTAAAATCTATATAAATGAAGGCTATTGATATGTTATGATCCATTTGAATTTGTGTGTTTAATCATATTTCAAAGTAAACTATTGTTTATTGTTGTGTTTATAGTCTGTCCGTAATCAAAATATTTGTATAAAAGCCATACGTAAAATAGACAATTCACTACGAGGGCCTGAATATTTTTTATAGCTCGACACTTTATAGAGGGAAGCGCAGGAACCTAGTGCTAAGACACTCCGTTCCATGCTTTCCGGCTTCTTTCTAGTCATTGTGTGGTAAGTTTTTATTGTTAACATTATGTGTCAACAAGAAAGCTACAAAAATTTAATGCAGAATCTTTTTATTATAATATTTTTTCATCTAAAGGCCGTTTCTGAAACTATTTTTTTCTTGTAAATTTATATTAAAGCTTTCAACATTTTCCTTTCCAATTCTAAGGCGCTAAAACGTTTTGTTAATTTTTTTAAAGTAAATTAGTTTGTCCATTATTGAAATAGTCTTTTTTATAAATATTTAATCTAAAAGGTCAAAAATGAATTCATTAAGTAATAATTGTATATGTACTTACTCATCTTTGCCTTGTAAAAGATTTTGTATAAAGATAAATATGACTAAATTATTATTAGAAAACCATAACACTTACGAATACACCACATTTTGAGTACATATTTTTATGTACATTGTTGAATTTCTCTTTAATTATATATTTATTATTTTGTTTAGAAAACTCGTCAATGTAGATGTTATAATCAAGCTTAGCGATATCTTACTAAAGCAATAATAATAGGGTACTATTCAATTACAATTACAATACAATTCTTGAACGTATCAGCATACGATTTACATCTATGGCTGCCTATTATAGCAGCCAAAATGTTTCTACAAATTTGGCTTCTTATTTATACTATAAAATGTAGAAAACGCAAACATTTAATTTAATTTCGATTCCAAAGAGTT
Source organism: Dione vanillae (assembly GCA_037178615.1). Taxonomy (NCBI): domain Eukaryota; kingdom Metazoa; phylum Arthropoda; class Insecta; order Lepidoptera; family Nymphalidae; genus Dione; species Dione vanillae. The sequence continues at coordinate 763,414 of JAZFAU010000085.1, forward strand.
CTAATTATACCTAGTGTTCTCCCCTCCGTTGCTTAGTCCCTGCTTTCTCCGTCCCCGCTTTCCACCATTTTCGAGGCATTGCGTGTCGAGTGGTTTGCCTAGTTGTCAGAGCGAAGAACATGGAAGTAGAAAAATCCACCTTCGCCGAGTGGGAATCGAACCCAGAAACCGTCGTGTTTACAAGCAGACGCTTACGCCTTTGCGCCACGACAGTCCTCTTAATAATTATCTCAGATTAAAACAATTTTATAAGGTATACTTTAGCTTCTATACTATACAGTAAATATTTTTCAATAATTTTTATGATTGTATATTTTATGTATGCATTAGTTCTGTTCTGAACACCTAATAATCCACCTAAATATTGGTAAATGAAAAATTAAATTCTCCCCAGTGAATTCACTACAGTAGTAAGTATGTGAACTTACTCCTTCGGCAACAAGAGTATAGTTTAAATACACGAACGAATTATTACAACCAACAAACAATTAAGAAAGTTTATGCAACAAGGCCTCCGACGGCAGGGTGAATATATGGAAAGCTAAGGACCGTAGACCCCATAAATTCACGGGACCCTCAGATGCAGCTAAAAGCTTCGTAAATAGGTCCACCGTGTACACTAAGTGGGAATAGAGGTCACCACCAGCAGCAGCTACGCAACGTTTAAAACAAATAAAAGATAACGTCGTGGCGCAGAGGTGTAGTACCTTTAAACTCGACGGCCTGTGGGTTCGATTCCCACTTGGGGAAGATGAATTTTTCTATTTTTATTTTCTTCGCTCTGGAAACTAAGCAAAGCGCGACGAGTGGCGGAACTCAAGTTCCGCGACTCAACACGCAATGCCTCGATAGGGGCGGAAAGCGGGGACAAAGAAAGCAGCGGCTAAGCAACGGAGTGTCTTAACACTGGTTCATATGGTTCCTGCAGTTCTCTCTGCCAATCCTGCCATGTGCATCCTGCACATGAAAAGCGTGACGACATATATAAAAAATAAAACAAAGATAACACTGACTCATTTCAAACGTTTGCTTGTAATATAGTACACACGAGTGTAAAATTGAAAAGATACTTCAATTTTTAATTATAATACTCGAAAACTTTGTTTCACTGTACTGGACTATCAAAAAAAAAAATAAAAAAAAAATACAGTAAATCATATTTAACATCCCTCGTAGACTTTAATGCTTGAGTTCAGTAAATTTCGCTTATGATGGGACAACGGCTTAAAGGTGTAAAAGTCAGTGTCATAGGCCTTGCTGGTGACAACTGACAGGCCATCCATCTTTATCATGCGGGATTACCTGTGTCAAGTCAACTGAATGTGACTAACGGGCCCACTCATCCCCGCACAAAATGCTTTTGAGCGAATGGCCGTGATAATAAAATTGATGTGGCATAATTTATTAGTGTTCTACAAATACATTTGGGTTGTCTACAAGTTTAAGTAAAAACGAAGATTTATTCTTTTTGCTTTCACACTATTTTTGTGGTTTAAGAAATTCTTTTATTGTTTAGTAATAATATTTTTGGATGAGCCTTTGTAATCTAGTATATAATGTCTCTTGTAAGTGGAAAGATGAGAACTAAGTAATCTCTAAGAAATAATAAAATAGTAAGTTATATACAAAGAAATATCATAAATAAAGCTGCCTGGAAGAGATCGCTCATCGATAGGGCCTCTAACAGAACAAAAAAAAGAATATTTTACTTTTACAAAAATGATATTTTAATTTTACTTTATAATTTAAAATTCAACAACGCCATGTAATATTTAATTGGATAAGTCACCATCGGTTTAAAAAATAATTGCACTAAAAGCGTTGGCCACAGAGACGCATCGTTAGGAAGAGCTTAGTGTGCATTATCTGAGACTCTCGACGGTGGAGGGACTTGCTGCGTTTTTTAAAACAATATGTGCACGTCGTACAATGTCCGTCTGTGAAAATAAGGAACTTTATTAAATTTAATAGCTATTTTTATTTAGTGCTCACTATTGTGGTTCACATAAAGAGAACTCAACGACTTACCTACTCCATTCAGCGTTTTTCGTAAAAAGGCTTCATGTGTAGTGGCTGAAATGTGTCAGAAAAATTAAATAAAACACGATACTATTCTTCTTTCACATATATTGCTTACTTACGAATATTTTTTTTAAAATATTGTTAAAATGCTAAAGCATTTAGGCAAATAAATTACCATTTAAAATAAGATTTGAAGCTACACCAATCATAGTTATTTTTGTATTCATCTTCCCAGTCGTACACTTTTGACAGAGTAGTAGTGATAGCTTTGCTAAGTTATGTATCTAAGGCGTCTTGGTTATATTTATACATTTATCCCACATTAATCTGTAAAGTGTAATAGGCAATGAGAACCTAATGATAATTTACTCTGACATTGATTATGTAAATGCCAGAAAAGCCTAAGTATAAACATATTTCTCAGCAACAATACGGCTCCGGCAACCAAAAGATGAATTTCAAGATTTTACTAAGCTTATTGTAGTATAACTATTTTAAGAATTATACTTACTAAAGCAGAAAAATGAAAATGTATACATCAACTGTGTAGGACTAGTATAGCATCAATTAAATTATTTATATACAAAAAATTTACCCATCACTAGTATACATGATATGTAAGTTGCAGTAACTACACTTAATAATAAGCCATGTAAATGTTTCTACACAAACTTCCCATTTACATTCCGAGTAAAACATGCTTAGCGACTGATCCTAGAGTGCGATGTACACATATAGTTATGTCGTTTTGTAGATTTGACGTTCAACATTTTTGGTTGTGTTGCCATTTATAATAGTATTATTTCCCGAAATAATTTGGGTTAGAATTTTATAATATTTTTTTTGCTTTCGTTGTCTTTAATATTTATTTTGAAATATCTCTCACCCATCTCATACATAATTTACATTTAAAGATTTTTTAAAGCTCAATTCTATATCAAATTTTTTATATACACTCTTGTTTAAATTAGAAACAAACCTACAATCATTATATGTATAAGTCCGGAATTTTCCCCGCTGCGTCACGATGGTGTCGCCTTATCTAAAATATAATATCTCGAAAAGAAATTGGGGTAAAATATAATACTATATACCATGCAAGCAAAAACCCCACTTAACCTCGTTTAGGGTTGAATGAGTATAAGATATCCTGTTTGAGGGTCCGTAGGACTATGAGGACCAACTTCAAAGGCTATTTAATATTTACTTACGTAAACGGTATCTATAATTATCAATTCAAACCTTTCATATATATATATATATATATATATATATATATATATATATATATATATATATATATATATATATATATATATATATATATATATATATATATATATATATATATATATATATATATATATATATATATATATATATATATATATATATATATATATAATAAATAAATAATCGCTTTATTTCCAGAACAATGTTCCAATTTTACAGACTCTTATTTAATAACACTACTAATTAAAAACAACAAATAAGAACTAAAGAAAAGTAAAACAAAAAACTTAAAATATTTTTATCCCACACAAAACATTAGCACACTCCTTGATAATTTGTGTGTATTCTGGACCAATGCTCTAACAAATATCCTACATTAATGTTCGAACATGCCTTAACTAACGAATTGTTGTTTTGAGATATATATATATATATATATATATATATATATATATATATATATATATATATATATATATATACATATATATATATATATATATATATATATATATATATATATATATATATATATATATATATATATATATATATATATATATATATATATATATATATATATATATATATATATATATATATATATATATATATATATATATATATATATATATATATATATATATATATATATATATATATATATATATATATATATATATATATATATATATATTAAGCATTACCAGAAAAGTTAAATATAATCAAATGTTATTATTTAGTATAGAAAAGTTAAATATAATCAAATGTTATTATTTAAAAAAGTACTTTCACTGATTCCAAGCTGGTAACATTTACATGTACCTAGGTTACACCCCGGATTTACATAAAGGCTGCTTTTATCTCTGAAAGCGACATAGTACCCAGGGGATCAGTAAAAATTTCAGCGGGACTCCAGTACACTTTTATGTTTATATATATCTTTATCGTACGTCCATATTTGTGCGTGTTATTATAAGCGAAGAATTATTATTTTAGACCATAACAAATTTAGAATTTAAGAAAATTGAAAGATAACTTCAAACATAAAGAAATTATGCAAGTAACATATAACATAACTATTATTTATCATTTTAGTATAAAATACTGTAACAGTTAGGTTAAAATTAAAGGATCTTACCAAATATTAGTCTAGATCTAGAAATCTCATCGTAGCCCTCGACATCGTTTACGTAAACTATGAAACGTCAACCGTATAATATCCATGGCAATCAGATATGTACAAATCTAATTGCCATGCCACCTACTAAATTTCTGACAACTAAACTCCTCAATTGTTTCTTCTATTTGCTGTCTTTCGGAGGAATTTATCTATTTTAGTTTAGTCGTTTAAAACTAATTTATCAATACACAATCCAATATATTACAAAAAATTCTTAAATTGTAAAATTTTTGTTACTTTAAAATATAAACTATAAATTGTTATTTATGTTACTTGAAATCGTGGAGATAACAAAGTTACCAAGACTACGTGTCTCTGCCACCCGCGATAAACTCCGTACATCCATCATACTTAATTGTCTCGTCCCTACAGCTTAGAAGGTTTTAGAAAAATTAATGTCCTAAATGTGAACAGGTGAATGTATAAATTAAAAAAAAGTAAATATATTTTGCTAAATATATATTCATAAATGTAAATATCATTTTCACCCTATCTTTCAGAGTTACTGGACACATAGATTTTTGTAATATTTTTTAGCGTGAATTAATTCATTGTCATCTTATGTATTCATTTTTTTTACATTGAATTAGAATTTATATTTTTTTTTATGAACGTAAATAACTATCTAAGTAATTAGTTTTTTAGCTTACTTCTAAATTTCCGATGTAAATTAATAGCCAGTGTGGATTTTCAGAAGAATCTACACGATTTTAAGGAGGTCGTTGTGTCGCAGCGGCACAGTATCTGGCAGCCAACTCGAAGGTTTCGAATTAAAGGATAGCGTAAAGGCAATAAAAAATCGATATTGATTGATTGATAATATAATTGGAAATACAAATGGCTCATATACTTCGATTATCACTTAAACATATAAAGGCAATTAAGTCGCATCAACTGCTTGTTCAGTCATTCATAACATTTTACGAAGGCATGAGCGAACCTGCTAATTACGTACAGTTGATTCTACTTGCCCGGCTCTGTGTCTACTAGGGCAAATCAACAATTTCTATTTAAAATGTATATCATAAACTTATTATAAAGATTTCATTTAAAATTATTATTAAAGTGATTCTAATGACCTAATTTAATAAAGTTATTTATTTTGTTAAGCTTCACCCTTCATCTTGCATGTAAATAGCTTTAAACTTAGAGACTCCAGTGTTAAATTTCTCTGTTCTCCATTTTGCGGATTTTTAGACATTTTCTTAATGTTCTTATAGTAAGCGTCATGTTTGTAGGTTTCCCTACAAAAATAAAAAAAACGGAACCCTTATAGAATCACTCGTGTTCCCTGTCCGTCCGTCTGTCACAGACAATTTTCTCTGAATCTAGTAGACCGAATCAGGTGAAATTTGGCAGGATGGTGTAATGCCCTGACCCGAATACAGATGTGTAACGTAAAAAATATTTTTTTTGAAATAAGGGTAATTTTCGGGGGATAAATTAGGCAATTAAAAAAAATTTGCTAACCTTACTGAGTCTTATATCAAACGAAAGGGCTTGTTATCAGGACCTTGAATATATTTTTTTAATTTTTTAAAAAAATATATTCAAGGTTTGAAAATTGACCGTAATCCCCCCCCCCCCCCCCCCCCCCCTAAAATCTAATCTCCGAAACTACTGGGCCGAGGAATTTGAAAAAATTACTGAACATAGTTTATGGTTTATAGATTACAGGAAAACCTATAAGGATTTCATAAATTGAAAATCAAATGGTAAATTCGATAAAAAATATTTTTAGGGAAAAAACGTTTTCAGGGGAAATATTTCATTTGTGTACGGAGCCCTTTCCACGCGAGTTCCTCTCGCACTTAACCGGTTTTTTGTTTTAACATTAATATTTAACTCTTTATAGTACGCAATAAAATATAAGTAAATAATTCATTAAAATAGAATTTTTAATTTCGAAATTACCTTTTTTCGAAATTATCTTGATTAGCCGAAAACTTATTAAATATCTTGATCAGTTCAATCGTATTTTTTTTTACCATAATGAAGAAAATACATTATTACATTTATAACCATTACAATGATAGTTCATTTTTTAAAGGTAGTGCATAGCAGTAGAGTAGTACTCTAAGTACGATATAATCAATGTAAAGGTAAAAGAAAATTTATTGAAGTTTTCCTACATATTTATTATTATCTGTACTAGCTGTCAAAATAACAAAAGTTATTACTAAAAATCATTACGAGAAGTGAAACGCTTCAGAGACATATCATTTTAAATTTTAATTTAAGCAAAACTTCTGGTACAGTTTCATAAAATATTCCATTTCACAAATTACCATTTTCCGTAAATTTTGGAGACATTTAGAAGTGTATAAAATTGAGTTCTCTAGTGGCGAATTCCTTAAAATCCCTGAGAAAGAAGCAAGTAATTTTAAGAGATGGATTGAACGTCCAGATGTAATTGCTAAAGTTTCTACCCTAATAATAATACTTGATTATTACTTAAGTATATTAGTTTTAATCGAAAAACGAGTTAACTAAATTATAGTTAAGCAATTTGACAAGATGATTCGAGAAATATATTAGTTTTTATTTAAATGAAATATTTTATAATGTAACATATACATAAATTAATATTTTACATTCTTAGAGTACACAAAGTGAAAAGCTTTTCACATATCGCATGAGTCCGAGGTATTATATTTAGTATCAAGAATTATATATTTAATTATTTAACGTATGTATATGTAACTATTACTACTATTAGTACTTACAGTTTACAAAAGATATATTTACTAAAATATTAAAATGAGCGATGATATAGAGATAGATGTATATCAGAAGTAGTGCTGTATGTGTTTCTTCTATATTTTTACGTTTTATTATTTTCACACTTTATCCCGCACATAGCTGGGTAGGAAGACGAATCCGCAGGGACCGTAGGAACCTAGTGTTAAGAAAATCCGTTCCTCGCTTTCTGGCGTTTCTAGACATTGCATGCTGAGTGGCGGAACTCAACGCCGCGCTTTGCATAGTTGCCAAAGCGAAGAAAATGATACTGTATAAATAATATACTTATAACAATTTCAATAAAATTATCATAATACTTTTTTAAACATGACAAAATATGCAGAGAACGTAATGTAAACAGAAAACAAGAAAAAGAGAAAAAATAATTTATTTCACTAAATGGAGATCAAACCCAGGACCAACGCAGTCAAAAAGGTCACATTACATTACGATGGTCCATATGATATAATTGTATAACACGTGTATATGTAATATATTGCCTTACTACCTAATTACCAAATGCACAAATTAAATACGTTACATATAAAAGTGTGGCCCTCACACTCTCGGTCCCTGTTAATTTAAATTATGCATGTTAATGAGGACACTCATTAGAGTATTGTAAGCAAATATGTTCTTAACCTTTTTATATTTCTATTCATTTCAATAAGTTTCCAAGTAGTTTTAATTTATAAAAAAACTAGCTTAGATGGTAATAAAACAAAGAAAATATTATATTATTATATATAATATAATTATATTAATATCACGAAGAAAACTACTTTAAATGAGAACGAATATAAGCTATCCATAAAAATTAAACAAGAGAAAATAAAATGTTCAACTTCGATCCTGTTGCTCTATATCTTTTACCTTTAATGCTGTTATGGTATTCTTATTTTTCATTATTATTACGTGACTTGTCGGGCATACATGTCGGGCATCGTCAATAAAAACTATTATTCGATATAATTATAATAATTTTCATATTATACTTTTTTCTTGAATTAAAGATTTACCTAATAACTACTTTTTTTAAATTGTATGAAAACTAAAAATTATAGCAACTACAAGACAAAGTGAAGCGTTTATTTTCCTCAATCTGTACACAATGTCTCGATGTCTCATCACGCAGGAAAAATTATTTATTTTTGGAGATTTCTTACAAAAAATTAATATGTGTAAAGGTATTCAATTGTGTTCTTATATGCAAACTATTGTTACTATGTCAATTCCTTTAGAGTCTAAGGCGATTAACTACACAATGTGAATTAATTACTGTGTCTCGTAATCAACGTACTATGAATAAAGCGATTAACAATTAGGTGTGACTTGTTTCGAAAATTGTTTAATAAATTTAATTCAATATAATTACATAATACATAACTTATTTAAAGATTTGTTTGATGTACAGACTCCCACATTAACTAAATCTTAGATATGAATTACATTTTACGAAGGTCGTCAAATAATTTGATTTGAATTTAGGTGTCAGTTGAAATCAACGCTCGTCAATCAAACAGACGGAGAGACCGTTATCAGCATAAATTACTCAGTTAAGGTGCAAAACGACTAGTACAGTCAAGAAGGCTAATGGTGGTGGAATATTCGAGCGATTATTTGATATTTCACACGTTAAAGACGTCGATTCTGAGAGATTTGTTCTCCGATTTAGATATAACTGTCATTTTTACTATAGGATGAATATTTTAAAAAATACAAATTATGAATAAATTAGAAACAAACATAGTTAAAAAAAAACTAAAAAAACACGCTTTTTAAGTATATGAAAATAAAAAGTAAACAATAATTCTTAAAACAGCAATGATAGAAAAATACTAATATTATTGTGAAAAAGCGTGGGCCGCTTTGTGCCATATTTTCATATATACTAAGCAACTGAAACTATATAGTGTATATTTATAAAGATTCGAGTACGAAGGGTAAGAGAAAAGGAATGACCAACTCAATAGGAAAATATGGCACCAAGCTTTTTCACAATAATATTAGTATTTTTCTATGATTACTGTTTTAAGAATTATTGTTTACTTTTTAGTTTGATATACTTAAAAAGCGTGTTTTTTAGTTTTTTTTTAAACTATGTTTATTTTTTGTTTTTTAGTTCAATGTGGTACATTATTATTATTTTATTTCTTTTTATTTAATTGAATTTTTTACTTTTTTTACTGGTGAATATAATTAAAATAATATATTGTAAAATAAATAAAAATTAAATAACAATAAAATAAAAATAGACTAAAAAATAATATTTTGTATTCACTGGTACGGACGGGATTCGAACCTACGACCACAGCATTTAAAGTCACTGCAACTCCGCACCTCTGGCCACTCGGCTAACGTAGATTGATATGTGTTAGTAGCGTTGATTTCATCTCTTTCTACCCCCTAGGGGGGAAAGGGGAGACGGTTCCAGGGCGTTGCCCTCTGACCGTTGGGTCATCCTCCGCCCATTAATATGGGCGCGTCATTGGGGTGGGCTCGATTGCCCAGACATTGTGTCCTTTGAGGGACAGGGTTTAGAGGAAGTCAGGAGGGAGAGCTATGTGCTACAAGGGCGGTCAGCCCAGCCGAGTGAGTCTCCTGGTTGCCCAGGAGAGGCCCAGCTTAGGCGACCAGCGACCTTAGTAGCATATGTGTTAGTAGGATATATTGACAAGTTATATAAGCCACGGTTTCTCAGTGCAAGGAGAGTTACTTAGTTACAAGTGAAACTAATAAAAGCGTATTAAAAAAAACCGGTCAAGTGCGAGTTCTCCGGTCAACTCGCGTGCAAAGGGTTCCGTACACAATATTGTAAAATATTTCCCCTGAAAACGTTTTTTACCTAAAAACATTTTTTATCGAATTTACCATTTTATTTTCAATTTATAAAATCCTTATAGGTTTTCCTGTAATTTACAAGCCATAAACTATATTCAGTAATTTCTTCAAATTTTTCGGCCCAGTAGTTTCGGATATTAGGGAGGGGGGGAATGGTCAATTTTCGGCTTTTTTCATGAATATCATCGAAACTATATATTTTATAACATTAAAAAAAAAATAAATTCGAGATCCTGATAACAAGCCCTTTCATTTGATATATGACTCAGTAAGGTTCGCAAAATTTTTTATTAATTACCTAATTTATCCCCCGAAAATTACCCTTATTTCAAAAAAATATTTTTTACATTATACATCTGTGTTCGGGTCGGGGCATTACACTATCCTGCCAAATTTCACCTGATTCGATCTAGTAGGTTCAGAGAAAATTGGCTGTGACAGACGGACGGACAGGAACACGAGTGATTCTATAAGGGTTCCGTTTTTTTATTTTTGTACGGAACCCTAAAAACAGTGTGATATAAGAAGCAGATACACCATGCTAATAAATTAAACCATATGAAATAATTATAGTCAGCCATAAAATATACAAAATACTTTTTTAAGTCAAATACCAAGCAGATGGAAAGATATTTAATTAAAAAATAATTACTATATATCATTTACACTTAGTGAGTTTTTACTCTATTTTATAGCTATACATAAATATCTCAACTTAAGCGTTGACTTCCGTTACCAGCACATTATACCATTATAATGTTATTTGACAATTTTCCAAATGAAATTTTTCATTTATTTTCATTAAGCAAATCCATCTGAGGAGTTATTTTTCGCCTTAGCCTATATTTATGTAAAATTCCACCTGTAATAAGTCTGCGATAAGTGCTTAGACTTAGATATGTATATACCGTTTTTTTCCCCCACATGGCAGTGTAGGCAGAGGGAACTGCAGGGACCATGGGAACCTAGTATTAAGGCACTCCGTTGCTTAGTCCCTGCTTTCCGCCTTTTTCGAGGCATTGCGTGTTGAGTGGCGGAACTCAACGCCGTGCTTTGTCTAGTTTTGCCAAAGCGAAGAAAATGGAAATAGAAAAATCCTTCTTCTCCGATTGGGTATCGAACCCAGAAACCGTCGCGTTACAGGCACACGTTGCGCCTCTGCGCTACGACGGTCCTCATGTATGTACCTGTATGTATGAATATGTGTAAAAAGGGAATACATAAGCTATTTAAAAAATTAAGTAACGTACATTCTCTTTTTTTATACTTCAAAATGTGACATTCTTATTTTCGTTTTTACCTGCTTATGTCGTGAAAAGGAAATACTTTATGTAATTAATAGTGTGTTAAAATATTGTATAGTCTAATACTCGTATAATAAGAAACAATAATTTCAATTACCTAATTATTTTAAAATAATATAAGCAATATTTTTGTAATATCCAATCAGTTTTAAAATAGATCGCGTAGCTGTCGCGCACCGCGGTCAAATAGCTTTTAAGTGTATGCAAACAAAATCAGCACTCCTGTTTCCAATAAAATTTTAAGCTACAATTAAATAGGTCAGCGATCGCCAATCGGATTAAAATATTTATTGTCACGAAAAGCAATTTACAGAGTTGACCGCAACAATGCGTCAGTAACAGCTCACTGTGCAGTATCTGAGGTGAAGCTCCAGTGAAATTATTTTAGCAGAATTTTTCATACAAATATGAAATGTTTAACGAATTTTAAGCCAGCCATTGCTGAACGAGTGATAAAATATTTATATGTTATATTTGGGAAATTGTACGCTTCAAAATAACTACGAAATTGATAGCTATATTTTTAACCGACTTCAAAAATAGGAGGAGGTTCTCAATTCGACCTGTATATATGCTTTTTTTTTTTATGTTTGTTCGCGAATAACTGTATCGTTTATGAACCGATTTTGATGATTCTTCTTGTATTTGGTAGGTCTTATACCAGAGGTGGTCCTATTAAAATTTTATCAAAATTGATTGAGTCCTTTTGGAGATAATCAACAAAAACAAATATCGACACAAACATTTACTATTTCTGTTCGCGAATAACTGTGTCGTTTATGAACTGATTTGGATGATTATTATTGTATTTCGTAGGTCTTACATCAGACGTTGTTCCATTAAAATTTTATCGAAATTGGTTCAGCACTTTTGGAGATAATTAACAAAAACAAATATCAATATAAACATTTATTATGTCTATTCGCGGATAGCTGTGTCGTTCTTAAAAACACCGACTACGGTCGTACGGTCGTTTCCTCATTTAAGAGGCATCCTTGCTCGGTCTACCCATCACTCAAAATCGTTAAATAAAGTAATTTTTAACAAAAAAGAACCGACTTCAAAAAGTGAAAAAGTTCTAGTCTAAAGCAAAAAAGTTAACTAAAAAGCAAAAAATAAATTTCGGCACAAAGTAATACGTTCGTATTTTTTCTTTGTTAAATTAAATTAATGATTACTTAAGTAAATAAAAAATATTTTATAATTTTGAAGTCGGCGCCAAGTAAATGCTACAACAACCTTACTACAATATCAAATTACTAAGTATACAAATTCAAATTTCAAACACACAATATTATTAAATATACAGTAACAATATTACAATATATATATGAATCGGTAGCTACTAACTATCAAAGTATTTTTAATACGGTAAGAATACAGAAGGTTGTAGTATTTACTTGGCGCCGACTTCAAAATTATAAAATATTTTTTATTTACTTAAGTAATCATTAATTTAATTTAACAAAGAAAAAATACGAACGTATTACTTTGTGCCGAAATTTATTTTTTGCTTTTTAGTTAACTTTTTTGCTTTAGACTAGAACTTTTTTACTTTTTGAAGTCGGTTCTTTTTTGTTAAAAATTACTTTATTACGATTACGATTTACAGGACGTGCGCGGTACGCGTGATCAAATATTTGAGTGACAAAGTGCATTAATACAACTTTTTATGTTTTATATAGCTTTAATAATAGAATAGACACAGTGACTAGATATTACCTATGTGAAGAAACGATAATACTCCGCGAATTCACAAAAGTCACGTTTAAGTATAGTTAGACGGTATGCCGCTGATGACATTTTGTTTTGACCCTCGGCCTAAAGTGTCGATATTGTCTTAATGTACTAGTAACTTGATGCGTTTTTTGCATGTCTCTAGCATAAAGGTTAAAATTGAATATTCTTATCTTTTAAATATTTGTATGAGTATATTCTACTGTGATTGTAAATTTATCTATCTGATGGCTAATCTTCATGCATTTAGACAAAAATGTAAAAAATATCATTAGTTACGTAGACATTTCTAAAACAAAACAAATATATTCAATCACTTTGGACGTAAAATTTAATCGAAATATTGAAAACTAAAAACCTTTGGTCTGAAAACTTTTTCAATAGAGCGCTATAACAAACAGTCGCCCGAAGCTCATACAATACACGACTCGTTATGAATGCTGAAAATACTACACTAATCGCTAACATGGCGGCGACAGTCATACCTGCGGTAATGCCTTTGTGGATATATTTCACGAGCGTTCTCAAATATTACTTACAAAAAGTGAACATTTTTGTAAAATTAGTTTCAATATTGTGTGAGAGCTACATTAATCTTGTATTTTTTTCAGAAATAAATTTTTAGTTATTATTCTGGTGACGAAATACACGTAATGGACCTGAATCTCTTTTGGTCTTTGAAATTATTTTTATTGTATATATTCAAAATTAACGACCATGTCTTAGTTGCTTATTGTAGTCTGTAAATATATCAAATTGATGATAGTCAAGAAACTAAATAGATTATGTTGTAAATAAAATTGGATAAACGCAATAAATCTATTTATGAACTACTAATCATAGTTCACATTATAAATTAACAATGTAGCATTTTGTTTTGTAATTTTAAGTATTATTTTTAAGTAAATAATCAAATTTCGTATAAAACAAAACTTTTCGAGAAGTCTGTGTAACATATAAATATTTTATATATTACCAGCTGTTGAAGAGCAAGCTCAAAACTTAACGCTTTGCTCGCTCTGGAATAATTTGCTAAATGTGTTTACTGTTACTTTGTGTACAAATGAGAGGTTCCATATTTGTGTTACACACATTACTTACCAGACTTTACCTAAGCGCATATTTAATGGTCCTTGTTAAGATCAAAACGGTTACTCCCTTACAGTATTTAAAGCTTAGCAGGTTTAAGCTTGTTAGACGGAGTAAAGCTCAGAGTTACTGTAAAATAAATGGTTACATTGTAAACTACACTTTGTTTATAATATAAACTAGGATTAAAAATTCACAATCAGATTAAATGCGTTCGCGTTGACAAAAAACTAGTTAACAATCATTGATAATTTACGCACAGGATTATTTATTGAGCGAGTGAGGAGCGCAGCGACGAGCGAAGCTCTCTGTTAGTGGGGGTCTATGCATTCTTTGTTCGCTAACTCCTCCTAGACCACTGAACCGATTTTGATCGGATTTGTTTTAAACGATCACTGTGGTCATGAGGAGTGCCAACATATATAAAAAACTGTGATCGGACATGTCCTTGAGGAATAATTGAGAAAAAACCAACAAAATTCGATTTTCATTGAAAATGCATTGGATTAGCTTGCGCGTGCAATTTCTCTATGGCCAAACACATTGTGAACTTAATTTATTGAGAAACCCATTGAAATTTGCTAGCGCGCGCCATAAACAGAGATTTCAATTCCCCAGCATAACTCTATGGTACAATTATCACCCCTCATCCCTCAAGGACATCATTTCATGAAATGCGATATAGCTACCACTTGGACCTAATTTCCATGCAAAGTTTCATCGAGTTCTGTCAAACGGCCTCGGAGGGGACAGGCTACAAAAAGCGGCGAAGTGAACATATAAGAGCTTCGCTTCAAAAAGTGTCTTTATTGTACCGCTTCCGCGCTCGCTCAATTAACAGGCCGGATGGGCTGAATACCTAGTTGAGCGAGTGAGGAGCGCAGCGACGAGCGAAGCTCTCTGTTAGTGGGGGTCTATGCATTCTTTGTTCGCTAACTCCTCCTAGACCACTGAACCGATTTTCATCGGATTTGTTTTAAACGATCACTGTGGTCATGAGGAGTGCCAACATATATAAAAAACTGTGATCGGACATGTCCTTGAGGAATAATTGAGAAAAAACCAACAAAATTCGATTTTCATTGAAAATGCATTGGATTAGCTTGCGCGTGCAATTTCTCTATGGCTAAACACATTGTGAACTTAATTTATTGAGAAACCCATTGAAATTTGCTAGCGCGCGCCATAAACAGAGATTTCAATTCCCCAGCATAACTCTATGGTACAATTATCACCCCTCATCCCTCAAGGACATCATTTCATGAAATGCGATATAGCTACCACTTGGACCTAATTTCCATGCAAAGTTTCATCGAGTTCTGTCAAACGGCCTCGGAGGGGACAGGCTACAAAAAACGGCGAAGTGAACATATAAGAGCTTCGCTTCAAAAAGTGTCTTTATTGTACCGCTTCCGCGCTCGCTCAATTAACAGGCCGGATGGGCTGAATACCTAGTTTTCATGATTTTTATGATAGAGGACCGTCGTGGCGCAGAGACGCAACGTCTGCCTGTACGCGACGGTTTCTGGGTTCGATCCCCAGTCAGAGAAGATGGATTTTTCTATTTCCATTTTCTTCGCTCTGGCAAACTAGGCAAACCGCGGCGTTGAGTTCCGCCACTCAACACGCAATGCCTCGAAAACGGCGGAAAGTTGAGACGGAGAAAGCAGGGGCTAAGCAACGGAGTGTCTTAACACTAGGTTCCCACGGTCCATGCAGTTCCCTCTGCCTAACCTGCCTTGTGCGAGATAAAGCGTGAAGCTAAAAAAAAAAAATTATGATATGTGCAATTTTATACGTACTATGTATTCACTAAGAATATCAGAATAAACAAAACAATCTCTGCCACTTTGGCGGGATAGTGTAGGCACGCTTACATTATATTTGACAAACGTTGTTTTATTTTGAAACGATAATTTAATTATTTACTTTGTTTAAACAAAAAACATTTTTGACGTGACAACGTCTTAAATTAGGTTGTGCGGCTCGGAGTCAAATATAAAAATGGTAACGTAACGATGTGTCAACTGTCACCGAACTATGATCGGTCCGCCGCGCGTATCACTTGACACATGTACAATGTTTTAGTAAACAAAATATATTTTCTATAGTTAAAATTTGTGCAATTTATACTATAATTATTATTCATATCAATAAATATTCTACCGAGAAAAAGACGTTGTCACGTAAAATTTTCGCCCGTAAAACCCACTTTACAGGCAACCATTTTTTATTTGAAATAATATATATTTTACAATTTTATAATATTTATACTAAACAGTTAAACAACGTCGGTTGAGCACTTGACGTACTTTTATTGTGTTTATTTTGTAAGTGAAGTTAACATATAATTGTAATGAAATTATTAATTAAATGGAATTACGTTGATTTACTTATCATTCTATTATATTTAAATTATTAAGTAATTAGTAGAAAGTAATAATGTTTTAATGTAATAATATTTATTTAAGGATGTAATCGTTAATAGTTGTTAATAAACGTACCTTTAAATTATATTTAAAAGTAATACCTTTAAAATCATCATTTATTTTAAAATGAAAATAATCGTTTCAAATAGAATGGTTATACCTTTTTTTTAAGCTTCATGCTTTATCCCGCACATGGAAGGATAGGCTGAGGGAATTGCAGGAACTATACGAACCTAGTGTTAAGATACTCCATTGCTTAGTCCCCGCTGTCTGCCTTTTCCGAGGCATTTATCGCTTTGCCTATTTTCTAGAGCGAAGAAAATAGAAATAGAAAAATCTATCTTCCCCGAGTGGGAATCGAACCCACAAACCGTCGCGTTTACGGGCAGACGCTTACGTCTCTGCGCCACAACGGTCCTCTGCGCCACAATGGTTATAAATGTTAGTTAGAAAATTCTATTGAGCTGTTATCGGGCAAACACAGTGGTAGCTTAGGGCTTAACGAATTACCTCGCCTGTCAGCAACGCCCGGCCAATTGTAAATAAGCGAATTGAGAATTAAAATCACAGTAGCCAGCGATGACCAATTTTGGTAGAAAACAAAGCATATCAACCCCTTGTCTGAGATTGACTACGGCTATTTAATTTACATTTCTATAAGCCTGCAAAAATACAACCCTGGCCTCGAATTGCTTTCAATCCAAGATAAATTTATTTAAGTTAAAATTACATCTCTAAATAATTGCTATAAAAATAAGTTTATTGAATAAATTCCTTATTCCTTTATTAAATCACTCCTTATCTATCAACTAAAATTAAATCGCACAATCTAAGTCAGCAATAAAAGTGAGAAATAGCAAAAAGCAGTCTTTATTATATTTGCTCGCGGTGCAATGCTTTTGTGAACAGAAGTAAATGTTACTATTACATGTGATACATGACAGTAGAGCTAGGATGAAGGCACTCGTCGAAATACGGAATACGGCACTCGTCCAAAATGTGACATTCTTATCTGTAATCGAAACTTTACGACTGTTTTAGTAGTAATAAAATAAAAATAAGTTCGTATTAGAGCTATAATATACAAAATGGTAAAGTGCTCCGCTATTTAAATGGAAAATTAAGTATGCAAGCATTTATTCCTATCTATATTTTTTAGTTTCGATATAAAATTGTTAAATTCTATAAACATATATATGTATTTCAAAATTGCTGGCGGCAGTGATAGGTAACAACACGGAAACAGAACGGAAGAATATTGTTGTGTTGTGTTGTGATTATTGAAATTATAGGTGCAGAGAAAACAACTTAGATAGGATTTCATATATATATTATTCTTTTATATATTATACTATATTTTATTTAAAAGCCACACATCTGCAAAGCACGGATGACAGACACAAAGTAAAAGAAAGAAAACTATATAAGTGGCCAGTATAACATATATCGATAATAGATTGATTTTTGTTAATGGATAAGTAATATATTCAACAGGCCCCCTCAAAAATTAATCACATTTAAAATAATATAAATTAACTCAATAGACCATATGTGACTTCTAAATACCCTGGGTAAAGTAAATAAGCATTGGTCCAACATTTGTTGCACAGGATTAGGGAAAACCCAGGAAAAACCTAATCAGACCAACACAAATTAAACATATGACATATTTTACAAAATCTATTCTAAGCCAATTTTTCTTCTTATGTCCTGGAAAGCAACCGCAGGTAAAGGCTTAGTAAATGCATCTGCCAATTGCTGACCTGTGGGAATATAATTTAGTTTAATTACATTTTTCTCAACTTGTTCCCTAGAGAAGTGATATTTAATATCAATGTGTTTTGATCGCTTATGATTAGTAGGATTATTTGCAATACTAATGCAACCATTATTATCTTCATAAATTATAATAGGCTTATCTACAACGATATTAATACTTGCTGCAAGAGATTTAAGCCATAAGGCCTCTCTAACAGCTTCGTACAATGCCATGTATTCAGCCTCGGTTGAGGAAGCTGCCACTGACATTTGCTTCTTTATACTCCAGGTTATTGTACAAACATCAAATAATTTAAACAAATACCCTGTTGTACTTTTTCTATCCTGTTTATCACTACCACCCCAGTCTGAATCTACAAATCCGCATAAAATATTATTATAGTTGTAACATCTTTTATAGACTAATTTCAAATCAATTGTACCCTTTAAATACCTGAGTACCCGTTTAAGACATTGCCACAATACCACATTACATTTACTAGTATATCTGCTAAGTATATTAACACTTGTGCTTAGGTCTGGACGAGTGCAGAGCATTATGTACATTAAACAACCTATAACATTTCTAGATGGCACATTATGTGTGTCATTAGAATTAATAGTCCGGTCAATATAGACATTTGAAATAACAAAAATTCCCGAAAAGCCAAATTTTTGTGAAGACCTATAGTTTACCATTACGAATCAAGTTTTAAAAGTCCCCATCGATCCTATGTGTGCTTAAAAAGTTATTCGAGGTCAAAGGTCAAAATTTGAGGTTATTGCTTGAAAATGGTAAGTTTTATCAATAAAAACTTCAAACCAAAGTTGTAGATCTTAAAATTATCTACAAAAATGGTATCAATGATTTTTTTCCTAACAGTTACCATTCCTGAGATATCGCGATTGTAAGAGTCATATGCACATGTAAGCCACGTATATACCTACAATACATATAAGGCACTTAATACAAGTATAAATACTTATTTGTTTCTCTTTTATAGATATTATACTATCCTAAAAACATTTATTCAAATAGTAGCCAGTCCCTAACTGAATTTGCTCTATGCACGGCTTTACTATTATCATCAAATCATCAACATAAATTAAAACATATAAATTTTTGTTAATATCACCATTGTCCAAAATATAAATACATTTATCGACAGGAGAATTTCTAAATCCCTTTTCCTTAAAAAAACGTTCAACAACTTCAAACCAACACCTAGCAGCCTGCTTTAGTCCATAAAGTGATTTATTTAATTTACATACATAATTGTCTTTGCCAACTATACCTTCAGGTATTTTCATATAAATTTCTTCTTTCAATTCCCCATTTAAAAACGCTGTTTTAACATCCATGTGATGAATTAATAAATTAAATTGGTTAGCAAAAGCAATCATGAATCTAAAACTAGATATACGAGCAACAGGCGCAAAGGTCTCATTATAATCTGATAGATATTCTTGACTAAAACCCCTAGCAACAAGATGTGCCTTGTATCTTACAGGTTTACCAAATTCATCTGTTTTTATTGTGAAAAGCCATTTACAGTCTACTATATTTTTGTTTTCTGGTTTTTTTACAAACGTCCAAGTTTTATTAGCATAAAGAGAATTTAATTCATCCCTAACTGCATTTTCCCACTTACATCTATCATTAGAAGTTTTAATTTCATTAAAAGATTTTGGTATGTCGTAAAGAATAGATTGAGCACACATCAAATAATCGTCACCGTACTTTTTATAAGATGTTAATGAACGATCTTTAAGCCTGTCACTTCTTCTTAGTTCTGTGTTTGTTATGTCACAGTCACTAACATTAGAAGAAATATTTTTCTCTAATTCAACTACGTCATGGTTCAATTTACGTATTTTACTAGTCGTAGCGTAATCACCATCAGATTTACACAGAGATTCACAGTCAGAGTTTTGGGACTTGGTAATCACTGATTTAGGTGGTATAATATTTATACCACTATCAGTTTTATTATGAGAATTTATTACATTCTCTTCAGACTTTATAACAGGCCTGGATTGTAGACAATTTATCTCGTCTACTATTACATCTCAGACTATTACGTATCTTTCACAATCAGGATTCCAAACTTTATACCCGTTTGGTTGATAGCCAACTAATATACCTTTCCAGGACTTAATATCAAATTTTGTCTTGGTATTCTTATTGTGAACATAAACTGTTGCACCAAATACTTTTAAATATTTCAGCTGTTGCTTTTTCCCATGCCACATTTCAAAAGGTGTTTGTATAAAATGTAAAGCTTTTGTTGGTGTTATATTTATTAAATAGACAGCAGTTAACACTGCTTCACCCCAAAATTGCTTATGCAATTCTGCACCATTTATCATAGAGCGAGCTTTTTCAGTAATAGTTCTTACCATTCTTTCAGAAACGCCATTTAACTGTGGTGTTCCCGGAATTGTTAAATGATAAGAAATTCCTTTTTCTACACAATAACATTTCATTTCAGTGGATAAATATTCACCACCGTTGTCGCAATATAAATGAACTAATTTCGTGTTGAATTTTGCTTCACCTTTTGCAACGATATCTTTAAATACTGTAAATACATCTGACTTATAAGTAATGAGATAAGTAACACAATAATGAGTATACTGATCTACAAACAGTACAAAATAGTTTTTATTGTCAACTGTAGGAGGAGTGATAGGACCACATACGTCAGAATGAACCACAAATAACGATCGCTTAATATGACTTTTATCTTTAACATGATTAAAAGGTAATCGACTCTGTTTACCATTTATACAGGCTTCACATAAATCATCATTTGGTACTACTCTATCTATTTCTTTTATATCATCAATTATGTCACAATTTTTAAGTTTCAAAAAATTATTTTTACTTATATGACCTAAACGTTGATGCCATAATTTATAGTCGTTCTTGTCGCTATTTTTATGAGAAACGAAGTAACATGTATTTATAGATACTTTAAAATTTAAAGCTATTAAATTATTAGTACACTTACCTTGAATAATTACCATACCATCCTTTTTAATTTTTGCACCATATTTGTCAAAAATAATAGTAAACCCTGCTTGCTGCATCTTTGAAACAGATATTAAGTTATAAGGGACATCAGGACAGTAAAGCACGTTATCTAAAAATCCTTGAACGCCCAAGTCACTGGTAACCTTTATAGTTCCTCTTTTTGTTGCTGTAATGTATGTACCATTCTTTGCAACTGAAATGTTAAGTGGTATAATTAAACGAGAATAATGAATAAATAAATCCTGTCTATTTATAATATGGTCTGAAGCTCCTGAGTCTAATAAAAATGTAACTTCATTGACATGTTCTATGGGTTTCTGTACTCCCAACATAAAAGCAAATCCAAAAGAATTATTTGATATAAAGGGTTGTTGAGTCTCTATATTTTGTAAAGTTCTAGTTCGTGGTGCTTGGTTATCACCCATCATTCTTTTAAAGTGATAGCATTCCTTTTTAACATGACCTTTGCGGCCACAATGATGACACTTCAAATGTCTTTTGTTTATTTTTCTATTATCTCTTTTGTATCTGAAATTTTGCGTTTGATTTTGTTTAATTTCTTCAAACGAGCGTTTACGAGCTGGATGTGTAGGTCTCTTTTCAAGATGCATAACTTTTGTGACTGTGTCAGCAGATTCGGTTTTTAGTTTTATTTCCTGGTCTAATAATCTTGTTTTTACAAAGGCTAAACTTATATTGTCTTCTGATAAAGTTTCTATAGCTGTAATAACCCCATCATAAACTGTAGGTAACGTTAAAAATAAGTGTGCTACTTTATCCGTTTCTTCTAATTTTGCTCCAGCTGCTAATAATTCTGAAATTAAGTCGTCAAAATGCGCAAAATGTTTCACCAAAGGCATATCGCCAGTTAGTTTAAGGGCCAACAAATTTTTACGTAAAGACAGTTGGGTGGCAATACTTTTTCGTTCGTACAACGCATCTAAATCATTTAAATTGTCTTTTGCAGTACTTTCTTCTTTCGCAAAGCCAAGATATGAATCTGCCAGGTATTCTACGATGATACTTTTGGCTATTAAATTTTTTTCTTTCCCAGTCACTATCTTGAATTATATTATCATCGTCTATGATCTTCAATAAATCCATCTCACAAAGTAAAGCTCTGATTTTAAACTTCCATATACTATATTTTTCGCCATTAAAAGGCTTATAAAGCCTTTTCCGTTTCAATTTTGAATTCTCCATTTTTTCTCAAATTTGACCAAATCAGTCGGACGTCAAAGAGAAAATTTTAAAATTTATTTTATGTATTTTGATTTATTTAAAATATACCGGATAAGACTGGGCCCATAACCTATTGAAATTATAGGTGCAGAGAAAACAACTTAGATAGGATTTCATATATATATTATTCTTTTATATATTATACTATATTTTATTTAAAAGCCACACATTTGCAAAGCACGGATGACAGACACAAAGTAAAAGAAAGAAAACTATATAAGTGGCCAGTATAACATATATCGATAATAGATTGATTTTTGTTAATCGATAAGTAATATATTCAACAGTGATTAGATGAAATGTTTATCTTTTAAATTAAAATCATTCGCGTTCGCTGCATTTTTGGTCAAAATCCTGTTTCTTCTTTTTTTTTTATTTTCTCTTCTTTATTTTAGGAGGGACACAGTTTACAGTTGGTCCTACTTGCTCGTATCCGTGTTTACTACAAATCTTTATTTATATAGATTAGTTTTTAGTTTTCTTAGTAACTAATAAAATAATTTTCCTTTAAATTAAAGTACAAGTGATTATAATGACCTATTTTATTTTTTTTTTATTTCACATTTGCACTGTATCTCGCATATAAATAGTAGGGAACTGAGGGAACCTAGTGTTAAGATTCTCTGTTCTCCCGTATTCGTCTTTTGAGATATTACGTGTTGGCTGGCAGAGCTCAAGACGTCGCTGTGTCTACATACAAAAGCGAGGAAAATAAAAAAAAATAAATATAAATCTTAGAGTAATTCGTCATTTGTTAAGTTTTAATTTTAATTATTTACTATTCATAGTATGTAATACAATATAAATAAACCAAATAATAAAATAAATATATTATCTTTTTACGTTTCTTTTGGAAATCAATTCTGGGATTCCTCATATTTCATGTGAAGCACTACTTCGAAAAGTTTGCCGAATGTATAAATTGTACATTTATAACATTTTCAAAAAATATTTGTTTTGCACTTATGTACTTTATCCAGCTTTTAACAGGCATTATAAGAGAGCGACAGTTGCAGAAAACGTAATGTCAACAGAAAGTAAGAAAAATCCATCTTCAACGAGTGGGAATCGAACCCACAAACCGTCGCGTTTACGGGCAGACGCTTACGCCTCTGCGCCACAACAGTCCTCTGCGCCACAATGTTTATAAATGTTAGTTAGAAAATTCTATTGACAACAACAAATGATGTATTTTACTGTGTGGAGAACGGTGACAGCCAACAGGGTCACACTGAGCAACGACGGTCTATATATTGCCCTAAGTTTTAATTACCAAATGTAAAAAAATAAATTTATCTCATACAAAAGTGTGGCCTTCACGCTCTCGGCTTCTGTAAATTGAAATTATGCATGTTAATGAGGACACTCATTAATTTATTCTAAGCAAATATGTTAACGTAACCTTTTTAGATTTCTATTCAATTCAATAGCCTTAGAAATAATATTATTTCAAAAAAACGAGCGTAGATGCTAATAAATAACAAAGAAATTGTATTTTTTTTTCATATCGTCAAAGAAAATTACTGTGAATGAGAAAACAAATAGAGGAAAAAATAAAAAATTAAATCTGATTTTGAGCTGCTGTTACAACAGCAGCTATAGATAGTATTTACTACTTTTTAATGATTTATATGTATTAATTTATTATTTATCGATATAATTTCCATAATTTCATATTTTTATACATCCCAAAATCGAATTAAAGGTTTACTTTATTCCTTCCACCAGGATATACCCGGTCTTTAAAAAGCTCTGTTGGAGCTGGTATTTTTATTAATATTTCTATTTCTCAGCCCCGACGTGACAAAGTATTTTTTTGTTTTACTAGGCATACAGTTTTGTCAAAAAATACATATAACGTGATTATATTTCATGAAAAAATGAAATACCTGTAAATCCATTGTTTTGTGCTCATAGTAGTATATGAACTATTGTTACTGTGTCTATTCCTTTAGAGTCTAAGGCAATTAACTACACAATACGAACTAATAGCTGTGTCTTGTAATCAATATGATGAATAAATCCATTAAAAATTTGGTTTGACTTGTTTTATAAGTGTTATAAATTTATTTAAATTGAATGTAGTTTTAGTCAAAATCAACGCTCGTCTATCAAACAGACCGCTATCAGCATAAATTACTCAGTCGAGGTGCAAAACGACTGTTATAGTCGAGTCGGCTAATGGTGGTGGAATATTCAAGCGATAATTTGATATTTCACACGTTAAAGACGTGGATTCTGAGAGATTTGTTCCCAGATTTAGATATAACTGTTATTATTACGATCGATTGAGTACTTACAAAAATACCAATAACAATTAATTAGAAAAGTAACCGGTATAATAGAAGGTTATGATACATCATGCCTGAAATTCAAACCCTGTGAAATAATTATAGTCAGCCATAAAACATACAAAATATCCCCAATAAATACGTACAGCTACTTTTTTTATTAACCAAATACACGGATGGACAATTGTTTGGGATTTTCCATAATTAAATATATTACAATGATTCATTCACACATAATGAGTTCTTACTTTATTTTATAGTTATTCAGACATGTTACCGTAGCTCGATGTTGACTTCCGATTTTGTTATTAACCATTCGACATTACGACTTCTAGTGGATCAGTAGAGTGACTAAAAAAAATTACAGTCTTCTTAACATTCTCCAACTGCGAAGTTATGAAAATGATCACAAATATTTTAAAATATATTACATTAAAAATGTTATATATATGTTTTTTTTATATTATAAAGAAAAGATATGGTGAAAATAAAGATTTAATAACTATGACATTTTTCATTCATTTTCATATAGTCAAACGCGCCTATTGGTTTGTGTGTGCAATAACCCATCGTTAGTCAATTTACTCGTTTTCAATTGGGCGTGATGTTTCGCCCACTTAGCTTTTATTTATGCAAAATTCTTACAAAACTAAGTAAGCTTGCGGTAAGTGCTTAGACTTTATAGGTATAGATGTACCTGTTAATACATAAGTTATTTAAAGCTTATATAATGTACATGCTATTTCTAATGTTGTATGTTTCGTAGTATGAAATTTTTACGTCCAATTGGTCTCGATTTGCTCACGTCCTTAAATTAATTATTAGAAAAATTACTTTTTTGTGTATTACTGTTATTAACTAGTTTGATGAATAGTCGGTAGTGTATCGAAATATTGTAGATATCAATTATAAAATGTAAAATATTTTTAACGTCACAATTTTTTTAAAATCAAGTAAGTAATATTTTAATAATATCCAATCAGTTTTAAAATAAATCCTGCAGATGTCACGACCCTCGGTCAAATAGCTTTTAAGTGTATGCAAACAAAATCAGCACTCCTGTTTTCAATAAAGTTTTAAGCTACAATTAAATAGGTCAGCGACCGCCAATCGGATTAAAATATTTATTGTCACGAAAAGCAATTTACAGAGTTGACCGCAACAATGCGTTGGTAACAGCTCACTGTGCTATATCTGAGGTGACATTAATTCTGCAGACTTTTTCATACAAATATGAAACGTCATATTTTAATTCAGCCATTGCTAAACGAGTGATAAAATATTTATATGTCATGTTTGGAAAATGCACGCTTCAAAATAACTACGAAATCGATAGCTACATTACTATTACCTGTTAATACGTGCTGCGATACGCGTGATCAAATATTTGTGTGACAAAGTGTATTAATATAATTGTTTATGTTTTATATAGCTTTAATAATAGAAAATGCGCAGAGACTCCAGAAGAAAGACACTTCAATTTAGTTCAATATTCAAGATATTACCTATGTGAAGAAACGATAGTACTCCGCGATTTCACAAAAATTTCGATGACATTTTATTTTGACCTTCGGCCTAAAGTGTCGATATTTTCTTACTGTACTAGTAACTTGATGCGTTTTTTGCATATGTCTCTAGGTAAAGTAAAGGTTAAAATTGAATATCTTTTCTTATATTCTAAATTTTTGTATGAGTAATTTCTACTGTGGTTGTAAATTTGTCTATCTGATGGTTAATCTTCATATATTTATACAAAAATATAAAAAATATCATTAGTTACCTAGACATTTCTAAAACAAAACAAATATATTCAATCACTTTGGATGTATAGTTTAATAGAAATATTGAAAATTAAAAATGTTTGATTTGAAAACTTTTTCAATAGAGCGCTATAACAAACAGTCGCCCGATGCTCATACAATACACGACTCGTTATGAATGCTGAAAATTCTATGCTAATCGCTAACATGGCGGCAACAGTCATTACCGCAAGGGTAATGCCTTTGTGGATATATTTCACGAGCATTCTTAAATATTGCTTACATAAAGTGAACAATTTTATAAATCAGTCTACCCGTGACCATGGACTACTGCAAAGTGTTCGAAACGTCGGGTTTCCGAAATAATGTTAATATACGCGATAAATCAGGTTAAATTGTTTTATTTAAAATGTATAAAAATCGCGAAAATCAAAGAACTTAATTATTTTATAAAACTCATTTCAATATTGTGTGAGGTCTACATTAATCTTGGCGACGAAACGCACGTATTGGACCTGAATCTCGTTTGGTC
The DNA here is from genome assembly GCA_037178615.1 of Dione vanillae. Lineage (NCBI taxonomy): Eukaryota > Metazoa > Arthropoda > Insecta > Lepidoptera > Nymphalidae > Dione > Dione vanillae. The sequence goes on from JAZFAU010000085.1 coordinate 790,614, forward strand.
TTTGCATTTGTTTTGATTTTATATATTTAAAATTAACGACTACAAATGTCTTAGTTACTTATTGTAGTCTGTAAATATATCAAATTGATGATAGTCAAGAAACTAAATAGATTACGTTGTAAATAAAATTGGATAATATTTAAAAGTCCTAGTCAACGCAATAAATCTATTTATGAACTTCTAATCATAGTTCACATTACAAACTAACAATGTAGCAATTCGTTTCACCGTAATTTTGAGTATTATTTTTAAATAAAAAATGTTTTTGTTTAAGCAAAGTAAATAAATAAATTGTCGTTTTAAACAAAGTTTCTCGAGAAGTCTGTATAACATATAAATATTTTATATTACCAGCTGTTGAAGAGCGAACGCAAAACTTAACGCTTTGCACGCTCTGGAATAATTTGCTAAATATGTTTACTGTTACTTTTAGTACAAATGAGAGGTTTCCTATTTATGTTCCACACATTACTTACCAGACTTCACCTAAGTGCTGGTGCAACTTTTTTATACGTACGTAACCCGTACGGTGTACGTATGTGACCCTTGAGGTTATTATTAAATATGAATGATGTAAACACCTCGTCTCGATAATGTAAAGATTCACTAAGAATAACAGAACAAACAAAACAATTTCTGCCACTTTGACAGGATAGTGTACGTTTGCAATTGAAAACGTTATTTTATTTTAAAACGATAATTTAATAATTTACTTTGCTTGAACAAACACATTTTTTATTTGAATGTTTTAATGTAATAATATTTGTTTACGGATGTAATAGTTAATAGTTGTTGTTAAACGTACGTTTAAATAATATTTAAAAGTAATTACTTTTAAAATTTTATTTATTTAAAAAGAAAAAAAGATCGTTTCAAACAGAATGGTTTAGTTTGAAAATCCTAAAGAGCTGTTATCGGGCAAACACAGTGGTAGCTTAGGACTTAACGAATTATCTCGCCTGTCAGCAACGCCCGGCCAATTGTGAATAAGCGAATTGAGAATTTATAATCACCGTAGCCAGCGATGACCAATTTTGGTAGAAAACCCTTTGTCTGAAATTGACTTCGGCAATTTAATTTACATTTCTATAAACCTACAAAAACACAATCCTAGCCCTGAATTGTTTTCAATTCAGGAGTAATTTAACATAAAATTATAATGAATTAAATAATAACTAAATAAGTTTATTGAATAAATTATTTTTAAGACAGTAACAACCATTCTTTATTTTTTCTTTTTATTTTTACTTTCACCTGTTTATCCCGCACATGTAGTGTTAAGAAACTCTGTTGCTTGGTGGCAGAAATCAACGCCGCGCTTTGGACCAACTTGGAATTGACTAGAAACCGTCGCTTTACAGGGAAACGTTGTGCCCCTGCGCCACGACGACCATTCTTTAGCTATCAACTAAAATGAAATCGCGCATTATAAGTCAGCAATAAAAGTGACAAAGAGCAGAAAACAGTCACTTTTATATTTGTTCGTGGTGAAATGCTTTTGTGAATAGAAGGAAATGTTGCTATTACATGTGATACATAACAGTAGAGCTAGGATGATGGGACCCGTCCGAATACGGAACACGGCACTTATCCAAAATGTTACATTCTTATTTGTAATCGAAACTTTACGACTGGTTCAGTAGTAATAAAATAAAAATAAATTCGTATTAGAGCTATAATATACAAAATGGTTAAGTGCTACGTTATAGTAAAAAATAACACGTTATTAAAATGGAAAATTAAGTATGCAAATACTTATTCTGATTTATAACTTTTAGGTTCGATATAAAATTGTTAAATTCTATAAACATATATATGTATTATAAAATTGCTTTCGGCAGTGATTGGTAATGACAGCGGTGACCACCACGGACGAATACTTCTGCTTATCTTTTAAAATAAAAGCATTCACGTCCTCTGCATTTTTCTCTGCATTTTTTTCTCTGCATTTAAGAACATGAACAAGAGATAAGAGAAAACCATAGCATGCAAAGGCAGTCTTATTAGTAATAGTGATCTCTTACAGACTACCTGAGCAGTAAAAAGCTATTGATCGTAATATATGAAGTGCATAGAAAGATTATGCTAAATAGTGAAAATGTATCCACTACATATATATATTTATATATATATATATATATATATATATATATATATATATATATATATATATATATATATATATATATATATATATATATATATATATATATATATATATATATATATATATATATATATATATATATATATATATATATATATATATATATATATATATATATATATATATATATATATATATATATATATATATATATATATATATATATATATATATATATATATATATATATATATATATATATATATATATGATTTTAATTGAGATCAGAATCAGATCAGAATTCAATCAGATGTCAATTGAGTTACTTGAAAATAAATATTTTTTATTTACGAAATTATATACTAGTGACTAATTTTGCTAGCATGTTTAAGTCACCTCCAAAAACACTAAAAAATCAAAACATTCCCTCAAGTTCGGAATCCGACATACACAAATTGCGGCCAGAAGAATCGACTTCATCTGATTTACACAATACAAATGTCACTAAACGAGCAAAACGACGATGTCCATCAAGCGAAGGAGCTGAGCTTACAGTTGTACTTGCCACTATGAAATCGGAGATCACAAATGATATCAAAGCATATATCAATGAGTTAGTCTCCGCTCAAAACTCTAGATTGGATAGATTGGAAAATCATCTCATGGAAATAAAAGGCCAGTATACCGATATAGAAAGCACATGTCAGGAAATTGAGAAATCTATGTCTAGTATGTCTGACCAAATGACAGCATTAGATTGTAAAATAATTAATCTTGAGAAGGAACGCACAGTTACCTCCAATAGACTCTTATTACTGGAAGAGAAATTAGAATCACTTGAAAGATCGTATGTTAAAAGCTGTGTTGAGATACGCAATGTCCCGAAAAAGGTCCAAGAAAATAAAAAAGATCTATACAGCCTTGTTCAAGAGCTGTCTAAGAAATTACAATTTAATCTACAGGAATGCGATATAAAAGATGTAGTTAGACAACCGTCTAAGAGGGAAAACAAGGTGTCAAATATTACTGTCGAATTTTCAAATACGTTGATAAAGTCTCAATTACTCACCAGTGCCAAGAATTTTAATAGGAGAAACTCTGATGATAAATTGAATTCCTCTCATCTTGGCTTTGGAGGTATTACCTACCCTGTTTATATCGCTGAACAATTAACATCTCAGGCCAAGAAGCTTTTTTATAGCGCTAGAAATTTTGCAAAAGTCAATAAATACAGTTACTGCTGGACATCAAATGGCAACATATTTTTAAGAAAAGGAACGGATACTCCATACATTCTTGTTAAAAATGAACCACAACTTCAACAACTGCTTATGCCAAGTTCTATGTGACTATATGGCTTTTTATTTATATTTTGTTACTTTATTATAATTGTTACTGTAAGTATTATTATTAGCATACTTTACTTACTTTTAGTTTTATATTCTGTTAAATTTTCTTTTACTTTTATATTCACGCACACAAATACATTCGCTCAAATTCACAAATACAGCTACAATTTTATTCAATACAACATAAAATTACATAAATGTACTCGATTACACCTAATATGTCATTTCCAACCAATTCATAGTCTAATTAATAAAAAATCCGTGATAAAAAAATTATACAGCCTTAAAAAGTTTCGGAGTCCCTATAATCCGGTCATATATTTGAAATCGTTAGACACTTACTACGTAAACCTTATACTATGACTGATAACATTATTAAATTATTAAATTGTGTCGATAATTCGACAAATTTTGATACACACATATGCACTCCAGAACAATCCGACCAGATTTTACATAACTCTCCTTACTACTTGAAAACATATTGTCAAAACATAAGATCAATAAATTGTAACTTCCTTGACTTACAAGTATTCTTAAATCGTTTTTCTTTTGAATTTGAGCTTCTGGCACTTACAGAATGCTGGTTGCCTTGCGTAAAAAATCATAACGTACCAGAAATACACAGTTACTTATCTCATAAAACTACTAAGCACCAAAATCAAAGTGATGGTGTGGTAGTTTATGTTAAGGCTTTTCTTGATCCAATTGTTGAAGAACTAAACCTAAACGAATCTGCCTCAGGATTATTAATCCAAACTAAATATGACATAGCTATACTATGTATTTACCGCTCACCGTCGAATGAAAATATTGACAAATTTTTGAATGCATTAAATAACATACTTCCATCGTTATTCAAATTTAAATCGGTTATTCTAACTGGTGACATTAATATAAATATCAAATCTCCTTTAGATCTTCGTTCCCAAAGTTATTTAAATTGTCTTGCGTTTTACGGCTTTCTTCCCACCCACACTTTACCGACTCGCGGAAATAATTGTATTGACCACACTTTCGTACGTACAAAATGCTACGTTACTACGATAATCTTTGAATCTACTATAACTGACCATTATTCTTCTTTAGCATGTATTAAAATTAAAGGAATGCGAGCCAAAGAGGTCGTTAACATATCCAAAATAAATTATGAACATCTGGATAGGACATTTGAACAATTGGACTTTACAAATATCTTGTCTAACGATAATCCAAATACTGCGACAGATGACCTTGTAAAATTATTGTCAAAGGTTATCCAGGAAAATACGACCACAGTTAAGCGTCCTGCTAGAAACAGGATACTTAAGCCTTGGATAACAACTGGCTTACTAAGGTGTATCCGTAATAGAGATGCATTACACAAAAAAAATAAAAACAGATCCCAACAATGAAATTCTTAAAATCACATATAAACGTTACAGGAATTTCTGCACAAAAATATTAAAGAAGGCAAAAAGACAATATGATACCGAGCTAATACAAAAATCTGGTAATAATACCAAAGCTCTTTGGAACGCCATAGAAAAAATTACCTACACCACCAAATCCAAACGTTCATCTACTCAACTCCTACAACAAACACAATCCCCTATTCATACTTGTAATAATGTAAATAGATTTTTCGTTAATATTGGAAAGGAACTTGCAGACAAAATTGGTTCTAATTTAGAACAAAATTTATCAAGGCCCATCACACATTCACATACTGCCTTATCCTCTTTCGTTCTTGATGAGACGGACAATGACGAAATATTAAACACTATTAATGCTCTAAGATCCAGTGCTTCTCCCGGGTGGGATGCGATTCCAGTAACTATAATTAAAAGGTATTCCTCCCTATTGACACCTGTATTGTGCCACATATTCAATAGATCCTTCCAGGCTTCAGTATTCCCATCTTCATTTAAAAGAGCCATTATTCATCCCATTTTTAAAGGTTGCGATGGAAAACTCGTAAATAATTATCGCCCAATTGCAGTATTAAGTGCCATTTCCAAGGTATTGGAGCGTATAGTTAATAAGAGGCTTAGAGATTATATAGAAAATTTTAACCTCTTATCGAAACAGCAATTTGGTTTTCGAAGAAACAAATCAACCTCTGACGCAGTACATGAGCTTACCACCTCTATTGTCACAAGCTTAAACAATAGCAAAAAAGTTATCTCTGTATTTCTTGACCTTGCAAAAGCTTTTGACACCGTTCCTATCACAATATTAATACAAAAACTCGAAAATATAGGTGTTAGAGGCAAACAACTCCAGTATTTTCACAGTTACCTGACAGGTCGAACACAGATAGTCAAAATAGGAAACCATCTAAGTGATGAACTTGATATTCAGTATGGGGTGCCTCAAGGGAGTGTTCTCGGGCCAACATTGTTTTTAGTTTTTATAAACGACCTTTGCGATCTTAACATCCCAAAATCAAAAATCATTACGTATGCAGATGATACTGCAATCACTTTTCATGGTGATTCCTGGTCAGAGGTTCAAGATGTTGCTCAAACAGGTGTGACTTATATCCTCGAATGGTTATGTTCTCATTCTCTTACAATTAATACTCAAAAAACTAAATTTATCGCATTCTCTCCTAACTTAGCTTCTCAACCTAAGATGACCATCAATATTGCCGCTCACACGTGTCACCAAACTGGACAAAACTGTCACTGTTCACAAATAGCTTCAGTGGATAACATCAAATACTTGGGTATAATACTGGATAAGCATTTAAATTTCAAATCCCATGTGGATTCTCTGACGGGTAGAATGAGAAAGTTGATTTTTATTTTCAAAAGTCTTCGACATGTTGCTAGTCAATATATCCTATACAATGTCTATTGTGCACTGGGCCAGTCTATAATCTCGTATTGTATATCCTGTTGGGGAGGTGCATCAAAGACAGTAATGCTCCCTCTGGAAATTGCACAGAGAGCTGTCCTGAAAGTTGCCACTTTTCGACCAATCTTGTTTTCTACTTCGCAGCTATATAAAGATTGCAAAGTTCTTACCGTCAGATAATTATTTATATTGCATGCAATCTTATTGAAACATCGAAACACGCCTTACGTTAAAATTACTAAACGACGGAAAGATAAAGTATGTACCCTTCCTGTTACAAACTACTCTTTCGTTAAAAAGTTTTTTATTTATTTAGGTCCTTTCTTATATAATAAAATTAACGCAAAAAATCCAATTTACAATTTGTCTAGTCACGAATGTAAAGCAAGTGTTCGTTTGTTCTTACAACAAAAAACGTATGATGAAACGGAATCACTTTTGGAAACATCACTATAAAATGTTACACTTATTTACATCCATAACACATACAAACACACACATACAAACACTCAGTACACACACAAACACGAGTATAAACACATACACTATACACTCACACAAAATAATAATATACATTCTAAATACGAATACTCACATCACATCATTCAATAAAAAATTGTAATTTTAATTAAGTACAGTATTATTACGACTTGTTAACCGTTTAATAAAAGAATAGTTTTGAACAATCTCGTGCGATACGGCACTGTTTCTCTTTATTACAGGTTACTCAGTAACCTATCTAAGAGGACAGTACCCCAACCAACTGTTGTAGTATTTTACTGTTGTAGTTTTGTCTAAATGTAATTTGATGTAATATATATATTGTGCTACTTTTTATGAAATAAATATTATATATATATATATATATATATATATATATATATATATATATATATATATATATATATATATATATATATATATATATATATATATATATATATATATATATATATATATATATATATATATATATATATATATATATATATATATATATATATATATATATATATATATATATATATATATATATATATATATATATATATATATATATATATATATATATATATATATATATATATATATATATATATATATATATATATATATATATATATATATATACTCGTAAAATACATTATAAGAGAGCGACAGCTGCAGAAAGCCTAATATCAATAGAAAGTAAGAAGAAAAGAACAAATAATTTATTCCACTGAGTGATGAACCGTGACAGCCAACAGGGTCACACTGCGCAACGACTTTTTCCGATATATAATATTACAATCATAATATATATTACCCTAAGTTTTAATTTCCAAATGTAAAAAAAATCAACTCATCACATATAAAAGTGTGGTCCTCATGCTCTCGGCCTCTGTTAATTGAAATTATGCATGTTAATGAGGACACTCATTAGAGTATACTAAGCAAATATGTTCTTAATCTTTTTAGAATTCTATTCATTTCAATAGGCTTAGAAATAATTTTATTTTATAAAAACTAGTGTAGACGCTAATAGTTAACAAAGAAATCCTACATATTATATATTAATATCACAAGGAAAATTACTGACAATGAGAAACAAACAAATGAAACAAGAAAAAATTTAATATTCGATTTTGATGCTGTTTTTATTATTATTTATTTATATGTAATAACTACATAGTTATTTGTAAAGTTTTATTTATCAATATAGTTTCCACATGTTAATATATATCAAATTCGAATTAAATATTTACTTGATTCCTTTGACTTGATATTTCCGTTCTTTAAAATACTCTATTGGAACTGGTAATTTTTTGAATATTTCTATATCTCAGCCCCGACGCCACAAATTGCATTTTTGTTTTGTTAGGCATACAATTTTGTCTAAAAAATATAATAACAAATATTGTGATTATATTTGACGATTATATTCTTATATGAACTATTGTTACTATGTCTACACCTTTAGAATTTAAGGGGATTAACTCCACAATACAAATTAATTACTGTGTCTCATAATCAACGTATGATGAATAATGCGATTAAGAGTTAGGTATGACTTGTATTATAAGTGGTTTAATAAATTAAATTTTGATATGAATATAATTGAACTACTTAAAAAGATTTAACTTAATTGAACCCACATAAACTACATCTTAGATCAGATGCCCACATTGGCTTGTGAGTGCAATAACCCGTCGGTAGATAATTTACTCGTTTTCATTAAGGAGTAATGTTTCGCCCACTTAGCTTTCATTTATGCAAAATTCTGCTAGTAGTAAGTAATATTGCGGGAAGTGCTCAGACTTTATAGGTATGTTCTGGTTTTAATGTTATATGATTCGTCGTATGAGATTTTCACGTCTGATTAGTCTCGGTTTCTTAAATTAAAAAGGTAACATTTATAATGAATCTTTGATTATTTTTACAAAAATTACGTTTCTTGTGTATTAATGTTAATAACTAGTTTAGTCAATAATCGATAGTACATTGCTTTATTTTAGATATCAATTATAAGAATATAAAATATTTTAAATAACACAATTATTTCAAAATCAAATAAGCAATATTTTAATAATATCCAATTTGTTTTAAAATAGACCGCGTAGCTGTCGCACACCGCGGTCAAACAGTTTTTAAGTGTATGGAAACAAAATCAGCACTCCTGCTTCCAAAAAAATTTTAAGCTACAATTAATTAGGTTAGCGACCGCCAATCGGATTAAAATATTTATTGTAACGAAAAGCAATTTACACAGTTGACCGCAACAATGCGTCGGTAACAGCTCACTGTGCAATATCTGAGGTGAAGCTCCAGTGAAATTATTTCAGCAGAATTTTTCATACAAATATGAAACGTCATATATTTTAAACCAGCCATTGCTGAACGTGTGATAAAATATTTTATGATATGTTTGGAAAATCGAACGCTTCAAAATAACTACGAAATCGATAGCTACACTACGATTTACAGGTGGTGCTGCAATACGCGTGATCAAATATTTTAGAAGATAATGCGGTTTGATATAATTGTTTATATTTTATATAACTTTAATAACATGGTAGGTAAAGAGAACTTAGACTAAAGACACTTTTTTCTTCATTTTTGGACAATTTTCAAGACATTACTTAAGTGAAGAAAGTCAGACGCTGTGGCTCTGATGAGGATATGTTTTGACTTTGACGTGATGTATTTTTTGTATGTTTATAGTATAGAGGTTAAAATTCAATACCTTGTCTTATTTTATTCTACTTTGTTGGATAAAATAATTTCTATTGTGAATGTAAAATCGTATTTATTATTTTTAATATCTTATTATTAATATCTTATTCTTCATATCAATACATCATAGACTTAGTCATAATTGTTAAAACAATCATTAGTTACGTATATATTTCTAAAACAGATATATTCAATCACTTTGGAATTTCGAAAACTAAAAACCTTTGGTTTAAACATTTTTTCAATATAGCGCTATATAGCAAACAGTCGTCCGAAGCTCATACAATACACGACTCGTTATGATTACTGAAAATTCTACACTAATCGCTAACGTGGCGGCGACAGTCATACCTGCGGTAATGCCTTTGTCGGTATATTTCACGAGTATTCTCAAATATTACTTACATAGAGTGAAAAATTTTGTATAATTAGTTTACGAGTAAATGGAGAGTGATTCATTTATATTCCATTAAAATTTCTTGTCTAAATGAACATAATGGGCGTGAATCTCAATTGGTCTACAGAGTATTTGATGTTTTATTTTAAATAGATAAAATTTAACAATGACTCTCACTCATCGTTGTCTGTATTAAATTGATGATAGTTACAAAATACATACTTTAAAAAATGGCTAGTATATGAAAATCCTAGTCAGCGCAATAAATTTGTTTATGAAGTTCTAATCAGAATTCATATTATAAACTACAATGCAATTTGTTTTACGATAATTAAACTTTACTCCTGCATCTAACAATCTTAAATCTGCTAAGCTTTAAATACCACAAGGAAGTAACCATTTTGATCTTAACAAGGGCCATTAAATATGCGCTTAAACGAAGTCTGATAAGTAATGTGTGTAACACAATTGCATTACAAATTACTCGATAAGAAAGTTGCAAGGACTCTTTTTCTCTACCACTCGTGATAAAGTCAGAGTATTCATCATACTTAGTTATCTCACCCCTACCGCTTAGCATCACGCCGAAGAATTAACTGAATTTGTGATATATTATTTAATTTTTATAACAAATAATAAAAATAATAAATAAAACAATTAAAATTAAACAAAAATAATTATACTAAATAAAATATACTTGTAACGCTTATTGACTTCTAGGTTATTTAAACATTATATGTTTTAAGGAGACTATTTATCCTGAGCTGGATAAAGTAATGGATGGTTTATCGCTTTGATTTAAGCTTGGTACTTGACTTGGTGGGGTACTATAAATATTTAAGTCAACTGCATTTACCCGATAAATAAACCTACTGAATAGAAGTGACTGTATTTGACATTGGCTTGAATTAAAATCTTAAATATTATACTGCGCTGAATGACAGCGCAGCCTTCGTGGATATCACCTTTTGGATAAAATATTTCAAGATCCTATATAAAGAAATAGTAAAAAATTATTTATAATTTAGATACAGGATTATTTATTTCACGATTTTTATGGTATGTGCTTGTGGTATGTTTTGACACGTGCTATGTAACTCGTGAGGTTGTTACATTAAATACGAATTATGTTAATATCTTGACGCGTTGATGTAAAGATTTACAAAAAATAACAGAATAAAAAGAGATTTCTCTTTGTCACTTTGGCAAGATAGTGCACGCTCGCTTTATATTTGACAAATGTTGTTTTATTTTAAAACGATAATTTTAATTATTTACTGTGCATAAACAAAATCTTTTTTTAATTTGAATTTGTCGGTTGAGCACAAGACGCACTTTGATTGTGTTTATTTTGTAAGTGAAGCTAACATATAATTGTAATGAAATTATTAATTAAATGGAATTACGTTGATTTACTTATCATTCTATATATTTATATTTTTTAGTAAATTAGTAGAAAGTAATAATGTTTTAATGTAATTATATTTATTTACGGATGTAATCGTAAATAGTTGTTATTAAACGTATCTTTAAATTGTATTTTAAAGTAATACCTTTAAAATATTCATTTATTTAAAAATGAAAAAGATCGTTTCAAATAGAATGGTTTGTTTTGAAAATTCTATAGAGCTGTTATCGGGCAAACACAGTGGTAGCTTAGGACTTAACGAATTATCTCGCCTGTCAGCAACGCCCTGGCCAATTGTGAATAAGCGAATTGAGAATTTATAATCACCGTAGCCAGCGATGACCAATTTTAGTAGAAAACAAAGCATATCAACCCTTTGTCTCAAATTGACTTCGGCAATTTAATTTACATTTCTATAAGCCTGCAAAATTACAACCCTAGCCCCGAATTGCTTTCAATCCTAGGTAAAGATTTATTTAAGTTAAAATTATATTATATTTTGAAGTGATTACTACAAAAATAAGTTTATGGAATAAATTCGTTATAAGTATGTAATAATCATTCCTTATCTATCAACTAAAATGAAATTGCTAAATATAAGTCAGCAATAAAAGTGACGAACAGCAAAAAGCAGTCAAAATGCTTTTGTGAACAGAACGAAATGTTGCTATTACATGTGATACATGACAGTAGAGCTAGGATTATGGGACCCGTCGGAATACAGAACACGGCACTTATCCAAAATGTGACATTCTTATCTGTAATCGAAACTTTACGACTGGTTTAGTAGTAATAAAATAAAAATAAGTTTGTATTAGAGCTATAATATACAAAATGGTAAAGTGCTACGCTATAGTAAAAAATAAATCGTTATTAAAATGGAAAATTAAGTATGCAAACATTTATTCCGATCTATATTTTTTAGTTTTAATATAAAATTTTTAAAAAATTGCTGTCGGCAGTGATTGGTAACGACGGCGGTAACGACTCCGGAAGAATACTTATGTTTATCTTTTAAAATAAAAGCATTCACGTTCGCTGCATTTTTGGATAAAATCCTGGCAGAGATTTTTGTGTCATACTTTACTTAATAATTTATAAAACTTTGCAATCTTGCAAACTATGAACAATTATATAAGAGTACGCATTAAAAATGTCCTCATGGCTTTTACAATTATTTTTTGTATTTAAAAGCCTTATTTTGTCAACTGTCAATTAAAATTGCAATTAAATACGTAGATTTAAAAATTAGTACCTTAAAAGAACACAGTGGAGAGTGACTTTGTTCCATGCTAATGAAAAAGAGAAAAAAAAGGAAAATGATATTTTTTCCAGTATTCTCTTCTTTTTTTTGCGGAGGACTTGAGTGAACCAGCTCATTACGTGGAGTTGATTTTACTTGCTCGCCTTCGTGTTTACTACTACTACTACTACTACTACAGTATATTTATATAGATTAGTCATTAGTTTTCCTAATAACAAAAAAAATATTTTCCTAATATTTAAAAATGAATATTAGAAACTACTGTTAAGTTATTATAATGACCAACTTTAATCTTTTTTTACGCTGTATCTCGCATGTAAATAGTAGGGAGCTCAGCTCCCCACTAGCTAGTGTTAAGATCCTCTGTTTTCCAGTGTTTGTCTTTTCAGATATTGCGTGTTGGATGGCAGGACTCAAGGTGTTTGCTGTATCCACATATAAAAGCCAGGAAAATAAAAAAAAAATATTAGACCTAAGTAAGGTGTGATTTGTTACGTTATACAATTTATAGTATGTAATAAAATATAAATAAATCAATTAATAAAAAAAAGTATTATCTTTTTAAATTCCCTTTGGGAATCACTTTTGGGAATCTTCATATTTCATGACAAGTACTACTTCGAAAAGTTTGCAAAATGTATAGATTTATAACAATTTCAATCAAAATATTTCGTTTATGCTTACGTACTTAATCCAGCTTATAACGGACATTACAAGAGAGCGACAGCTGCAGAAAGTCTAATATCAATAGAAAGTAAGAAGAAAAGAACAAATAATTTATTCCACTGAGTGATGAACCGTGACAGCCAACAGGGTCACACTGCGCAACGACTTTTTCCGATATATAATATTATATTTTTTTTTTTTTTTTCAGCTTCACGCTTTATCCCGCACAGGGCAGGGTAGGCAGAGGGCAGGAACCATAAGAACCTAGTGTTAAGACACTCCGTTACTTAGTCCCTGCTTACTCCGTCCCCACTTTCCGCCGTTTTCGAGGCATTGCGTGTTGAGTGGCGGAACTCAACGCCGCGCTTTGCCTTAGATGCCAGAGCGAAGAAAATGGAAATAGAAAAATCCATCTTCTCCGACTGGGGATCGAACTCAGTAACCGTCGCGTTACAGGCAGACGTTGCGCCTCTGCGCCACGACGGTATATCGATATTCATAATATATATTACCCTAAGTTTTAATTTCCAAATGTAAAAAAAAATCAACTCATCACATATAAAAGTGTGGTCCTCACGCTCTCGGCCTCTGTTAATTGAAATTATGCATGTTAATGAGGACACTCATTAGAGTATACTAAGCAAATATGTTCTTAACCTTTTTAGGTTTCTATTTATTTCAATAGGCTTAGAAATAATTTTATTTTATAAAAACAAGCGTAGACGCCAATAGTTAACAAAGAAATCCTACATATTTATTATATATTAATATCGCAAGGAAAATTACTGACAATGAGAAACAAACAAATGAAACAAGAAAAAAATAAATCTTCGATTTTGATGCTGTTGTTTTTTTATTAATGTATATGCAATAACTGTATATTAATCAATATATACATTACGTATTTTAATATTGTTACAATTATCAAAATTGCTTTAAATGTTTACTTGATTGCTTCAACTTTGATATACTCGTTACTCTAATACTCTATTGGAACTGGTAATTTTTTTGAATATTTCTACGTCTCAGCCCCCACGTGACGATTTGCTTTTTTGTTTCGATAGGCATACAGTTTTGTCTAAAAAATATAATAACAAATGATGTGATTGATTATATTTGACGATTCCTAATGATAAATTTAAATACCTGTAAATTCATTATTTATGTTCTTATAGTCGTATATGAACTATTGTTACTATGTCTACATCTCTAGAGTATAAATCGATTACCTTACACAATATAAATTAATTGCTGTATCTAATAATCAACGTATGATGAATAAAGCGATTATGAATTAGATGTAACTATTACAAGGGATTAATAAATTAAATTTTAATATAAATATAAAAAACTGAACTTGAAGTCCTCACATAAACTAAATCTTAGATCAGATTGCGCACATTAGCTTGTGAGTGTAATAACCCATCGGTAGATAATTTACTCGTTTTCATTGAGGCGTAATGTTTCGCCCACTTAGCTTTCATTTATGCAAATTCTGCTAGTAGTAAGTTATCTTGCGGTAAGTGCTCAGACTTTATAGGTATGTTCTAGTGATGTAATGAATGTCATTTTTTTTTAACATTCGCGAATGTGAATATTCAGTAATTCTTGTAAATTTGACGCCTATTGTTTACGGCAAGCAAGATAGCAATTTGGATTATAACATTAAAATCCTGAGTATTAGGTGATAAAACTTTTTTAGAAGGGAGAGAGAATTGATTTTTGTTTGTTTAAATTGCATTAAAATTTTTTCATGAGATATAAAGAAGAGTGATAATGTGTTTTGGAGGTTAAGTTACTGTTTTTTTAATTAAAAACACAAAAAGTTAACTGATTTAAATTTTTATAATGTATCATCGGCCACAAATTTTCTTTTCTGACATTTGCAAAACATTCGCAGAATGCGAATGCGAATGCGAATACTTGTGACATCACTAATGTGTTCTATTTTTAGTGTTATATAGTTCGTAGAGTATGAGACTTTCACGTCTGATTCGCCTCACTTTACTTAAATTAAAATAAGTAACACTTATTTAATCTTTAACTATTTTTACCTAAAATATTTTTTTTGTGTATTCCTGTTAATAACTACTTTAGTCAATAATCGATAGTGCATTGCAATATTGTAGATATCAATTATAAGAATGTAAAATATTTTGAACAACACAACTATTTTAAACTTAAGTAATCAATATTTTAATTATATCCATCAGTCATCAATCAGTTTTAAAATAAATCGCGTAGCTGTCGCGCACCGCGGTCAAATAGCGTTTAAGTGTATGCAAACAAAATCAGCACTCCTGTTTCCAATAAAATTTTAAGCTACAATTAAATAAGTCAGCGACCGCCAATCGGATTAAAATATTTATTGTCATAAAAAGCAATTTACAGAGTTGACCGCAACAATGCGTCGGTAACAGCTCACTGTACAATATCTGAGGTGAAGCTATGGTAAAGTTATTTCAGCAGAATTTTCCATACAAATATCAAATGTTATATTTTTTATTGCAGCCGTTTCTGAACGAGTGATAAAATATTTATATGTTATATTTGGGAAATTTAACGCTTCAAAATAACTACGAAATCGATAGCTACATTACGATTTACAGGTACGTGCTGCGATACGCGTGATCAAATATTTGGAAGACAAAGCATATTGATATAATTGTTTATATTTTATATAGCTTTAGTAACATAGTCACAAAGACACTAGAATAAAGACACTGCATTTTGGTTCAATATCCAAGATATTACCTAGGTGAAGAAACGACACTACTTCTTTTCGCGATCTCACAAATATCACGTTTAAGTATAGTTAGACACTATGCCGCGGATGACGATCTATTGTGACTCTCGGCATAAAGTGTCGATATTGTTTTAATATACTAGTGACTTGATGCGTTTTTGTATGTTTCTAGTATAAAGGTAATAATTTAATAGCTTTTTTATCTTATTCTAAATTGGTATATAAGTAATTTCTAGTGAGATTGTCAAATTATCTATCTTATCTGACGTTAACACGTAAGTGTAAAAAAATTAATTACGTATATATGTAGTTCTATTTCGAGACATTTAGAAGTATATAAAATTGGGTTCTCTACTGACGAATTTCTTAAAATTCCTGAGAAATAATCAATTATTTCAAGACACGACGAACGTCGAGAAGTAATTGATAAAGTTTCAACGCTGATTATTTCAGTAATACTTGATTGATGAAATCTTCACAAATATATTTTTTTGTATAAATTGATATATTTGAATTCCAGCTTATATGTATTTATGTATAGAAAATAAACCAACTTTCGCTAATTCTACTTACGCGGTCATCGCTCTGTCCCATCTACCTACCTACGGGTACCATAAATAAATCAACTGAAATGCAATGAATTGGTTTTGGGATCAAACCCAACATACCGCGCCACGTTGGTCCCAGATATACTAGTCTATTAACTTACTATTTAACTACCAAATATAAAAAAAATATATATCTCAAACAAAAGTGTAGTCCTCATGCTCTCGTTAATTGAGATTATGCATGTTAATGACGACACTAATTGAAGTATACTAAGCAAATATATTCTTAACCTTTTTAGAATTCTATTCATTTCAATAGGTTTTCAAATAATTTAAATTTCTAAAAACGAACGCAGATGCCAATAGATAACAAAAAAATCGAACATTTTTTATATTAATGTCACAAGAAAAATTACTGACAATAAGAAACAAATAAATGAAACATCCAAAGATAAAAGTTTCACTTTTGACGCCGCTGTTTAATTACTACCTTTTATTAATATTTCTTGTGGTCTGGCATCGTTAACATTAGGTTTACGAGCGTTTCTATATACCTATATCTATAAACATCCGTAAAATTGACGGGTGGGTGAAAATACATATTCTTTTTAAAAAAACAATTTATTCAAACTGAATCTGAGATTATCAATATAAGGCATCACGTAAAAGTAAAAGATTAATTAGTCATTTTTTATGTTATTAACATAGATAGCAAATGTTCAATGATATAATTCACATATTTTAATGTTTCTTATGCATCTAAAGTTGGATTAAATATTTTCATGATAATTGCCCTTTCTAAAATTCTGTCGAAATTTGTAAATTATATTAAATTTTTGAATATAATCTTCAAAATGAATACGTTTTTTCCCCAACATGATAAAGTTCAGCCTTTATTTTGTCAATTTTAAAATGTTATGTCACAAGGAAAATATAATTAATTATACCTGACGAATTCTTATGAATAAAGTAAATATATTTAAATCCATTACTTATGGGCTTATAATCGTATACACACTGTAGTTATTGTGTATATTTCTCTTGTGTCGAGTGCGATTAACTACACAACGAGAAATAATTACTGTGTCTCGTAATCAACGTATGATGAATAAAGTGATTAAGGATTAGGAGTTACTTGCTTCATAGGTGGTTTAATAAATTCAATTTTAATATAAATATTTAATTGAACTTAAGGCTCCACATTCTAATCTTGTACATGAATTACATTTTGAGAAGGTCGTCAATGAATTTGATTTGAATTTAGGTTTTAGTTGAAATCAACGCTCGTCAATCAAGCAGACGGAGAGACCACTATGAGCATAAATTACTCAGTTAAGGTGCAAAACGACGGTTACAATCGAGATGGCTAATGACGGTGCTCAAGCGATTATTTGTAATTTACACGTTAAAGTCACAGTTCTGAGAGATTTGTTTTCTAATTTAGATGTAAATGTTATTTTACTTTCATAGGAGTATTTACAAAAATATAAATCATGAAAAATAGCTAGTGTGATAGGAGGCTATGATACATAAAACTCCATGAAATAATGATAGTCAGCCATAAAATATACAAAATGCTTAGAATAAATAGGTGAAGCTTTTTTCAACTTAACTAAAAAGCAGATGGAAAAATATTTAAATGTTCCGTAATCAAAATTAAATTACTATATATCAATATTAATATATTACTTAGTGAGTTCTTATTTTATTTTATAGTTGTACATAAGTATTTTACCGTAGCGGGACGTTGACTTTCGTTACTAACATTATAGATACTACGCCTTTTTGTGGATCACCCTACAACCTGCCTATTTGCGGGATAGTGTTGCGTGACACTAAAAAATTGACGTTTCTCTGACGTTCTCTAACTGCAATTTTATTAAAATGTTCACAAATATTTATTATAAAAATATCTCCATAGTTATTTCATAGTATGTGTGCAGGAATGACTGAATGAATGAATAATTTAATTAAAGTATAAAATAGCTATAACGCCATTTACATTTATTAAGCAAATTAGTTCCTGTTCACATTAGTTCGTGAGTGCAATAACCCATTGGTGGTTAATTACCTCATTTTTGTTTTGGCGTTATTTTTCGCCCATTTAGCTTTTTTTATGCAAAATTCTGCCAGTGTAAAGTAATCCTCCGGTAAGTGCTTACAATTTATAGATATGTGCGTACTTGTATGTATAGCGAAATGCATAACCAAGTTAACAAGATAACTAACGTACATCTGTTTTCGTGTACTTCAAAATAGAGATTTATATTCATACTTACCCGTAGTTGCTAGCGTGCAAAAAAGAATAATTTATATAATCTTGACTGTAGGTTAGAGAAGAATGATACATTTACAATTAGAAGGCGCAACCGAACAAAAAAAAACAAGGTTTAGTCTAATCCTTATCAGTAAGCGTTTGATCAATAATCAATCGTGTTTTGCATACGTAGCTTTCAAAATAAGAAACAAATTTTCAATTATTTTATAATTTTAAAAATCATATAGCAATATTTTTGTGATATCCAATCGTTTTAAATCAATCGGTAGCTGTCGCGCAACCGCGTCAAAAGCTTTTAAGTGTATGCAACAAGAATCAGCAATCCTGTTTTTTCCAATAAAATTTAAGCTACAATTAAAAGGTTAGCGATCGCAATCGGGATTAAAACTATTTATTGTCACGAAAAGCAATTATAGAGTGACCGCACACAATGCGTCGTATAAACAGCTCAACTGTGTAGTATCTGAGGTGAAGCTCAGTGAAAATTATTGCAGCAGAATTGTTCATACAATATAAAAAGTCATATATTTTAAATGTAACCATTCTGAACAAGTGATAAAATATTTACATGTTATATTTGGGAAATGAACGCTTTCAACATTATTACGAAATCGGATAGGTACTCACAATGTACTAGGACGTGCTGCGCTCCGCGTGATTAAATATTTAGGTGATAAAATGGTTATTAATATAATTATTTACATTGAAAAGATTTAGCCAGTCTAAGCAGCGGGACCAAAAATCAAGATATCTGTTTCTCATGTATATTCACTTGTTGAGACTTACCAGAGATTGACGAATATACACGACCTTTATTCGCAAACCAAAATGTACGTGTAAGTATATTTAGACGGTGTGCGATGGATTCGGTCTATTTTGACCCTCGGTGTGAATTTTTCTAGTATTTACCACGCCCCGATAAATTAGATTAAAAAAAAAATTTAATGTTTTTTTCTTAATTTATACGTGTATATTATAGAATAAATCATAAATCTTGTGATTCACATTTTACAAAATATTTCTTTAATTGTTATAGCGTAAAATTGTTTCGACTAATCTTCATTATTTATACAAAAAGGTTAAAAAAACAGAATTAATGACGATGTATTCTAAAAACTGTAACAAATATATTCGACCATTTTGTAGTAAAGTGTAATGGAAATATTGAAAATTAAAATCCTTTGAGTTTGAAAACTTTTCCAAGAGCGCTATAACAAAACAGTTCGCACGAAGCTATACAATAAAAGATCGCCCCGTATGAATGCATGAAAATTTCTGTAAATCGCTTAACATGGCGGCGACCGTCATACATGCGGTAATGCCTTGTGGTAGATTTCACGAGTTATGTCAAAATTACTACATAAAGTGAACAATATTTTAAAATTAGTTTACGAGTAAATGGGGAGAGAGATTATATAATCATTATCAAAATTTTAAACTGTATTTCAGGAACCCATTCGTTTATTGTTAACGAATTAAATTTGTAGACGTTAGGAGTGCGTGAATCTCACCTTGGTCATCAGACTAATTGGTTTGGGTTTTATTGACGATATTAACCAAAATGATGTTATATAATATTTAAAAAAACTACATTGATTATGTTATATAAAAAGGCTAATCTTGAAAGTCCTAGTCAAACGCAATAAATTTGTTTTGAAGTTTTAGTCATAGGTCACAATTAAACTAAGTGTGTTTACAACGTTACAATTTACTTATGCAGTATTCTGGGCTTTACTCCTGATATGACTAGCTAAATCTGCTAACTTTACAAGCCATAAGGAGTTACTTGGTACTTTTAAAATTCTATTGAGCTGTATAGGCGGACCCGTGGAAATTTAGACTTAAAGAATATAAGCCAATTGTGAATAAGCGAAATGACAATTTATAATAACCGTAGCCAGCGATGACCAAATTTGGTAGAAAATAGAGATATCAACCTTTGTATGAAATTAAACTTCGGCAATTTAATTAACATTTCTATAAATCTGACAAAAAAATCAATACTCCATTGCTAACAATCCATGTAAAGAAGTCATTTAACAAAAAAATTAAATCAATTTTAAACTAAATATCTTCTTAAGAACATATAAACGTTTCTTATCTATCAACCACAGAAACTACCGAAACTGGAAATTTAATATATTTTCATTTGGAGCGTTATAAGTCAGCAATAAAAGTGACAAAGAGCAGAAGAAAGCAGTCACTTTATAGTTGCTTGTGGTAAAATGCTTTTGTGAACGAGGTAATATGCATTACATGTGATACATAACAGTAGAGCCAGTAGAGCTAGAAGTTGATGGGACCCCCGGAATACAGAATAGGGACCATCCAAAATGTGAAATATTAGTTATCTGTAACGAAATCGACTAATAATACTACTTTTGGTAGTAATATAAAAAAATAAATAGAGCGCTATGTTAAAGGAAAAATAACCATCAAATTTGGATGGAACAAGAAGTATACAAAGATCTTTATTCTATCTTTTAGGTTCAACTATTTTGTAGTGTTGCTGCCGGCAGTTATTGGTAGTAACGGAAAAAATTTTTATGTTTATAGGTTTAATTAAAAAAGGGTTACGTTGGAGCTTTGTTGGACAAAAATCCTGACATATGACGATGTGGACAACTTTATTAATGACTATTAAAAAAATTGGCGGTCGCAAATTGTGGGACAGGGTTGTGGATACATAAAATACTTAGCTGAGGGGTGTTTCAGTGTGAGTCATGATTAAGCATAGGTATATGTCTCATCACATTGGCCTCGAATGTAAGTGCTTTGACTAATCTTCACGTACTCTTTGCCTAACAAAAATACTATAAAAAACTATCTGAAACTTTTCATATATTTAATTTTTGAACGTACTAAGCCGCAATAGAAAATGTAAACACATAAATATTATGTTCAATAGAATTTTAAAAAAACACCTAAAATTGGATGGCGACAGCTAATTGATATTTTTTGCCTGTAATAAATAATCATTGCCATGCTCAATACGATGTTATACTGATTCCTTTTTTTTTTTTTTTTTTTTTTTTTTTTTTTTTTTTTTTTTTTAGCTTCAGCATTGTATCGCACAAGTGCAGGGTAGGCGAGGGAAACTGCAGGGACTGTGGGAACTAGTGTTAAGGCCACTCGTTGCATAGCCCGGGCTTTCTCCGTCCCCACTTTCGCGTTTTTGAGGCATTGCGCGTTGAGTGGCGGCAATCAACGCGCGCTTTGCCTAGTTTGCCAGGAGCGAGAAAATGAAATAGAAAAAACCATCCTCCGACTGGGGCATCGAACCAAGTAAACCTGTCGCGTTTACGGCAGACCTTACGCCTCTGCGCCACGACGGATTCCTGTTTTATTTTAATATATCACGTAAATTGCTTTTAAATAGTAGTATGATACATTACTCAACATAAAATTTGTTTGATATATTTTATATTACTTGAAGAAAAGAATATGGGTTATATACTATGTTATGAAACATAATAAGTTTATTTGTCTATTCTCTAAACATATCAATAATACATTTTACAGCTTCAGGGTTAACTTTCCAGTTCTTCTTTATTTCTTGTAATTTTTTTATAAAGTAAGAGTTAGCAATGACTTGTTTTACTGAACCATTTCTAAATGAAATGAATCTTAAAATAAATTGTACATTGTTACTTTTTCACAGTCCTCGTGACAAATTAGGAGAAATCTTTGCAAGAAACAAGACGTTTTAATGAGGAGGGTCATTCAGCAGACAAGTCAACGATTCCATCACCGTATTGCTAGAGTTTTGGAGTGACCATCTCATTGTTATTATCATGTATTCATTATTTATTTTGGTTTTTGTTCTGATTTTTTTCCGCATTTTCTTTTAGAATAGGAGTGGCGAACCAGTGAACTAGTGTCAAGATATATAGTTTTTATGTTATTTTGTTCTCTAGGTTATGCATTTCAACTGGTGGAACTCAACGCTGCGCTTTTTTTCATGCCAGTTGAGGAATGAAAGTAATATCCTTTGAGATCAAGTTTTACGTTGATTGCAGATATATCATTTTACTATGACAAAGCTAATTACGTTCTCGTAATAATTAAATGATATAATAAATTACATTTATATTTTCTTAAACTATCGGTATTTTCGGATCAATGTATATATTTTTTTGTGTGTATAACTTTCGCTTCGCTTATCATGCTATGGGGGAAAAGCGTTAAAGTGAATTTTAATACTAATAATTAAAATAAACATGCATTTGTCATAAAAAACTTAAGGGATTTGTGGAAATGATAAGTCGGTAATTTTATACTACATACTATGTGGCCATGATTTCGAAAAAGAAACGTGCACTTACGGTTGGAATATTGAGGAGTTTGACGGGACGATTGAATCATGGGACCCATCGGATCAAAGTAGCATCGAACATTTTCTATTTGCCGTCGTAACTTTATGATATTCTTTCGGGGAATATAAAAATAAGGTCTTGACAATCAACATCAAATAAATTGTAATACGCCCGACTTAAATATGTTTTATTATACATATATATGTCTAACATCTGTATATTACAATATTTTGTTTTCGATATAAAAACATGATTGGCCGTCGTGGCACAGTGACACAGTGTCAATATCATTTACACTTGTGGAGAATGACTTATTTTCATTGTCTTCGGTTAATAATTAAAAATGGCTTAAATGTAGCCATAAACATAACTATGATGAAGGTGGAAAATGATGGAACGAAGGTTTAACGGTTTGAACAGCCAATCTAAATTAAAGATACTGGAAGTTGAAAAATATTGAAGTTAAAGGAATATTCGTTACAGTGTAAATCAGCTTGGATATAGGGTTTCGTTATGTCTGTTGACAGAATACTAAACTTTTAAAAGTTATAAATCGTCCAAGTGCTCATGACAATTAAAACCATGCGTTATTCAAACAAGATGCTTCGAAATTGTTATAGGCTTTTACAAAGTATTACTTGGACAAAATGTAAAAATTATAGAATATATTTTTTTCTTAGCATCACGCTTTTTCATGACATGAAAGGATAGGCATAGGAAAACTAGGGTAAAGCACTCCGTGCTTAGTCCATGCGTTACCGTCCCCGCTTCCCCCGTTTTTGAGGCTATGCATAGTTGCCAGAGCGAAGAAGAAAATGAAAATAGAAAATCCATCTTCACTGTCTGGGAATCGGCATCAAGAAGCTGTAGCGTTACAAGCAGACGTGCGCCTCTGCGCCACGACGTTCCGGGGTAGAGGTGTTTGTAATAGTGTTGTTTAAATATTGAGTATTACAGCTGTATTTAATGCATTGTTTATCTAATATAAATAGAGTTTGTATTTTGTATATAAATTTCATTTAATTATTTTTTAATTTATGATTTTTAATGTAGCCTAAAAGTAAGTTATCTCAGAAGTATGGTAAGAAAGACATCTGCCTCTGGCAGTATAAATGACATAGCCTCGCGTAATGCGATTGTAGCCATGTATTTAATACTGGGCCGCATACTCGCTGACCCGCATATCTTCGACTCCTGTACGACAGATTTCACTTTATACTCGGAGGTAACGTACCATTTAAGCAAAAAATTAAAAATTACATTTGTAATGAGGTTAAAAGGTTTTAATTTGTCTCAGAACATATGTAATATTTCGTTTTATACAATAAACTAAGTACTACTGTCCACATATAACTTCACATCAAAAGAAGTTTAGCTTACTTTATTATTTTTTGATTTTTATCATAGGAAACTCGTTAGGGCATGAGCTTATAGAGGCTTGTCTTAATATATTAGAGACAGAAAGTAAGTTAAGAAAAGCGGTTCTCCACCATTGTATGCAATTTCGTAATATGGGGACTCAATACAGCAAGAAAAAAAATATTTAGTGAGTAGATACTGTCAAATTCTCCAGAGATAATACTAAATTAAAATATTACTAAATTCGTAACTTGGGTACCGTTGGGCGCAGAGGCGTAAGCGTATGCCTGTAAACGCGACGGTTTTCGGGGTTCGTTCCAACGCGAGGAAGATGGAGTTTTCTATTCCATTTTCTTCGTCTCTGGCAATAGGACAAAGCGTGGCGTTAGAGTTCCGCCACTCAACATGCAATGCCTCGACGAAAGGCGGAAAGCGGGGACTAAGCAAAGGAGTATCCTAACACTAGGTTCTATGGTTCGGCAGGTCCCTCTGCGTACCCTGCCTCGTGTATGGTGGACGCGCGTGAGGCTAATAAAAAAAATAAAATTAAAAATACTATTACTAATAAACACTAGTCATACTTAAAATACAGCCATTTGACATCGCACGAAAGGAGGGTTTCGAGCCAAAAGCAATTCTAATAGATGGGAAGGAAACTACAAACGTACTCAAATTTAAGTGTATATTTTTTTATGTTATTGATAAAGAACCAAGGATAAGAGTGATCCTTTTCTTTTGAGGTGCTTAAACCCTCAAAAAGACAAAGAACGTGGCATAAGTTTATAGAAAAACATACAATTAGAAACAAACGCGGTATACCAATACCCAATATGCTTTTGTAATAGCTGAAAGAGTTCGCGTGTGATTGGAGGTCGGTACCAATATAATTTCATCTTGTGTTTATGGCGTCCGTAAACTTTGCAGCTTTTAGACGCCGCTTGTAAAATTACCGCCCTATCTTGGCTTGCTCATTGCGAATTTACTTCGATTTGAATGAGATTACATTTTGAAAATCCCCGTTCATTTTTGCCTCTAATGTTTGTGTTTAAGATTCTCTGGGAAATGTGAATTAAATTCTTATGAACACCAGGACGTTGACAATGACAAAGTAATCATTTCATTCATGTTTCTATCATAACAAAAGAAAATGGACCTGTAATCTGAAGATTGCGACAATCTCCGAGGGAATATGGCCAAGGCCTTACAGTCGTCTTGATCTTATTCGAGAGAAAGTTAAGTTTTGAACGTGAATTATTATTTAAGTAAGCCTGGAATGGTCTCAAAATTGGCTTTAAAATTATAAATTGGAGCTCCTTCATTTAGAAAGTAAATGTTATATATACGCGTAAACGTAGTAAGCGAAGGTTTTGCAATTGTACCGTACGCTGTTTGACGCAACATGTTAATTAATTTTTTGCCAGGGATTTTTACCAGTTTATATCTCATGTTGAAGTTTGGAAGGTACTGTTTTATTTGGATTTTGTACGTCAGCCGATTTGAAACCATATTTGATTTAAATTACCAATAAGACACTATGGGGGACAGTTACCAAGAAATTGTTTGTAATGATTGTAGGCTTAAACTATGTATACAACATTACACCTTAGTACTAAATATATTTAATTCGTATATCAATCGAATATTTTGTCGTTAAGCACAGGTCAATGAATATAATGTAATGTATATACATAGATTATACTATACATAACATTGATATTTTATATTTCAATTAAATGTAATCGTAAGGAATTGTTCAAAAAAGTATGGATTTATACATTACAGTAATACTGCAGATTTACGCGACAGGTAAGACTGAGAGTCGAATTCGCTGTAAGTCGGAGTATGCCTCGACTAAATTACAAATTTTCATTATTATATGTAGAGATAGACTATTAATACTATAGAGTATTTGTAGTTGAGTTGGACCAAAATAATAAATATTGTTCAGTATATTTATTTATATTGTTTGATGTTTTATAAAATGGGACAAAGTTGTGGACAATCGTTTGAGTACAAAAAACATTTCTCGCGTAAAAAATTTCATCGTAGCATTAACTATTACGTTTTTGGTATAGAAATTATGCGCTCGTTAGGTCGATATTTTTAAAGATGTTCCCTTTTAAGCAAAAGGGCGCCCACATTCAAGCTTTGGTGACGTGCCCGGACTGCGATAACCATCGGTTTTTTCATAAAAATTTAGTTGTAAGTAGTATAGGAAACTTATCCTAGGTGGTTTATCAATTGAATTAATTGTGTGTTCAATATGTAATCTACAAAATTTTAAAGGCGTAACTCTAAATTCGTGGTAATTTGAGCTACGGTAATATTATGCAGAATCTTAAAGTACTTCGTTTTATTATATCATAGAGTGAAAGAGGAGGTAGTGGAGCAATAAATAACAATAGTGAGATCGTACATGATAATGTGTTGGCGCTGTCTTTACTAAATTATGTTTATCCGACAGGTTGGCAGCTGTAGTCCGGAGGTACTAATCCACGGACCAGTGACGGTGTTGTGAACTAAACCAAGAAGATCGTTTCGTAGCAAAACAGAATAATGACGCGTGGCTACTCTTATTCATGGTAATTGTAACCTGAATTAGTTATCAGCATATAGTAGAATGATTACTTTATATTACTGATTTAATTAATTTATAATATATCAAGAAAGCGAAAATTCTATTTGTGCGAACAATTAGTATAAAAAATTGCACCTTAAAGTGCATCAATAACTATATCTTCTAAAAATTACAAAATTTTACTCAAACGTCGGGTAATATAGGCTCCCGTACCCAAAATTAAGGCAGTTTTGCTTAGGACGCTTAAGCCTTTCTTGAGACGTTTATTTACAATAAAGTAGCCAAACGGCTGTGATATTAAACAGGTTTTACTCTGTAAACAAGCCAAACAAAATATTTCCTTGCTTCTCCCGTTGACCGAATGATACCACGAAACTTTTTAGCATAGTATAGTACCTATTCATTATGATAAGACATCGTAAGTTACTTCAACATTGCTACTAAAATTATGGCAAACGTTGCGCTTTTAAACTATTATATAATATATAGGTAAAGCCGAGCGACAACAATAAAACCTCTAATGTAAACCTATCAATAGGTACACACGAAAAGAATAACCTAGTTTGGGTACCACCGCGACATTCATGGTATAATGGGTTTTTGTTAATAAAACATTTTTATTTTTTTTTTTTCATTAATATAATGAAAACAATATAATTTATTGATTTGAAGTCGTCAGATTATTTATATACCCAATATCTATTAAAGCGGACTTGGAAATCGTTCTTGGAAAAAATATCAATACTACATATTCAAAATATATTTTTAGGGATTTTTAAAAATATAAACGGACAAGAGAATACAAAACAAACGGAAAGATATATTGGTAGGACTAATTCCCAATCAAATGAAAATAGGTTTAAGTTGAAATTTAGTCGTTTGTTGCAACGTTCATTGCGCATCTAAGTTACAGATATTCAAGCAGTTTCTAGTAGACTAAGCGGTGGATAGCAGTGGGTCTTTATTTATTAATAAACGAGAAGGAAATGAACCCTCGAATACGTGCCAAACTGTCAAGCGATTTTTTAGGTTGTTTACGCCAAATTTAGTTAATTATTCAAATTAGTCACTGTAAACGCTTGAGTAACACAATTTTGATTAAGTTTTTCAAACGATCATGCGATGCAATCATAGTAAGTTTTCAGAGATTTCTATCTTGAACGACGAAAGAAGAAACAATATGACGTGTATAATGGAAACTCGCGTACGTAAAGAATGGGATTTGACCCGAAGAAAATGCCATTTTCGAGTGTTAAACTAGTTATTAGTATTATTGGAGCAATTCTTATCAATTAAGAGATGAGGCAATAGAATTTGTATCAATATAATAACAGGTCGCTCACATTATAACATCTGGGTAGATACAGAGCGTGATTAATCCATAGCTTGATTTTACTACTCTAGGTTTATACTCGAAAGGTTCAACTAAGCCACTTCCAGTGAGGTTTTTATTTATATATCAGACATTTAATACAGAATATGAGTGTATCATTTAAGTATCGTATAGGTATTCGATATAGGTACATATTAGGTATTTACATACGAAATTGGATTTCGGATTTGAGTATTAATTTCTCCTCGTTAGTTAACCGTTTTTAAGCGTCATTCATTTGTTAGTTTTCCAAAAAAATATTGATTAATGTTGTGAATATTTTGAATAAATGAACTACCTATGAGGACGACAAATATATAGACAAACAATTTTATTATTAAATAAATATATTATATTAAAAAAGATTCCGACATTGTGTTCCACACATACAAAGCCAATTTCATAGTAAGGACCTTAACACATTTGTCTTTTGTGGGCATAAAAAACTAATATAACCTATTTAGATTATGTTGATGCATCTGTAATTGTCAATAAAACGTTACTAGCAACTTTGCTTCGTGGAAATTGCTTTTATTTAATGTTTCCTCTTAATATCTGCAGAAGAATATTATTATTATTAACATGAATAGAAAGTATTTTTCTATTCTCTGTTCTGAAAGTACTATAGCAAATAACTAAGATTGAGTGGCAAATATTACAATATCGAATTAGAAGGCTTTTTGGTCTTGACATATTGCCATCTAAATATAATAAAACGAAACAAAAATGTATCCAGAACTTTTAGTGTTTTTTTATATTTACATAATTAGTTTTTTTCCAAATTTAAAATTTAAATATTAATTTAATTCTAGAAAAAGATTTGATTTTAATGATTTTGCGAACTGCGTCTGTGATGAAGATCAGTAATGTGAGGAGCCAGGGAAGTTTAGGTCTTTGGGCGTTAGGATTATACTTCATCCGGGCTTATACCGCTTATAACAAGTTTCAGCGCTTATACAGCCGCTGTCAATTATGAGACTCTGCTCCCAGGGCGCCTAAAAAGGAAAATACCTCACAAGAAAAGTTATGATGCGCAATTCAAAAGATAACGATCTTGGAAAAAGGGGATGTTCTTTTATTTCTTCACTCTTTCTTAGGAGGTGTTTACGAAGCTGTACTTGTCTTAAGTATTTCTACATTTTTGCACTCCTATTTTATCGCAAAATTTTAACACAAAGCTTAGCTTCATCAAATATTAAAATGGATATTTTACAAGGTAGGTGTGTTTTGGTGTTTTGTATCACGGTGGGCAACTTTGATGCTTGTCAAGTACACACATGGTTTTGGCGAAACTCGTTAAATTTTGCATGGTTATCCATTATGAAAAACCACGCTCGTTGGATTTTTAAGATTAATTTTACGATAATTATTGTGAAGAAAATTTAATTGGTCATTTCTAATAACGTAACCTGAGTTTATTTTTAAATAGACCAACCAAGAAGGATGGCACGACGCGTGAGATAGTGAGGTCCTGTACTAAGTCGTATAGAGAAGGAAAAATGGTATTTTTTAATTTGTCTTGATTAAATGTTGCAACTCATTTTATTATAGAAAATAGGAAGAAAACAGTAAAGATATGGTGTTTAAAGTAAAGGTATTGGTTTCCCTGCCCTAGGTTTGAAGGTTAGGTTGATTTTATACACATTATCTAAAATACAGAAACAATATAAGTTATTCACTCTCATAGTATGAAGCCTGGTTAATGCCAGTGGTTAATCACTTTAGCTGTTGTTAAAGTCACTACTTTTGTAATATTTTTTTTTTTTTTTACTTTTATTTATTATAATTAAAAAGAAAATTAGAAAATAAGTTTAATAACTTTTTGTCTGACAAAAAATCATTGTATAAATTGATCCCACAGGTAAACCAAAGTGATAATCGGTAGTTGAAATCTATTTTGGGAGTATCACGTGATAGCATCAATCTAATCACTCGCAATGGCTGTCATAAATGTGAGATGGGCAAACAAAAATGATTTCATGACGTTACCTTCGTATTACACTGATACTTACGACGAGTTATGTTACGATGCTTTCAGTTCTTCATGTATTTATATCTACTAAGTATATAATCATATACTAGTGCAATTGGTTTGTAATTGACAATACCTGAATGTCATAGACACCTCTTTATTTCATCTTAAATTTTGCTAATTTTGTATATAAAATAAAAATAAGTACTTCTGGGTGTATTTACGGAACAAAAAAGTTCAAAAACATGATATTTGCAATTTTTTGTCTCTCTGCTGTTTGCTTTAAACGTAAAAACTAGAAGGATTTTGATAATTTTTTTTTATTATAAAGGTGTCGGAAAAACATATACAATTTATTTATACTACAACGTCTTTATCTTGTTGTACATTTTGTTTTTTTAAATAGTGTACAATAAATAATATATATAAAAAAATATTTAGACGAACTCTATAAAAAATTTGGCCTACATAATAAGTACGTCAGTTTCTTTTGTTTTAGCTTTACGCTTTATCCCGCACATGGCAAGGTAGGCAGAGGGAACTGCAGGGACCGGGGGAACCTAGTGTTAAGACACTCCGTTGCTTAGTCCCTGCATTTTTAGTCCCCGCTTTCCGCCTTTTTCGAGGCATTGCGTGTTGAGTGGCGGAACTCAACGCCGCGCTTTTGCCTAGTACCAGAGCGAAAAAAAATGGAATTAGAAAATCCATCTTCCCCGACTGGGGATCGAACCCAGAAACTGTCGCGTTACAGGCAGAACTGGAAATATTATTATTAAGTAATTTATGTTATATAATGCAATTACGTGAAATCTCTCCGTTTTAAAAACTATTACATTCGAAACTTGTGGTTAATGTACGTTGCTTTTAATGTTAACATAAACTCAGTTCTGGTATCTAAATATATAATTTACTCATTTTATTAATACTAAGAAAATATTCAAAGGACCGTCGTGGCGCAGAGGCGCAACGTCTGCCTGTAACGCGACAGTTTCTAGGTTCCATTCCTACTCGAAGAAGATGGATTTTTCTATTTCCATTTTCTTCGCTCTGGCAACTAGGCAAAGCGCGGCGTTAATTTCCGCCACTCAACACTGCAACGCAAAATGCAACTACCATGTGCAGGATAAAGCGTGAAGCCAAAAACAAGAGGGGGAAAATGTAAATATCCTGGCTTTTATTACCTTAATATTAAAAATTTAAATTACAAGTAAATTCAATAAATTAAGTGTAAATCATGCAGACGAAGCCACAATCACATCGCTAGTTAGTAGTAAAATACAATCTTTGCCTCGTATATTAGATGTAGATGGTCTCTTGGGAAACAAAGTCAATTTTGACGTAAACTTATATTCGACGTTTTCCTTATATACAATAAAATAAGAAAATACGCTTGAAGTTAAATAATAATACAAACAATAAAGAAAATATATTGTATGAATACGTCATCTAAAGATGGCGTAATTACGTTTTTATATACAAAACAGGTATAGTTACAAATTAATTAATTATTAAGTAATTGCTTCATATCATTCATCATTTATAAGTTTAAATGATTTTATCACCGTCCTGGCTATTTATTGCCTATTATGTGTAATAACAGAAATTTAACTGCTGAGCAAATATGGAAATTTATTACTACTTCGCTCGTTTTACGTGCAGTTTTCCAATATTTTTTATATATTATAATTTCTTAATATGGGTCGATATTAACTATGGTATGTTATAAATATGATTTACTAATCAGGTAATAAATAACAGCTCGGCTGCCGGTCTATTAGGCAGTAGCAGTCGAAAATTAGGAGGAAGCGAGTTAACGAATTGTCATAGCATAAAGACTGCCTACCCTATATATGGAAAAAAGTCCTGTATATAATTATAGATATATCAACTTTTTAAGGATAGGATAGGATTTCTTTTAAAAATGTTTAAACTTTTTTAATATATTTATATAGTAAAATGTTAATTGTTAGATTAGATACTAGATTATTAGTTTAGTTAATACAGAACATATTATATTTTTTAATAGATATAACATAATCTTATTGAAATATATGTAGTCTGTAAGCCTTCGACTTTTGGAACAGTTCATTTAGTTATACCATTAATTTTAATTTACGTATAAATCTGTTTCGGTCCGTCAAAATAATAATTAAGGCTAAAAGCTTTTCAATTACATTGCCTTTATATTGGTTCGGTTACTTACAATAAAGTAAATAAATTAAATAAACCTATTTAAGTTAATTTACGATTTATTTTTGAAGGAAATTGTGTTCGTAACGAAAACAATACAGATTTATTTAAAACAATATATTGATATAAACCAATATATTTATTTTAATATTGTCAAGAGTGTTACCAAAAAGTTTGAGCTTTGGTGACAAATTGTTTAGTGATATCTTGTACCTAATATATATTGTGAACATAATTTTGTAAATATTTGACGTTTTGTCTATTTAAAATAAAAAATAAAAAAGAATTGAAAAGTTACAAAGTTTATAGGAAATATACGCTTTGAACTAAAGTAAAACAAGGTATCAAAAAGGCAGTTCCTATTCGAGCAGCAGGTGTCCTTTATACAGTCATCGAATAAATTCACTGTCCGGAACAAATCGTGAAACAGAGCGCACGTATTTTGCTTTATTTTTAAGCACGTAATATCTTCTTTAACTGAATAGTCAAGACAAAGAAATATGGTAATGACTTTGTTACTGTTAATATTTTATGTTAAATTTTATATAAAGTAGGCATTTCAGATATTTTTAACACTGTTCTAAATATAATATTGTTGTGATGTATAAGCACTGTCAAAAAGACAAACTTTTTGTATCAAGTTTTGTATTTTACCGTGGGAGAGCCTTGCATTTGCACGAATGGGCCGGCTCGACCGGAGTGATACCACGGCCTCACAGAAAACCGGCGTAAAATGACGCTTGCGTCGTGTTTCGTCGCGTGAGTGAGGATACCGGAGGCCCAATTCCCCCCAACCCCCCTCCCTTATGATGGCGCAGTTTAAAAATCATCTACCCCAGGAGGGTACCAACTGCGCTAGCGTTGGAGAATCCCTCTCTGGACATCCAGGCTCAGGACTCAACTCAGCCGAGCGTGGGTGTCCAGGCCGCCCCACGAATTCTGGGGGGGGCAAAACCGCGCTAAATAATTCCCGTGTAAAGTCCGCACACGGCGTCCCCTGCCACACTAGTTGTGGAGTTTTGCAACATCAGGGGCTTACATTCTAACATCAATGCTGTCCACTACCACCTCGAGACAGTAAAGCCGGCTCTGCTCTTTTTGACTGAGACGCAAATATCGTCTCCGGCGGACACCTCTTACTTGCATTACCCTGGTTACAGTTTGGAACATTCCTTCGTACCAAAAGCAGGTGTGTGCGTGTACGTTAGAGACGATGTTAGCTCACGCCGCCTCAGGAATCTTGAAGGTAGGGACCTCTCCATCTTGTGGCTACGTGTAGATAGCGACGACCACCCCCGCATCTACGCTTGCCTCTACAGGTCCCATAGCGGTGATGCCGAAACCGAACGACTCCTTGAGCACGTCCAAATGGCTACAGATTTAGTGCAACAGCAGACCCCTTCCGCAGAGATCGTGATACTCGGCGATTTTAACGCCCACCACGCCGAATGGCTTAGTTCACGCAAGACCGATCACGCTGGAAGATCTGTTCATGACTTCGCCCTGGCCTATGGTTTTACGCAGCTGGTTACAACGCCCACGCGAATCCCAGATGTGGAAAACCAGGAACCTTCACTGTTGGATCTTCTGCTGACTTCCCACCCCGAAGACTACACCGTGTCTGTCGGTGCTCCTCTAGGCTCCTCTGACCATTGCCTTATACGGAGTGTGGTGCCACTCTCACCCTTAGCGCAACCACGCTGTCCACGAAGACGTCGAGTGTGGCACTACAAGTCAGCAGACTGGGATGGGTTACGATCCTTCTTTGCGTCCTTCCCATGGAGTCAGGTTTGCTTTGCACTGGTTGACCCCAATGCCGTTGCTGATGCTATTGCTGATGTGGTGCTACAGGGTATGGAACTTTTCATTCCAAACTCTGTGGTCCCTATTGGTGCCAAACGCCAACCTTGGTTTAGCCGATCCTGCAAAATTGCATCTCGCAATAAGTGGGAGGCTTACCAGGCCTGGGCGGCTGCTGCAACGACGAAGGATGTGAATACCAGTGACTTAAAAAAGAAGTTTAACCACTCCACCCGATCCTTGAAGTCCTTCCTTGAGCGAAGTTCTTGTACACCTCCAGGATTGGCGAGCGACTAGAGCGTCTTCCGTCTGGAACTCGTGCATTTTGGTCCCTCGCTAAAGCCGTCCAGGGAAATTTCTGTACGCCATCTCTACCACCTTTGCTCAAGGGAGATGATTCATTGGTCCACGACGCAAAGGAGAAAGCCGACCTCCTGGGCAAATTCTTTGCGTCCAACTCATTCCTGGATGACAAGGGCCAAGACCCGCCGATTATACCACGGTGCAACTTTGTTATGCCGGACATCCGATTCCACCAAAAAGCAGTGCGGTCAGCAATGCTATCCCTGGATGTCCACAAATCGAGCGGACCCGATGGAATCTCTCCCATTGTTCTAAAGACATGTGCTCCGGAGTTGGCACCGGCAATAACGCGACTTTTTCGGCTTTCCTATTCCTCTGGCGTAGTCCCGTCTTCATGGAAGACAGCTTTAGTGCACCCGATCCCTAAAAAAGGTGACCGCTCAGATCCGACCAATTACAGGCCAATAGCCATAACCTCATTGCTCTCGAAAATAATGGAATCCATTATTAACAACCAGCTCCTACGGTACCTTGAGGATCACCAGCTGCTTAGCGACCATCAGTACGGCTTCCGTCAGGGTCGCTCGGCTGGTGATCTCCTAGTATACCTGACACATCGTTGGGCACAAGCCATCGAGAGTAAGGGCGAAGCTGTGGCTTTTAGTCTGGATATAGCGAAGGCCTTCGATCGAGTTTGGCATAAAGCACTACTTTCAAAGCTACCTTCCTATGGGCTTCCTGAGAAATTATGTGAATGGGTCACCAGTTTCCTAACTGACAGAAGCATAAAGGTCGTAGTCGACGGCGAATGCTCCGATCTCATGTCCGTTAATGCTGGTGTCCCGCAAGGCTGTGTGCTATCACCCACGCTGTTCCTCTTGCACATTAATGATATGCTGCAAATGAGTGGCATTCATTGTTATGCGGATGACAGCACAGGTGATGCTTTATACACCGGCCGCGCTAACATTTCTCGGGAAAACGTCATTGAAAGCCGAACCAAACTTGTGTCTGTAATTGAAACTTCGTTTCAGGAAATATCAGACTGGGGTAAACTAAACCTGATCCAATTTAACCCCAAGAAGACACAAGTTTGCGCGTTCACCGCAAAAAAGCTGCCATTTGTCGTATCGCTCCGTTTCGAAAGCACTCCTCTAACTGCCTCAGCCAATATCGGAATTCTTGGCGTCGACATATCGAGCGAAGTCCAGTTTTGTGATCATCTGGAGGGTAAGGCTAAATTAGCCTCGAAGAAGCTCGGGGTGCTCAATAGATCGAAACAGTATTTCACGCCGGCTCACCGCCTGCAACTTTACAAGGCTCAGGTTCGGCCTCACATGGAATACTGTTCACATCTTTGGGCAGGGGCTCCCCAGTACCAGCTTCTCCCTCTAGACCGCATTCAAAGGAGAGCGATTCGAATTGTCGATTGCGAAAAGATTTCTGATCGGCTCGACTCCTTGGCACTGCGTAGAGATGTAGCCTCGCTATGCATTCTCTACCGCATATATCATGGGGAGTGCTCTGAAGAACTGTTCGGACTGATCCCTGCCGCCTCTTTCCGTTATCGATCTATGCGACAACTCCACCACCCCCACCACCTTGACAGTTGGCAGAGTACAACTGTACGATTTAGCAGAAATTTTCTGCCCCGCACCACAAAATTGTGGAATGAGTTGCCGCATGTGGTATTTCCGGACAGATACGACCTGCAGACCTTCAAAAAAAGAGCGTATTCCCATTTAAAAGGCCGGCAACGCATTTTGTAGCTCCTCTGGTGTTGCAAATGTCCATGGGCGGCAGTATTCACTTACCATCAGGTGATCTGTCAGCTCGTTTGCCACCTATATTATATAAAAAAAAAAAAAAAAAAAAAAAAATTAATTTGTGTTTGTAATAAATTGTGATCGTATGGTAACATATAACGTAAAAATATAAGATGAACTATGCTACTGAAGAAAGCTAGATACTATGATATTGTTAAGTATATCGATTGATTTTTTAAATATTCGACGATTCAACGATTTAATTATAAAAAAATATTTTTGCTGTTTACATTGTATTATTTTTGTCCCAATAAGTTTATATTAGTCCGTTTCTCAGAAAAATCACGAATTTTGCGTTTATGAAAAAATTTCTTTATTATTTGATGTTACGTAAATTGTGAATTTCACCTAAATATTGTGTATATATTTACAGAGTATTTGTAAATAACTGGCTTACTTGCTGCGAGAATTTAGACACTAAGGTGATGTGCCCTAGATTGTGACAAATATTTGCATAGCTTGTATAAACATTGTCTGAGAATTTAGTGCTGTGGTTTTGGCACAGTAACTACAACGACACTGGATCAACCATATGTGATTACATATAATAAATAAATGTAAATGTATGAAAACAAAAGAATTTGTTTGATCCAACACGCCAAACTGCATTTTTTTTAAATATCCACGATTGGTTTCGTCACAAAAAGTTGAATGCGTATGTAAGAATTAGAAAAGAAAGTATGAATTAGCGATCAGAGCACTTAGACGGTTTTCAGATGAAGCAAGTTCAAATTTCACTACGTTTAATTTTCTTTTATTTCTCAAAAATATGTTGATTAAAAAGATAATATTAATTTACAAAATACAGTAAAATGAGAAACACTACTATAAATTACTACTATAGTGTACCTTTCAATTACTAAACTAGTGACAAAAATATTTTACTTTGTGTACTTTGAAATAATCTGATTAGCATATGTAAATCATATTATAAGAGGTTAATAAATATATCTCGACATTAAGATAGCCACTCGAAGTATGTCTCGAAATCTGCTTGAAATCAAAGAACCAACAATCTCGGTTGATGAATTTACGTGTGCTTCAGAAAAAAGAAGAATGAGAATCAGCCCAAAACATAAGAAATTTATACTGTTACTACGACTGGCTATGGATATGACGTCAATTATAATTCAAATATTTTGTAGGTTATTATTTTTGCATAAACGGAATGTAATTTGGAATGTAATAAAAGAATAAATGATGAAATTTAATCGAAATGAGCGTGAAAATTTATATTCAAAGTAATTTTAATATCGAAGTATTAAAGCAAAAAGTAGCTATGATGAATGGAATGTAACGAGTCGGGAGACCTTTATTTTCTGGTACCCCAGACTTCGTTTACACGCGGTGTCCTTCTTTCATTTTCCTTGCTATAAAATTTATCCGTCGCAATTTTACTGATTTTGAAGAAAAATATTTTTGAAATTTTTATACCGTCTATTTTGTAGCTGAAAATATCCTGGGGATATATTTAAGCGTTGAAAGTGTAAAAATATATTGTTATATTCTTCTTGTTAAGCATAGTTCTGATTAAAATAATGTTAAATTTCTTATCTATTTACCCTAGTGATTTATAACATTTTGTATAGGTACATAAAATTTTAATTTCGGCGTTCAACACCAGGAATGTTGATCTCAAACAGCTTCCCTTAGAACGTAGTTTCAAAGACGTGAACCAAATGCCGCAACAATTTCGAAGCCGATGTTCCTAGATATTGCTGAAGATGCACTTGTAATTTACTACTAAGAAACAAATTTGCATCGCTGATTATGAAAAAGAATGACACTGTTAAAATAAATAATGTTTACATTTTTATGTATATATACCTACCTAATTGACTTATATTGATATTACTATTGATATACTTTAAAATTTTCATTTATAATTTTGAATTAATGTTATGTTCAAGGTATATATAGTATATAAATAAATTAAGTGTTAGTATATATTATATACCTAACATTTAATTTATTTGAAAATAGAGACTATAAGAATGCAATTCACATAAAAAAAGAACGATTTAATATAAAATTGAAAAAAAAATTAAAAATAAGACTTACTAACTTTATCGGCATATAGTTAAACGGTTGCTTCTATAAGCAGACACATTAGTACCGAACAGTAAATAAGTACTGCTTATAAATATTTCTCGAATAACAATGAAATATGATAGATCAAATCTTAAACATGATATTTTAGTAAACGTCTTGGTATAAATTTCATTACAAGATCTTAGGCGATGTAAGATTTTAATTAACTCAATTTGTCTCGACAATGTCGTGGTTTATCCCTTGCTGAAGTGTTTGACAATTTTCGGTTAGGAGATGGATGAGTTTGATGAATTTAAGTGGAATAAGGGCTGAGGTTCTTCAGTTTGGAAATGGATAATTATTAGGACAAGTCTAGTGTACAAAATCTATTAATTATAAGAGAATGTCAAGGCTTATTGTGTAATGGTTATGTTTATAAAATGTTTTCATATTTCTTTTATCGTTTCAAAAATAAAATTTATGTATCCAATAAATTGAGACGCTGAGTTTCGCCACTAACCCGCAACTTCTAAGCAAAAAAGCAAAAAAACTGAGTGTTTTGATGTAGATATTCTATCTAACGTAACATAAAGTTAGCTTCTTACTACAGACTTCGTCATTTCTTTATAATAAAGGAGAAACAAGATAATATGGTTAACAACGAAGACGATCAATATAAAATTGTTTTTCTTTTTTTATAAAATTGAACTCTGCATATATTTAAAAATACTAATAATATACATATATTTAAAAATACTATTAATATACGTTTTTACCAGATTGAGAATAAATTAATAAGTCATTGTCGAGTGAGAATCGAACCAACAACTGTCGCGTTTACACTTTGAAGTTAGTCTGAATTTTTTTATTTCATATTTGTTTAGGTACCTTATTTATTGCAAAATAGAACAATATTCGAATCTATATTGTATTATGGTACTGATTGACATCTATCTATCTATTGATATAACTTTTCGTAAAAGTCATTTGCTATCTCCGTACACAGTCCCTTGTGAATTCTTGTTATACATTTTGCGATTGAAATATTTCCGTGTCTCTGCACACTTATATCTCTTTCTATATTTATGTCAACAAAGTGGTCGTGCTTCAGTAAGGACTTTTTTTGATACCCAAGAGAAAACTTATACGTACATTTATCTATTAGTAACTTTTTTCCTCAAATAAGAATGTCATAGTGTAATGTTTTGTATGGTATAGCAAAATGTATTTACATTTCCTCGACTAAAAATGTTATCTTAAAAGTCAAAAAACGAAAAATATAGTGTTTCAACACTAGATTTCCTCTACTTACCCTGCTACTAGAGGTATGCGTAGTGAAAGCCAAAAGTTTTTTAATTATTTTAAACAAATGTCATTTAACAGGTAAATAACTTAACTTTTGGTTATTAAGTACTTAAAATATTAATATATTTTATCTAAAGTAGAGTAATGACTAAAATATTTATTATTGAATGTAACATAAAACTACACTACACACATTATCTTAAAATTAACTGGAAATTAGAGTGTCTTAACTTTACATCTTTTGGACCAACATTGCTTACACGTATGCATACTATAATTTAAGCCATTTCTAACGACACAAATTTTAATAAAAATTTGAAAACAATAAACGATGCTTGTGTTGTAATACCTATATACATTATTAAAAAATAATGTATATTATTAAATAATGTATAAATATAAAATAATGTATATTATTAAAATATGTATAATGTATATAAGTATTACAACACAAGCGTTTTTCAAAAAATTTTTCAAGACACTAACATGTTTATGCACACAATATTTGCGAGTTACAGGTAAGATAAGGAGCTCAAAAAAAAAATACTTAAAGAAAACATATAAAAATTTGAACGCAGCGGGACTCGAACCCGCGCCCTCCTGCGAACCGTGCAGGCGCTCTCACCACTGAGCCATGCGTTCTACATCACGCCGCGTTGAAATTCTTATATGCTTTTATACAACTTATATCGTTGTTAGCATCTCTGTAGGGAGATTTTTACAAATTTCCGCTACCCAAAGACCATTACAAAGAACAATCGTTTGGCGAGAGAGAATACTATTTTTATTAAATATTTTTATGATTTTTAAAGTGTTAATCCACACTGAGGATAGAAAAAATACTTAAAGAAAACATATAAAAATTTGAACGCAGCGGGACTCGAACCCGCGCCCTCCTGCGAACCGTGCAGGCGCTCTCACCACTGAGCCATGCGTTCTACATCACGCCGCGTTGAAATTCTTATATGCTTTTATACAACTTATATCGTTGTTAGCATCTCTGTAGGGAGATTTTTACAAATTTCCGCTATATTTATAAGAATTTCAACGCGGCGTGATGTAGAACGCATGGCTCAGTGGTGAGAGCGCCTGCACGGTTCGCAGGAGGGCGCGGGTTCGAGTCCCGCTGCGTTCAAATTTTTATATGTTTTCTTTAAGTATTTTTTCTATCCTCAGTGTGGATTAACACTTTAAAAATCATAAAAATATTTAATAAAAATAGCATTCTCTCTCGCCAAACGATTGTTCTTTGTAATGGTCTTTGGGTAGCGGAAATTTGTAAAAATCTCCCTACAGAGATGCTAACAACGATATAAGTTGTATAAAAGCATATAAGAATTTCAACGCGGCGTGATGTAGAACGCATGGCTCAGTGGTGAGAGCGCCTGCACGGTTCGCAGGAGGGCGCGGGTTCGAGTCCCGCTGCGTTCAAATTTTTATATGTTTTCTTTAAGTATTTTTTCTATCCTCAGTGTGGATTAACACTTTAAAAATCATAAAAATATTTAAGGAGCTCAATATAGGCAGACGAATGGGTGGGTGGACTGAAAACATACTTAAAGAAAAAATATAAAAATTTGAATGCCACAGGATTTGAAACTGTGTGAACCGCAAAATGTGCTCTTTATCACGCTACGTCGGAATTCTCATATGCTTTATATAATTTATTTCGTTGTTAGCATCTGTAGGGAGATTTTTTACAAATTTCCGCTACGCTGTTTTGGTTGTTGGCGGACTGTTTGAATATCAGCTTATAGCCTATAGCTGTATAAGCCTACGTCTTAACAAACTGAATTACAATCTAAACACAAATCTCATTATTAAACCATATCTTAGATACAAAAATCAACATGATTCAATTATTATATAAAAATAATAAAAAATAATCCCAATAAACAAGTAGCTTCCTGCTTATTTATACATATAGGGGGATAGACAGGTTAATTCTAGCGTTAGAACTGTTCATATTTTTAGGCGCAAGATTAATTTTCGAGATATTCTATATTGAGATCGAAACCCAATGCCACGCAGCGTTGTTTTTTGCTAGAGTGAGGAAATTTGAATGCCGCGGGATTTGAACCCGTGCCCTGTTGCAAAACGTGCCAGCGTTCTGACCACTGAGCAATGCGTTTCATTTGTTTTCTTTAAGTATTTTTTTTCTATCTTCAATGTGAATTAACACTTTAAAAATAATAAAAATACAAAATAATTCACTCTATCAAGTGTATGTTGAATCTGAGATTGTCACATTTACAGTCAGATAGTGCGCCACTGTGCCACGACCACCAATCCTTATATTTATATAATCCTTTAACTAAATGAAAATTTGCATAATAAAATTTAAAACATTATACAAATTTCATAAATCTTGCCATGGTTAAAATTTTGTGGAAGTTAAATAACTCGAGCGTTATCCCAACTGTAGATCTCGCTCGTGTACACTCCGTAAACCCTGTTTTTCAACTCTATTAGCATAGAATTTGCTTGTTTAATAATATTCGCTGTCGTTAGCAGAGATTTCAAAAGTTCACCGATCATTTTAGTTAGTTAATATTTAAAAAAAAATTGAGTAATTTATTTACGCAAGCAGCAAGAAATTGAAATTTAAATAATTTCATGACAACAGAATTTCCATTCTGAATAAGAACGTTTATAGTCGCATTTAGAGATATCGCTTTGGTTTTAACTGTCATTAAATCGTTGTAAATATTTTTTCCTTCATTTTCTTTCATTTATGAAAACACAATTATTTGGAAGATTTTTATATTTTTTTTAACTTATTCCGTTCTCGTTCGTCACTCGTTATTCCGCATACTGCAGGGTACGCAGAGGGAACTACAGGAAACATATTAACTCAGTGTTAAGACACTCCATTGCTTGGTCCCTGCTTTCTCCGTTCCCGATTTCCGCCTTTTCTCGAGGCATTGCGTGTTAAGTGGTGGAACTCAACGCCGCGCTTTGCCTAGTTTCCAGAGCGAAAAAATCCACCTTCCCCAAGTGGGATTCGAACCCACAAACCGTCGCGTTTATAGGCGCCTTTGCGCCAAGACGGTTTTTATGTTTTGTAATATTAGATAATCCATAAATATATATATGTTTTGTGATTTGATAAAAATATATTTCATATTTTATTTTTATAAATAAATATTCTTAAACATCATTATCATATAAATAAATAGTTTTATATCAAATATAAAATTAATTGGATTATTTTCCCTCTTATTTCTAATTTAAAAAGAAATAGACACAATTCAGTGTTTTAAAACTAGGCTTTATTAAACTATAAAGCATAATAAAGCTCAAAAAAGCTAAATATTTAAACTTAGTAAGATACTCTATTGTCTTATATGCCAAGGTTAAGTTTGAAGCAAACATATTTCCTTTAACCTACAATTTACATGTTGAAGGGAAGATACACGGCAAAGTTTCTTAGATATACAAGATTCCATTAAAAGATAACACTAACATGCTGTTAGTTGTAAACTGTAGCACAATCGATGGGTTGTGTTCAATTCTGAAAGCTGTGAGCTTACAGTTACCTTTGGGCTCAACAAGGCTTAATCTTCTTTTGACCCAATTTCCCGATACCTTACTTAAATTTTTATTAATACCTGCACGTTATGTTCTATGTACCGTGTATAATATACCGATTTTATCTGTTTAATTAAATTTTACGTTAAATTTCTGTACTGAATTTATTAAATTTTAAAAAATCACTTAAAATATTTACCTATATGAACAATGTTATAAAAAAATAGAAAATATTTTATCATGATGAGCTCAGCGAGCATGAGCTCTTAAGCATTTATTTATAACTGGCGGAATAATCGTATAACACTCATAGAAAAAAAAGATAGTAAAAGGTTTCTGTATGCACTTTAAAGGAGTAGTACTAAAATTATAATATGTTTATCGGTTTTAAAGAATAATTTACTTAAAATGGATGTCACGTAACCAGCTTTGTACAAAATAAACATATTCTTCCCGCCCGCTATAGCCCATGTCATAGACTTACTTATATACCTATATACCTACACCAAGGTAATACCCATCTACATAGATGTATCATAATTATTACTATAGCTACGGTATGACAGAGATTTTGGGAGTTACAACATATTAGTAACATATAAAGTACAAAGTAAAATATTATGCATTTTTTATAATATATTTATTACTTGACTGATTAATTCACTTTTTAATTCACATTTTTAGGATCACTATCTTGTCCGTCTGTCTGTCTGTCCGTTTGTCAAGACTAAATTTTCTGAATATTTTACATCAACGTAATCAGCTTTTGAATACGTTGATCCAATAAACGTATGAAAATATACTATGACTGCAGATTTAAATTTTAAACTTTTATAATTTGTACTATGCATAATCTTGAAATTGACACAGGAAAAACTCGGTGTACGAGACTAAATCGCACTTCAATTTTTTTTAAAAGTGCTATAAAATATAAAATATGAGTTGCACATATACATTTATGCTAATGAAAACATAATTAAGCTACGTTTAAATTAATAACGAACACGTTACATTTCTTGACTCAAATCAACTTGTATTAACATTCAATTACTTTTTTATTGATTTTTTAATACGTTGAATTAATTACAAACTTTCAAAAGTACTATAAATCGATATGACATAATTAGGTAGTACTCGGGCAAATTATTAGTGAGATACTTTCTGATATTTCTTAGTATATTTACCTATACAACGATTTAAGTATTTTTTTATAGCTTCACACTT
Organism: Dione vanillae; assembly: GCA_037178615.1. NCBI lineage: Eukaryota > Metazoa > Arthropoda > Insecta > Lepidoptera > Nymphalidae > Dione > Dione vanillae. The sequence goes on from JAZFAU010000085.1 coordinate 835,238, forward strand.
TATCCCGCACATAGCAGGGTAGCTGTTTAGCTCCTGCTTTCGCCATCCCCTCTTTCCGCGTTTTTCGAGACATTACGTGTTGAGTGGCGGAACTCAACGCCGCCCTTTGCCTAGTTTCCAGAGCGAAGAAAATGGAAATAGAAAAATCCATCTTCCCCAAGTGGGAATCGAACCTTCAAACCGTCACGTTTACAGGCAGACGCTTACGGTTCTGCGCCACGACGGTCCTCAAGTAAAATTTATAAAAGCGTATTCTTTATGGATCTGGTTGAAAAAGAAATCATCAAAAGCATTAGTTTTCTTTTCATTATTATTTTATATTTGTTTGTGACTCACGTAAAATCTGTAAAAGGTTAGAATTAATGAAATTATTAAAAATAGCGAATTGATCTGATCTCATTGTTGGTTAAGGGGAAGTGTTATGATCTCATGTAAAATTCCGAAAAAAAACAAAAACAAAACGCTTGTAACTTGTGATAGCGTTGACATAGACTTTGTGTTCTTGAGAAAAATAATGACGATGACAGACGGACAGGTCATTAAGTACAGTCAAGATATTTCTAAAAGTCACTATAATATGAATTATTACTTAAAGCAATTCAATTATTGATTATATTATGTTTTAGATGGTCGCTTATTGTCAGCTTAGGAATAATTTAATTAAGAATGATTGGTGTTCGAAGCTTGAGGGAAACTTCAACTGCAGAAGTTCAGTAACATTTCTATCATCTAAATACGTTGGTTTAACGAATTATTGTGGTATTGTATAAATAAATTAACACGTATTTTACTGGTGACATCTAATAATAAATTATATTTAAATTAATCATATTTTTTTGAAGTAGAGCAGTAGACCTTAATATATTTTTCTCTCAAAAAATATATTACGATTTACTTCTCTACATTAATTTCCAGTAATCATAGCTCAGATTGTTGTGAGTTCAATCCCCTTCTTGGAAAAATGACTAGAGTAATAGAAAGGATGAATCGTAGCGTCGAGTTTTGTGTCTTCCGTGATTTTTGTGATTTAACAAGGTCTTGAATTCGGACAAAAATCGTAGAGTTCAGTGCCTAAATATTAGATTTTTTCTGTAGACTTTCTTATTTGCGTGATAAAGTATAAAAAGCTACTGTAATGTAATCACTTTTTTGCAAATGAATATTAGCAATTGTAATTCGATAGTGTTCTTATAGCACATTCCAGTCGTAGATTGTACATACTAAATATTTTTGGTATGATTATTCTAAAAAAATAAAAAACAAAATATACATTTTAGCCAAATGGGCTTACGTACAAAGAAGTTGATTGGTTAATTGAATTAAACATATTAATTAAAAATACAAACAGAATCATCAAAAATGTATAAAGGTAAAGTATAAAAGTAAAATTAGGTCATCTTAGTGATGAAAAACGATTTACGACTATTATTATACAATAACATTATACTAATTTCATTACTTATGTCGTTGATTAAATATCATGTAATTTAGTTCTATTTTAATTATTTATTTTTAGTCAATTAACAGTTAGTTTTTCCTAACTCTTTTTAAGTATAAGCTTATCAAATATCACTTTCTAAGCGTCAAAGCGGCGTTTAAATTTTATTTACACTAGAGTAAGGAATCTCTTTCAAAAAGAGGATAGTCTTAGAAGATAAAAACTGTAAAAGCGATGAATTTGTGTCCATCGGGGCTGTTTTGGGTCAATTGGTAGGAGATACTATTCTGAAATATTGTTATAATAAAATGTAAGTCACTTAATTTACACCATTTACAGCTACGTAGAATCCAAAAATCTTAAAATATGTAACCACAGTATAAAAGTAAACTCTAATATCACTGCTAGTTTCTAACACTATACGTAATTATATAATACAAACATTAAATATCTAATATTGAAGTTAGTTTAAAGGTTATAAACGATCGGTATGCTTGTAATCAACAGGAGTCAATGTTATTTACTCTTTTCCCAATTATATCACAACAGCGCTATATTCGTTAGCACTTGTATGTAAACATTTTAACCGGCACTCATACGGTATTCAACGTTATTTGGGTTAACAGTAATTCCATATACTGTGTATGTGTAATCATAAGTTAGTAACCGCAGGATTCTCGTGCAAAGAGCCGCGGCTAAAATTAATAAACTCGAATATTTCCGCAGTTAAAACGAACTTTGCGAGTGCTCTGAATATTAATACGCAGGTCAGAACGGAATTAATTTATACCAGCCAACCTCTACTTTATAGCAATTTCTCCCAAAAATTCTATTTTCATTCAATCCAAATCACGATCGCTGGCTTAATCTAATCTTCACGGGTTGGAAGTTAAAGGATTTGAAAAATATTCGGTGTGACGAAGTACGCTTTTTGATGAATAATTTTATCGCATGTATAACGAACTTGTGAAATATCTATTGCAGGTCTGTAGGATATTTTTTTAAATTTCTGTATATAAAAAGAGCTAGAAGTTAGTGTCAAGAGAAACCGGTCTTTATTTTTCGCTCTAGTAAGAGATATTATTTAGAAATTGTGAAACTAAATTCATCACATTCTCTTGTCACAGAAGGAAAAGAGAAATAAAAGTAAATTACCTCTGGAGAGTATCCAACCCACAATTATCGTGTGAGAGGTCAACTGATCCTATATGATTTCCAATATTTATTATTTATTTAATAACGTAATAAGTTAAACTGTTTTGTTATGGTTATACATTTTTATTTTACATAAAAGTCTGTTTATATAGGACATTTTAACTAGGGAACGCCCACAACTTTATTAAAGTGGACACTATATTCCTTGCTACCATAGGGACTGCTATCTTTTTTCATTCAGATTCATGAGACCGTATTTCGCGTTTTAATTATTACCATGACAACAAAAATCGCTTATTTACGGAACAACTAAAATTATTGAACGTCATAAACGTTTTATAATCTGTCCAACAAATTCGACAAAAAATTAAAAACCATAGATTTTTATTTCGTTAGTGGTTTTACGTCACTCTGCATGATTTTTTTTTATAAAAATGTTAAACGTATAAATATAATTATCATTTATTGTTATCTGTGACCATAATATTCTTGATTATCTTAATATCCTATTATAATTAAACTGGCATAGATATAACGTGTTTGAACGATTTGAGTAAAGTCGTATCGATTTATTTTATATAATATTAATATAAACATAAAAAACATTTTTGATTTTTGGTATCAACTGACATTAAAGATAGAAAAAAATTAAAGAAATCATATAAAAATTTGTATCCAGCGGTATTTAAACTGGCACCTATTAGAATTTCAACTATAAAGCATACAAGAATTTTGACGTGGAACGCAATGGTTAGTGGTCAGAGCGCTTGCTTCAAATTGTGTTCAAATTTTATATGTTTTCTTTAAGTATAAAAAACATATAAGGTTATGTTAAATTATTGTATTTAAAATACTAGAGAATTATTCAAGATATAGTACGTATTGTGGTACGTAAGGTATTGAAAAATGAAATTAAGAACACATTGACATTTAAAGCATACTGTGAAGTGAATTATAGCAAAAAATAATATTCCTTCCGTTAGCTCTTTCATTTTGCAACTACTCAACCGATTTTTATAAAAATCAGTTCAAAAAAGAAATAATTGAAAAATATTATTAATGACCAAGCTTTTTGTTCGCGTTAGCGGCTGCGGCAGTCAAGAGCAGGTGCGAACTCTTCACTATGGATTTTTACCGTTTTTGCATGAGATTATTTTTGCTATGCCACAGAAAATATAAAGGTAAAATATATTTCATAAATTGTTTAAAGGATTAAATGTGAGAATTGTGTAATCAAACTACACAATTTATTGAATTGGATTTATAAATATTGTAACTTAATTTTGTTAAAGTTTTTGCTTAGATTAGATTCATTTGTCATCTCGTGACTATGTTCTCCGCCCGCCCTGTCATAAGACATTCAGATTGCTTGTTTGATTACTATAAGAAATATGTTATAATGGCATATACAATTTATTTATTCTTCTATAAAATAGAGATTTACTGCTAAGATGCTATACATTGATTAAATATTATTATTCCATAAAAATATACTATGAAAAACTGTGGAAATATCGTCATAACGTAAGTGAACTACAGTGGTTTTGGTTTATTTAGGGTAACATTCAAACTGAAAATATTTTCAGTGCCTTGCCTCATTGTCTAAAAGTTCAAGAAATATATAAATGACAGCTAAGCTTTAAAACATACTTATTTTTCATAAAATTTTCGTCTTTAAAATCGAATATATTTTAATATTAAACCATAATTAACCCTTTAACAATTGTTATAGAGACAAATCGTCTAGGTAACCTCTATATTATGTTGCTCTTATACTTGCACGTTGAAAGTACGCGAGAAATCCGCCCTAAGCAATTCTATTACTACACAGTCTTTGATTTCGCTACCGCTGTGTAAAACCGGCTATTTTAAAAAGATCAAAGTGAATATGGAGTTGGGTGTGAAAGCTTCTAGCGGTCCAATTCAAATTACTTATAAATTTCAAAGATTTAAGGAGTTGAGCTTAATTTGAATTTTCCTACATTTCTTTTCAAACAAATTTCTGAGCTTATTTTATTCCAAAGTTCGTGTAAAATTTTATTTTTATTAAATAATTGGGATAATTAAATTTATAAGATTTTATTACATATATAATAACATAGTGATTAAACACTCTTGTCATAGTTGAGTGGCAGCATGTATGGGTAATAAAAACAGAAAAATAAGAAATTTAATGAAAATCATTTATTAAATACTACAATATTCATGTCATGCATTTCTTCATGCTATACTACTGTGGCCTGGACTTAACATAATATTTTTATATGAATAAGCTGTATATTGTGTTTGTAATCCTAATTATATTAAACAATTGAACCGTTTTCAATTAAAATGTATGAATATAATTAATAGAATTCTAGAAAATTAAAAAAATATGTCTGCCTGTAAAACGCAACGGTTTCTGGGTTCGATTCCCATTCGGAGAAGATGGATTTTTTTATTTCCATTTTCTTCGCTCTGGTAACCAGGCAAAGCGCGGCGTTGAGTTCCGCCACCCAACACGAAATGCCTCGAAAATGACGGAAAGCGGGGACGGAGAAAGCAGGGACTAATCAACGGAGTATCTTAACACTAGGTTCACATGGTTCCTGCAGTTCCCTCTGCCTACCTTGCCTTGTGCGGGATAAAGCGTGAAGCTAAAAAAAATACATAAGAGAACAATGTCTCTCCGATCCGCTACTTAAATATGCTTTCTTCTTTTATTTCATTTTAAACATCATATTTTTTGAATTGTAGTATTGTAAAATGACATAAATAATATGGTAAAGTTTATGGAAGTAAATATTTTTCCTCTGTTCATATTGTTTTAACTGACATTTTCTATAAATGTTTAAAATTAATTGGTTAAATTTAAGACACTTGCTACAATCACCTTCAAAATCAATCAATCAATAGAGAAGTATAAAGATATATTTTTATACCATAAATTATTTATATTTGAATTTTATGTTTAAATGCATCAACAACCCTAATTAGAAGCGATAGTTGCTATTTAATTGCTGAATGGAAAACGAAAGCCACCATGACTAGGCATTAGTTGCTAGGTACACGCAAAGTTATACACTGAGCAATTTGAAAGTGCTTAGTTTAAAGCTCCTTTTGTTTCAAACTCACAAGGTGGACCGCTAATGAACAGTCTTTGTACTAACTTTCTTGCACGTACTCGAACATTCATCCGTACATTAAGTTTGATAGAAATGGGATGTTTATATATGGGATTTACACGTGGTTTATATATATATATTTTTTATAAAATTAAGTTTAGGAAGAAGTGCACAACGGTACAATACCAGGAAATAGGTTGTGAGTTTGATTCTTTCTCTAGAATAATTAAATGCTGCCATAATTCTTTCACTGGTAACAAAATTGGTTATCACGAAATATCCCGAAAAGTGGAAAGCAGGGAACAAAATGCCTTAACTCTATATTTCTGCTGTCTATAAACAGTATATAGTGGTTACTAAAATTTTAAGAGTGATGAAATTAAAAGTCACGAATAAATGAAAGGACAAAAGTCATTGAATTTGATCTTAGAATTACTCTACTTAAAATTTAGTGGGTGGGACATAAAGCAAGAAGAAACAATATCTGCTAGAGCGGAAATTTTCTCAAGTCGATTCAAATCAACTTAGTCTCTAGATCAGTCTAGTAGCGGTTACTGAAAACCGCTAAAGCGCCGTACTGATCATCAGGAAAATACTTTAGATAGCCCTACTTCCAGCAATAGTCTGGAAAGGCTGAGACCATACTGATGAAGCAGAGTGCAGTAATAAATAATTTCTGCTTTTTCACCTCATTTCAACAGATATAGCCATTTCAATGAAAATATTTTATTGCAAGTATTACATTTGTCTCTTGTTCCTTCAAAAGTTGAGGATAAACATTTTTAATTCACACTCAATTCAATTAATTTTTATGTTGCACTTGTACAAGAAATAAAATAGATATGTTTATTTATTTGTAATTTACTAATATAACTTTCATTATTTATTCACCATATTCTCCACACAGTTTTTGTAAATATTTTTTCACCTATATATATTCACCGCACATATTGTAGGATTTAATTGGTTTTGTAACCTATTGTCGTCCGATAAATAAACAAACTTAGACAGCTCAACGAGCTAATAATATAGTATATATATATGCAATATACATTTTGTATTAAAATAAGATACTAACCGTATGGTTACAAATAAATATTAGTGAGGATGATATTTACATTTAGAACTTCTTTTTGCTGTGTAATGTTCTAGCGATTTATCACTTACGCCCTAATATGTAAATAAACACTGAAGACACATACACATCCTTGTTATCTGAAAAGATCTTATATCGTATTTTAGTATTATTATTTATAAACAAGTAATATATAGAATTTAAAAAGTAATAAATTTACAGTTTTTTATCTAAACATAATATGTTTTTTAATAAAATTTGTAACAATAATTCAAATTTATTTAAAATGTAACAAACAAACTAAGTATAAAGAAACTGGAAAAATCAATATTTATGTTACATATTTACCGCAATCAAAACTGCTTGCTACAATTCGTTTTATTTACATACACAATATTGAAAATGTCACCCAAAACATACCTTTAATTAATTCTACCGAGATTCAACAAAGCAAATATTTTCAAGGATTACACCTAATAAACCTTACACTCGGTTATATACAGTATACATCAATAAGCAACACAAAGTTAAGAAGGGAAGGAATTCAAGCTTACAAGGAGCACACAAAGGCTTATCCATTATCGCAAACTGATTTGTCACTCGCGCTGATTCATTAGTCTAGCATTAATCTCAGAGTGTGGTTTAATGGTTTCGCAAGAGAAGCGATACTCAACCTTGTTTATCTTCTCTCGTAACTTTACAGTTGGTACGCCAGACTAGTCACGTATAAGATTTATACAAGGCTTTATGTTGTACACTGTACTTATATTTTTTGCCTTCGTTGTTAAATTGAGCTAGTAGTCTTAATTAACAAACTAGGTGTTTAGTTTTTTTTTCACTTTGTTACTGTAATTGTTGTTGGAAATACAAATTTATACAAAATTTCATATATTACTTAAATATACCAATTTTAAATTATTAATTTTAAATCTAAAGAGTTTATTTGTCAATTTAGATAAGATTACAGTACGGAAATTCTGCATTTGAAAAGTAGTAAAGAATGTTTTTATAAATTGTAAAAAAATGGATGTAGTGGGATGTAAATCTGCTTCCTTTGGAAACCGTCCAAGTTTTGTACGTTTTTTAAATAATATGTCCCTAGTGTGAAAAAATATTTAAAACAATAATATAAAACATACTATGTTGAAACATTTTTTATCCTGAATTGGCAGAGCAGGTAAATAGAATAGTGTCAAGACTATCTTCAATTTCCGCTTCTAGCTTAAATCAAGGTAATACTTGTTGGGGTGGTGGTACTCACCGCCGCGCTTTGTCTCGATTGGGCAGGGAAATAACAAATACCTATTAGAAATTGAACTCATAATCATCTCTATTACTTACGTTTAGTCACAAGTTGTCCCACTGCATCACTATAGCCTAAACAACTAAAAAAAGTAAATAATATATATTTTTTTTATAAAAATATATTTCATCTTCCTATTCATAAGTAATGAATTATTTTCCTTTCTAAACAATCAGATTACAAGCCGTACCTGAAATTTTACAAGTAAATATAATTTCATGTATAAAATAAAAAACCTGGAAGCACTCGTCCTTTTTCATTTCATTCAAGATTTGCTCCGGACAATGGGCTAATTTGCTGACAATGCAATAAGGATTGAGAAGGGCACCTGCTCCTTGGCAAATGGAAACAGTCGGTCGTTTGCCGTACTTTATGTAAGAAGGTACGCTTGTGATGTATAAGCATGAATTTATTATTAGCATTGTGATTTTCTACATCATAATTTTTGGGTTATTTTCATAATATACCATCCTTTCCATTGATGTATAATATATAGCCGTTTTAAAATATTTTAATGAAAATATTTACAGAATGATAAATGTTATGTTACTGCTTGAAGAATAATAGTAATGTCATCATTTGTACCATTTGGCGCTTACGTTTAGATTCCTCAAAAGAGCCGTGGCTATGGCAAAGACAGAGCACGTTGACAAAATTGAAAACTCATCGTCCCTCAGGAATACAAGTGTCCTGGTCATTAGCCAAAGCTATCGAAGGTAACATCAGCCCACATTTTTACTACTACGCACGAATGACAATAACTTGGTCTAAGATGCAAAAAGGAAAGTCGATCTTTTATATTCAGTCGATTTTATACAACATGAAATATGCCTATGGGTAATATAAATACAAAATGATTTGCTCCGGACAATGGGCTAATTTGCTGACAATGCAATAAGGATTGAGAAGGGCACCTGCTCCTTGGCAAATGGAAACAGTCGGTCGTTTGCCGTACTTTATGTAAGAAGGTACGCTTGTGATATATAAGCATGAATTTATTATTAGCATTGTGATTTTCTACATCATAATTTTTGGGTTATTTTCATAATATACCATCCTTTCCATTGATGTATAATATATAGCCGTTTTAAAATATTTTAATGAATATTCGTAGAATGATAAATGTTATGTTACTGCTTGAAGAATAATAGTAATGTCATCAATTGTACCATTTGGCGCTTACGTTTAGATTCCTTAAAAGAGCCGTGGCTATGGCAAAGACAGAGCACGTTGACAAAATTGGAAACTCATCTTCCCTCAGGAATACAAGTGTCCTGGTCGTTAGCCAAAGCTATCTAAGGTAACTTCAGCCCACATTTTCACTACTACGCACGAGTGACAATAACTTGGTCTACATTTCATTTTTTATTATTTCAATTAAGCCAGTAAAATGAGGTCCCGCAAAAAAGTATAATAAAATTTATTTATAGTTGTCATTTCCAAGGAATTCAACGGTCGGGCATTGACAACGCTTTTATTAGGCTTTTACAGCGTTGTAAATGTAAGGTAAAATTATATCCTAACGACGCAATAAATGTATGTTCCGTGCTTTTACAGCTCAGCTTATAAGCGTGATGTCTTTATATTTTAAGAGATGCAAATAATATATATATATATATATATATATATATATATATATATATATATATATATATATATATATATATATATATATATATATATATATATATATATATATATATATATATATATATATAATATATATATATATATATATATATATATATATATATATATATTATATATATATATATATATATATATATATGTATATATATATATATATATATATATATATATATATATATATATATATATATATATATATATATATATATATATATATATATATATATATATATATTCACTACTCTTTAATTTAATTGTAACAGTAATTTAATTGTGATAGAATGATATTCTTGGTATTGTTAAGTTGAAGAATTTTTTGGTGAATATTTGTATTATCGTTTTTTAATGTATCGTTTCAATGAAACTTACTTTACCACTCAGTCACTTTACTTATCCACTTCTGTTGTAGTTTCATCGGACATTTTCATACTCGCGCCCACGCAAAAAACTTTTTTACTTAATTTTGTTTGGCGGAAGCTGTAAATAAAAATTAGTGGGTATGAATTATACAAATTTGTTTAAAATAAAGTAACTAAGGACCGTCATTGCGCAGAGGTGTAGCAACTGTCTATAAACGCGACGGTTCGATTCCCACTCAGAGAGGATGATTTTTTTATTTCTATTTTCTTATACTGGCAACTAGGCAAAAGCGCGGCGTTGAGCTCCACCACTTAACAATGCAAACAAACCACTAACTGAGTAATGCCTCGAAAATTCGGAAACCGGAAAACGGAGTGTCTTAACACTAGGCTCCTACAGTTCCTGCAGTTTTCTCTGCCTACCCTGCTGTGTTCGTGAAGCTATAAAAAAAGTAACACTATCTCTTACAGTAAAAACATAGAAAGTACAAAATAATTTCTATTACAAATACTTATAAGGTAATTAATCATTAATGTATTGCGTTCGAAATTAATTTATTACATTTTATGAACCTTACTCTTCCCTACCCCAGTCATTTATTTTATATATAATTACAAATTACTAATAAATGTGAAATACACATACAATATACACCTGAACTTCCTCTCAAGGGTAGGCCTTGTGACATGTTTGACGTATTGCTATCGATTCATGTATTCCCTAGATGGAACCTAAAACTAATTGTATTACGTATTTGTTCTAATTTTGGACAACAAATATAATCATCGTTTTATAGGTAAAGATATATAAATGATATATCTTTAGAACTACATTTTATTTCTCTTGATGTTTTACAAATAATTATAAGTATATCTCAATTGCTTCAGTGGAACGAATTATTGTGATATGATTTAGTTCAATTTTTCAATAAGACAAACCAAATCAAACTCAGCAAATTAAAAAGCAATATTTAGAATTTTGTGGAAACTGGTTATGACACTAGTTTCCCTCTACCAAAGCAAGATAAAGTATTAACGTAAGAACGTTTAACACATTTAAAACACCTATATTATTATTGTCGATCTTCTGTATTTTAAATCATATAGAGCTCAGTTTAATTTATTAATAAATTAATGAATTTCACAATGAATTTTATCGTAATGAAATCATATACATAATTATTCGTAAAGAATTATTTAAATCAACTATATTGAGATATAAATAGGAGGAGTTCATAATGAAATGAAAAAAGAAACAAATAAACGTGACCATGTAAATAAAAAAATATAATTGTAACTAAAGTTACAAAATGCAACTAAAGCAGCATAAGTGTACATGTGCGGACGTTATTACTTCAATTAGTGCAGTAGCGTCAAACGTCTAAGTTACTCGGCGGCTGAGTTTGCAGGTACTAGTATAAAAGCCTCCCGAAAACCACTAACTTCTAGGCAAAAGTTACGTATGGCGCTTTAAATGCGCTTAGTTTGGTCATCTTTTGTTCTATTGGCAAAGCGTATCTTAATGAATGTGCTGAGTGAAATTTTGTTTTAACTTAATATAACGAAGAACAAAATTTGCCCTTATTTTTTTTAAAAGTTGAGTTAAGAGCTTCTACATGTGACGGTTTGTAGGTTCGATTCGTGCTCAGGAATAACACATAATGTTTATTTCTTACTCTAGCAACAAGCCAAAGGCGCAGCGTTGAGTTCCGTCACTCAACACGTAATGTTTTGAAAGTCGGAAAACGAAGAATGGAATATCTTTACACTAGGTTCCTACGGTTCCTATGGCTTCTATGGTTGAAATAAAGCTACCGTAAAGCTGAAAAAATCATATAAAAAGAATTTTCTATTGTCATTCTTTCCATTAAAATTAATTAAAAATTTATTAATTTTGAATAGGCTAATTCCAATTTCACCATAAACAAACTTTGAATTATATATTTCTTTGTTTTCATGTTCTTTCCTTATGTGGATTAACTCTTGGAAAATCATAATAATAATTATTAAGATATAGTTAAAATGTGATTATATCTGTGAGTATTTTACCTTTTTACTTTATTACACTACACTACACTATATGTATTTTACTTTTATCATAGGTTTGGATGCATATAGGTAAACTAACAAAATGCCTCTCGTTTAAAGCAGATCTTGTTACTAAAATTACGCAAGTATCCGAAAGTATCTATAACAACTTTTTTGTATTTAAATACAATATTGTTATTAATTATGATTTAGATGTTCAGTAAGTAAATTTAAGCAAATGAGCAATATCATTGTTGATTATAATCAGTACGAAATTAGATAAATCTAGTGAGTCCACATGATTTGTATGGAAATATTCTAACATTCGACAGTATTTAAACAAACTAAAATCGTATGCGCGGCTTTGTAATTGGTAATTTCATTGTTTGTTAAGTCCATGCATTCTGTATAAACGTTCAGCACAATTTAGTTGACATTTGTAATTACAACAGTTTGGTTTCTACAACACTAACATCCTCGTATGTATGCGTATGTACATAATTTATATACAGAATGTTGAACAAGGTGTTTTAATTAAAGAGCTCGAGGTCGGAAAACGGTCAGGTGAAAAATATGAAGATCCCGAGTATTCGTGAACAGAATAATAAATTTTTGTATAAGATTGGAGGTAATACTTTCTCGCTTTTAATAAAACAAGAAAAATAATTTCTAGTAGCAATAAATCACGTTTCCACAATTGCGGCAACAAAATTTTATCGATGTTCAACATCAAAATACGATTTAACGAATTTCTTCGAATCTTCAAAAAGGATAAGTATAAAATCATCGTAGAAAGTTAAGCGAAATTTCTACCATGATAGAAAAAAAAGAACAAGTGCTGCATAAAAATCTCCCACCGGTACTTTGGCTCATATTAGTCACTTTTTCGTGTATAGAATCCATAATTCTATTACCGGATTTCCGCTCTTCCTTCCGTTCGCGCGTATTTTATCTGACATACTTTGGGACACGCTATTCACTCATATATCTATGGATGTTACAAATTTATAGGAATCCTTTTAAAACAAATCGACCATATGCTATGATATTATATCATCACTAATTATTGATACATGCATATAGAATTAAATAAGTTAAAAATTCATTTGTTTAAAAAAAATATAATATTTCTTTCGATATAAATTTTGATATTGCTTTATATTAATAAATTACGAATAAAAGATTTGTTTGCTTGCAAACTTACTTACTCGGACACCGATGCTTTAAATTAAAAAAAAATACTTTTGCGTCGTATCATATTTAGCAAGAAAAGAATTATATTAATCGTGCGGACGGACGTCTTAATACAATAACTAGTTAACTTTATTTTAAGTCGAAGGTATTTTGTGCCAAATTTCATGTGATTCTAGATCGAAACAAAAGTCGGGGCAGTGGACACATGTTTTAAGATGGTTATTGGCAAGCACAAACATAAATTAATAAAGATCCCTTTACATGAAAAATTAAAAGAACAATATATCAAAACCGTGAAGAGAGGGATTACCAGCATAATAAGTTTAATTTCGTTTGTGCACGGTAACCCCTGCGCCATTTTTTTATTATTTTCAGTCTTTCTCCGACTTGAATCAATGCACTGCTTTTATCCAGAACCTGTCATATAAACTTAATAACTTATATTATATTTGAGGACCGTCGTGGCGCAGAGGCGCAACGTCTGCCTTTAACGCGACGGTTTCTGGGTTCGATCCCCAGTCGGGGAAGATGGATTTTTCTATTTCCATTTTCTTCGCTCTGGCAAACTAGGCAAAGCGCGGCGTTAAGTTCCGCCACTCAACACGCAATGCCTCGAAAAAGGCGGAAAGCGGGAACGGAGAAAGCAGGGACTAAGCAACGGAGTGTCTCAACACTGGGTTCCCACGGTTCTTGTAGTTCCCTCTGCCTACCCTGCCGTGTGCGGGATAAAGCGTGAAGCTAAAAATTATTTTTTCCATATTATAAAACGACAGTTTTCAGTTTAACTAATTTGATAAAATAAATAACGACTTTTTGTCGTTATAATAAATAGAGATATTGAACTAATCAATTGATTGCAACCAAATTTTTATTTTATCCCGCACTTTTTAAAGTAGATAAAGGGAGCTGTAGGAACCTAAAGTTAAGACACTCAGCAATAGCCTTAGTTCTAAGTAATAATGAATATAAAAAAATACAGATAAGATAAGAGTTCATTGTGATTAATATTAATTCTATATATCATGTATTAATATAATTAATATTTATGATAAGTAAAAAATGCATGGACCAAGTGTCTGTAGTTTTAATTATATTTCAAATAAAAAAATCTTAAGACATTCAGTTCTCCGCTTTCCGCTTTTTAAGGTATTAAGTGTTGAGTGGCGAAACTCAAGGCGTTTTGCCATGTATGAATGTGAAGAAAATGAAAAATTACTATTTTCTCCGAGTGAGAATCAAACCCACAAACTGCCGCGTTTAAACAGAGATCTGCCTCTGCGCCACGACGATCCATAACCAAATTTATTATGATATTTAATTACAATTTAGCCAGGCCTGTCTACATATGGACAGATGTAATCGGTCTAAATTGATAAACCTTGACTAATTAGCGTGTGATTACGAATACGTGATTCAAGCTTAATTTTGTATTCTGTTTGAATTGAGAAAATGAAATCAATTAAACAGCTCATTTTAAGAATCATTAAAATATATAGTAATTTTGAGTTGTAATAAATGTAAAACAGTAATAATAATGAGATCGGAACGCGATCGTTTTAAATTAATAATAATAGTGTATTTATATATATATATATATATATATATATATATATATATATATATATATATATATATATATATATATATATATATATATATATATATATATATATATATATATATATATATATATATATATATATATATATATATATATATATATATATATATATATATATATATATATATATATATATATATATATATATATATATATATATATATATATATATATATATATATATATATATATATATATATATATATATATATATATATATATATATATATATATATATACATATATATGTGTGTGTATAATATTTGGAAAATTTTATGATGCTGAATAAACAAATAACTAGAGTATTGTAAACATAGTCAAAATAATTGAATAATAAGAGTATTATTCACCTACCTATTTTTAGCAATATTTAGCAAACTGCCAATACCCAAAATATTATTTTTAATAAAATGTAAAAAAATACATGATTCTATTTTCAAGTAAGATGATTGATCACTTTTATAAAATTGGGAATACGTTATTAATTGCTTGGACAAGCGGCGCTCGATCATATTTTATTTTGCAAAAAAGCTTATTTAATTTGGTTTTCATTTTCCGAGAAACAAAGACAGATTTAACATGTAATCTTAATGCATAATAATGCATTGATATGTAAGCGATGTATTAAAATAGGTATATTGCGAGCCACGAACTATCGTTTATCGAGCTATTTCAATATTGAGAGATATGAATTTACGAGTGAATATATGGGACTTTAGAAATTGTATTGGTTAAATCGTATTGAAATATATATACCAGTTTATATATAAAGTATAGTCGTTTCAGTGCTTCAGTGTTAATATTGTATATATAAAAATTGCAGAGATCATCGTAGCGCCGTAAGACAGTCATGGTAAACGTGGCTTCGATCCCTAGGCAAATGGAAACAGCATTATGCTAGATGTGGATACCTCCACAATCTTGTCTTAAAACTTAAATATTAGTTATGGACTGGCGAAACTAAACTCCGTATTTTATCTTTTTATTTAATGTAAATTAAATCCTTATAGTTACAATTGAACTCACACTCGTCACGTTTACAGTCAGATGCTGTGTTACTTAAACTTGACGGCCTCTGGGGAAATTAATTATTTTCAATATTCGGCTAATATACATAAGAAATGTTTCTCTACATGCCCGTACATCCTGCTGTATGTAATATAAATATTTACAATGAAGAAGCCAGGCCTGTCTACATATGGACAGATGTAATCGGTCTAAATTGATAAACCTTGACTAATTAGCGTGTGATTACGAATACGTGATTCAAGCTTAATTTTGTATTCTGTTTGAATTGAGAAAATGAAATCAATTAAACAGCTCATTTTAAGAATCATTAAAATATATAGTAATTTTGAGTTGTAATAAATGTAAAACAGTAATAATAATGCGCACAGAACGCGATCGTTTTAAATTAATAATAATAGTGTATTTATATATATATATATATATATATATATATATATATATATATATATATATATATATATATATATATATATATATATATATATATATATATATATATATATATATATATATATATATATATATATATATATATATATATATATATATATATATATATATATATATATATATATATATATATATATATATATATATATATATATATATATATATATATATATATATATATATACATATATATGTGTGTGTATAATATTTGGAAAATTTTATGATGCTGAATAAACAAATAACTAGAGTATTGTAAACATAGTCAAAATAATTGAATAATAAGAGTATTATTCACCTACCTATTTTTAGCAATATTTAGCAAACTGCCAATACCCAAAATATTATTTTTAATAAAATGTAAAAAAATACATGATTCTATTTTCAAGTAAGATGATTGATCACTTTTATAAAATTGGGAATACGTTATTAATTGCTTGGACAAGCGGCGCTCGATCATATTTTATTTTGCAAAAAAGCTTATTTAATTTGGTTTTCATTTTCCGAGAAACAAAGACAGATTTAACATGTAATCTTAATGCATAATAATGCATTGATATGTAAGCGATGTATTAAAATAGGTATATTGCGAGCCACGAACTATCGTTTATCGAGCTATTTCAATATTGAGAGATATGAATTTACGAGTGAATATATGGGACTTTAGAAATTGTATTGGTTAAATCGTATTGAAATATATATACCAGTTTATATATAAAGTATAGTCGTTTCAGTGCTTCAGTGTTAATATTGTATATATAAAAATTGCAGAGATCATCGTAGCGCCGTAAGACAGTCATGGTAAACGTGGCTTCGATCCCTAGGCAAATGGAAACAGCATTATGCTAGATGTGGATACC